>OX336888.1:23369874-23939874 GCA_946959425.1 Argyrosomus regius | reverse complement strand
GAATCCAGCAGGGAAAAGTCGCCTGTGTTGTCACTCGGCTGGTTTTGGGGTTAAAGGCTAAAGAAAATGTTGAGGTAGCATCTATCAGTGTGTTGCTTTTACTGACAGAAAAGGATCAGAAACTAAAAGTCATCAGGAAGGACGAAAAATCCCCACAAATGTACATCTAAGCTCCACTATGCCTCTCACAATTATGTTCAAATGTTCATGTTCTTTTGATTTTATTTGACTTTCTGTGAAATGGTGTATTTTTAACTTATTATAACCTTTTTAAACCAATCATATCACCTCCCATTAAAATGTTAAAAATCTAGTTTCCAGACAAAATTCAATCCCAGTGGCCAGACTCTGAGTTCATATAGAAGAATACCATTGTGGACTGTTTGAAAAGCCTCTTTTAACTTTTGCAAAACTTTAAACACTCCGTTCTTTTGTTACAGCACATCCGAACTTTACTATCCTATTTCAACATGAGGTACTTTGAATGGAGGCAAAACACAATCAAAATGTCCTTCAAAATGAGTCACCATCCATGTTTCCTCCAAGCCAAATGATACAACATTGTGAATAGTCATTTAACCTTTTAAACATCACTGATAACCTCCTGAATCTGAAAGACTCTTTCACAAAAACTTAAAGTAAACTTCTTTTTAAATCTTATTTAATATCCAAACAATACAAAGTGTCTCTCCATCCTCCCGTGCCTCCCACCACGACAGATCAGTGTTTCTTTTTCCCCCTCTGCCTCACTGTGCTGTCGGCTCAGGGTGTGAGCAGAACAACGTTAATGTGTGGAGACACCTGACAAGCCCGCTGGCCTTTAGGGCTCAGCCTAATCACTCTGGACCCAAACCCATCGGGAATTAAACCTGCAAAACCAAACAGTCGCTGTGGGAGCTGGCTGGCATCTGCTAGGGGGCCACTCAAACGGCTGCTGAGGGAAAGGACGTTGCAAGCTGCATGTCAGTGAAAATGTGTTGTTTCAAGGGAGCCAAATCAAATCCCGGAGTGGATTTATATGCAAACCTGCAGTGCAGACAATTAGGTGGGAGATATATATTTTTTTTTTAGAAATGTATGGTTTTCCTAACAAAGTAGGGCATTGGAGAGGCCATTTAACTATTGCTACCTCATTACGTTATTCTGTACAGGACATTGATTTTTAACTGTGACAGTACATCTGACAGCGTTAAGGCCTCAGGCTTGAATGCTGCACACATGTACAAACACATCAATGTGCCACTGTATTAAAAAATGTGCAGAAAATTATAATTCTGTATGACCAGACAGAGTCTTATAAATGCTGGCTTATGACTACATGAAGGATGTTTGACAGCTAGAGGCCAAGAGTCAGTGTAAAGATGTCGCTGTAATGTGTTTGAACATTAAAGCCCCCTTTTCACCATTCAGAGTACAGTAGTGCGTTAACTTTAAAATTAATGGGGATTTTCCAGTGTTTAAAGTACAGTAGCTTGTTAACTCTGGTATCTGTTAAGCCACGCAGGGCCCCTCTCCACTCTCTCTCCCTCTCCAGATGCCCTCATTAATTTTAGATTGGCTCTAAATGAGTCTCCTTCATCGTGGCCAAGGTTTTCTAAATTAGATTCATTTATATTTAAATTGTGAAACAGGCGTGGTTAATGAGAGAATCATTATTTTTGGGGGGTTATTTCAGATGGGCTGATAGTTGGGCAGCTCAGTGCTGTGTGAAGTGAAGCCACCAGAGGAGGGACACGTGGAAAGCACAGCATTTGGGCATTTCATTTTCTCCGGAAATTACCTGTGATTTCAAAATAAAGGCATTCTGGGTGGGAAAGGTTGTCAGTGAGACCATCTTAGCACTGTTTTGAAGTTTAAATCAGCAAAGTGGAGGATAAATAAGACTGGATAGATGTTATATCTGAAAGGTTTGGTTACAAACTTGTAATATACTACATTTATCCATTTTTTTAAACTATGATGGGAGAATATGCAAAGTGGAATATCCTTGCTTGTTTACTTTCTTAACACGTAATTTAACACTCTTGAAACTAATGTGCTGTTTTCAGCGCCACATGTGCCAAAAACGCATTACAGGACACACATGTTGACTTAAAAGGTGCCTCTATCGACACATGATGCTCCGACAAAGCAGCGGGACGTCTCTCGACCTAAACTGCCAAAATTAGAGTGTTGAAAATGTCACATCTAAGGAAAAGAGGACATGAGGTGGAACAACAGAGCTTCCCTTAACTTCTGCCCCCATGAACCCATCCATCCTTCTCATAAAAAACGCAAATCACACCGCGCTTTACAGCTGTACATCTCCTCACAAGGCGTCTCACAACTCTCAGCGTCCTATGGCAACCCCCAGCTTCTCCCCGCCAGGAATTTGACTGTTAGGAATCTAAGTGCCAGGCGTTTAAAACCTGAGGAATGCTATTGTTCTGGTCACAGCTGCACTAGTGCTGGCCTGGCTACTGCTGCCACTGTGTGTGTGAGTGTGGGCGAAGAAGGGGGAGGAGGAGGAGGAGGAGGAGGAGGAGGAGGAAGCAGGGCGGGAGGAGTCGAAGGTGTGAAAAAGGCAACTTTACGTGTTTCCAGTGCTCTGCGGTCTCATGACAAAGCAGCACATAGTTGACAGCGAGTTGACACATTCCTCAGGCCTGGCTGGTTGCAAAGCTCTCTCCACCCTCTCCCTCCCCTTGCTCTTCTTCTATCTTCCTCCAGCATCATATGCCCCACTTCATGTCTCAGTTTTGTTTGCAAATCAGATAAATGTACATAACACACATGTTCAGAACTGCAGAAAACACTGACGCATGCATGCATGGAAAAAGTGGAGGATTCAGGCACCTGGAAGTTGAGTTAGTGTGGGTGTGTTCATCCTCAATCTGCTGTACAGTAGTTGAGGTTAAAAAATATATTGAGGCTTCTTAGAAAACATATTTTAGTCTGCATTTGATTCTGGTTAGTTTGACTTCTTGTCAATAAATCTGAGTACCTGCTTATCAAATGTGGAGCTATTGTACATCTAGGAAAGGCCTTTGAAATGTGTGGTGCGATCTGCTGAGATAACGCATTAAAGGTGCTCTTAGATTGAAATTAAAAGCAAAATAAAAACATTTCTTTCTTCCTGCATTTTAGATTAGTTCTGCTGTGTTTGTGATTTAAACTAGATTTTTCTGGATCTGGTCTCCTTCGGTGGAGTTTGTTCAGCTGTCATGGAGAACACTCAGTTGTTCAGACTATATACGTGTACTTGGGTCATGCAATGAGAAGTGGGCTACAGTGTACAGTGTCTACAGTTTTTTAATAAACATTTGTTTTTTCTATGAAGCACATTGTGGAATGAAATGTGTTATATACTGTTAATAAAGTTTTGCCTGATTGATTTGTATTATTTAAATACGTCACAAATAAACCCACCAGTCTTTTTCTTTTTTTTCTTTTTACCTCGCCCTGCACAATATTCCATGATATTCTTTATGTATGTTTATGTCCTTGTTACTGAAAAAAAATAATGTCTCAATGTCTGATGTCATGTCAATGACTGACTGTAGCCATAGTTTTTATCTCTTTTTTGTCACTACACCACTGATCCCTGTCTGTGAACATGCAGCATGTTCTCTGTTGTCTGTAGATTTGCAGGACTCTTACACCTA
Source organism: Argyrosomus regius (assembly GCA_946959425.1). Lineage (NCBI taxonomy): Eukaryota > Metazoa > Chordata > Actinopteri > Sciaenidae > Argyrosomus > Argyrosomus regius. Next base: position 23,936,230 of record OX336888.1, on the reverse strand, counting down.
TACATATATATATATATTTGTGTGTGTGTGTGTGTGTGTGTGTGTGTTTGCTATATGATACATGCACCAGGAGTGGAAGCAGAAGCAACAGTAGTGAGGTGGCAGGGCTCCCCCCCTCTCTCTCTCTCTCTTTCTTTCTAGTAATTACCATCCAGCTGCTTGGAGGAACAATGCTTGGCTCTCTTCCAGACGGCTGACTTCATACACTCTGTGCCACGCTCAATTTGGAGCGCAGCGGAAGCTGGGCATGACTGGCACCCTCCAGGGCATTACTGTGTCTCTCTATGGGACTCACTGTGTGTGTGTGAGAGTGTGTGAGTGTGTGTGTGTGTCTTTGGGTGTGTTCCCTAAACCTACCAGTTCCCATTTGCCATCCGGTTCATGCATTGTCCTGGTGTCTTGATCGAGTCTTCACTCTTCTCTTATGTCACTGGGGAAACAAAACAACATGAAATAATTAACAAAAAGTGATGATCAGACTTTTATACAGTGTCATTGATTTTGTTGCAGATTCTTAACAGCACACTGTTGTGGGTCGTTAGTAGGGGAATCCTCATGCATAAAGGAAACGATGCATTATATTTTTTCTGGTTTGTTTGCAGTGATGGCCAAACAGAAAAGAAAGATCACCACCTTTAGAAGGCCAGACTTGTTTGACAAACCACAAAGAATTATTAATATTTTCAATGTATTTAGTAGAACTGATTCATAGGAAGCACATTTTTAAGACTTGTAAGAGTCTTGGTGAAAAGCTGCTGAGACTAAAAGGTCGTAGATCACAGTAAAATCCTTGCACACCCACAACAGTCCCAACTGCTTCCTGATACAAAGTTGTGTTACCAGGCAACAAGTACCGTTCAGGCCAGTAACTCACTGACTTTCTTCCCTCCGTGCGCTGCAATAAAGTTTAGGTGCAGAAAGTTAAAGTTGACTCTTTGGTGTTGTGTTAAACTGATGTGAAGCTTTGGCTAAAACTAATGTGGCTGCAAATCTACCAGCAGCCATTTGAATATGAAGGACCCTCATTATACGGGTCAAAGGAAGCTATTGTTGCCCCCACATGCATACATACATATATATGTGTGTGTGTGTGTGTGAGTGTGTGTACAGTACCCCCTCCCACCCCACTCCAAACTTGGCTGAATAGGGTGCAGCACGACCCGGCTCTTCCTCCCACAGCACAATGAGGACCTGTTTGGGTCCAGTATGCCCAGTTACCCCAATCCCTGTGCCCAAAAAAAGCAACACAAACACACGCAGACACACAAGCACACACACTACCAACCCCAGTCTGTCCCCTACTGTTTTGTACAGAAGGGCATTTAAAGAGCAGAGACAAACAGCAACAGTTGCTAATTGTTGTGTAACAGTTCATCATGGAGATATCAGCAATAAACAGAAAGCCTTACAGTTCTTTCAGACAGTCACACCACCCAGCTGACATGTTTAGAAAGTTCTTAAGACAATATATATGAGTGCCAAGTCATATTTTATTCACACACTCTTTTAATGGAAACAAGCAACCACATTGGTGACTTTTGCATCAATGTTTGCAAGTTTTCCTTCTTGGGAAGCTATGTAAGAGATAAAATGTCTTTTTATTATTTGACTACAATGATCATTTTTTCATTATTTTTATTATAACAATTAAGATACAACTTAAAGTGTTTAACATTAACATGTTGCATTCAGTGATGGAAGTTTTTGAAGGTTCAATAAGTGAGTTTCCATCCACCTGTGAATAAAAATTCACTTTGAAAAAGTGAAATTTTGCTAAATGTTTTTATGCTTTCCAGAGATAGAAAAGTCGTAAGACATAAATCACGAAACTTATGAAATATTTGTCATTAAAGCTTTGAAGAGGCCTGAAGAGATGACAAATGGTGGCAGGCCAAAACATCAAATCTGTGTTCACTGTAGTGTTCCTCAAATTAATCATTTCCATCATGTTTTCTACATTGTTTTACATCATTTGAAGATTGGCATGACTCTTTTAATTACATCCTGTTGTATACTGATTCTATTCCATATAAGTCATGATTAGTAAATGTGGTAGCACATGACTGTACAATTAACCAGCTGCCGCCAGCTGTTTATCTCGATGTTAATAGAAGTAACAGGCATTCATTTGTATTTTGTTGATTTTCGTGAAATTCAGTTCAGATTTGCATGAATGGAAGCGGATAGAAACCTGCCTAAAGATTATAGATTGTAATCTAAACACATCAATGTATGCATCAATGCAGTCACAGTATATTCATGTGAGCTCCACCACGAATACAATAACAGTAATGTCATTCCCCATTTGCAAAGCATGTGTCTGAGGCTGGTGCAGCATGGCAGAGCGCTAGGCCAAAGCAAACAGAGGTGTGTTTCTGATTTGACTGCCCACTCACTGCTGTTACACAGTTAATACAGAGACAAAGCGAAGTGTCGAACAAACGGTTGTATTTCTGAAGACTGTAGGAACTGAGTGAAAGTTTGAATGACTTCAGCCAAAGTTTGTGTTGGCTTTACTTTTCTAAAACAGAACTGAACACTTGATTTTGAAGTATTTAACAGTAGATTTTGCATTGCTTAAAAGTTACTTTACAGTTAGTTAATTTTACCTCCCAAAGTCTAATTTATTTTACTGATTTTATGATTTTATGAGATATTTTAGAGTAGTTTTACTTCCCTGAATGGTACTTTACTTTACACTTGTTTTAAATTTTCTAAAGTTACATTTTTATTAGAAGTTTCCAACAGTTGTATGTAATGTATGTGTGTGGATATGTATTAATTTATGTGTATTTGAGTTCGTGTGTGTGTGCTTGTGTTAACGACAGCAAGCCCCCAGGTGGGGCCCCCCCACAGTGTCCAGGGGGATTGTGGGTAGTTGGGAGAGGGTTTGGATTCTGGCTTTGTTTGTCTCTGTGTGCTGACATCACTGTGCTGATGGCACCAAATCCCCCATTCTACTGCACACAGCACTTTCTATACAAAAAACACCAACACACACACACACACACACACACACACACACACACACACACACACACATACACACTAACACACATGGTACAAGTAATGCCAACTTGGCCAAAAAAAAAAAAATGCTCTTTCTCTTTTTAACACACGTGCAGACATCCATGTATGCATATGCAACCACCCACCCACACACACACACACACACACACACACCTGACACGGGATGCAGTGTGATCATCATATTTGTAGCTATATTTGGCCTCCTGCATGAACCTCAGTTGACAAATGTATGTTTTTAAATACACGTTTCACATTGTCTTCAACCTGTTGATAAAGTTTTATGACCCACTGACGCCTCTTCTTATCAACATCAACAACTTTGGGCTCAATTAATCATTAAATTGAGATTAGTTGGGCAATTGCCAATAAACTCCATATAGATTTGCTGTTAAACTCTGATAATAATATATAAAATCCGAAGCACAATTATTATTACAGCATTTATTACATCACAATTACTACAAACATGGCGTGTTAAACATAAAACAGTTCTATATATTGAGTCAGAGAGTTTTAGTATTTCTTCAGAGCGCCATTATTTCCATACATGTCAGCCATTAAACTGATTGTTGTCTCACACACACACACGCTATTTGCTCATAAGCTCAGCTATCTGACTCTGTCTTTACATAGGCTGGTTAAACATTAACGGGAAGCCTTTCTCTTCCCTACAGTGCTGTCTTTGGTATGTATGGAGCTCAGAGAAGGGCGGGAGGAGTCGGCTCGACAACACTTCCTCTCAAGCCTGGAGGAAGTGGGTAGTCTGAACTGTTTATTGGTGGCATTCGTTTGTTATTTAGCGAGAAACCGATTAACTGTTGCACTTGCAGAAGAAATGTTTTCAGAACAGGTCTTATGTTTCAGCTCACAGTCTGATGCACAGTCTTTGTGTTTGGTGATTCTTTTTTAAGGGGGATGAATGAGCAATCAACATGTGTGTATGCACGAGTATTAATGCACTGGACACCTCAGTGATCCTCATGTGGAAATCTTTTCTTGATATAGGGTTTCAGTGTCCTGCTCAACGACACTTCAAGCACTTAGTGACACACTTTCAACCTGCATCCTTTAGTTGAATTGTAGTCTCTAAAACCACTCAGCTTCCCTCATGCCCTGCTATGGTTTTGTAGTTTGTAGGGCATATGGGGACTTAATATGGACAAACAGACACATATCTGCACACGCACGAACACACACACACACATACAAAGAAACAGAGATACACAAAAGGCATGGCACACATACACAAACACACAAACCGCTGCTCCCGAGGACCCAGGGAAGCGGTTGGGATGGACCCAGCACTCAGAGCCACTCAAAGCCAATCAAAGCTGATGATAGCTCAGACATTTACACCACCCATCCACTGCCTCTCTCTCTCCCTCTCTCTCTCTCTCTTTCACACAAGCACACAAGTACACATGAGGAAAAGATGTCTTCAGGTGATCGCCATCATCACTTACACAAGGAGGGAAAGAAAGAAAAGAGAGGGAGGGCATCAAGAAAAGAAAAGGGTGGAAAAATGGAGGAAATGTGCAGTCCAAGTTCTGTGAGGATACTGCTGGTGGGGGTCATATATGATGAACTGATGAGGTGGAAGAATAATTCCCATATTCTCACTTGACGCTGAAATGTTGATTCATATTATTCAAAGTAAAAACATTGCAACAGAGTTTGCATCTCTCTGCTCTTTCTTTTTGCTACATTATTCACCCTTCCACACACTCCTCATGGCAGCAAGTTACCAGGCAAGGCACTGCTAAGAGGAATGCAGGTTTTCCCCGTTTCAATCTGACAATCAGAGTGGTCAAACTTCTCCACCATCAGCCTGAAATGTCACTGAAGGTGAGTGTTATCCAGGTGGAGTTCATGAACTAAAAACTGTCATACTCTCCCAGTTGTAATCTGCGATTCGCTGCAACACCTGATTTGGTCTTACGTGTCTTGCCCTAGGACATTTCGACTTGAGCTCGGGATCAAACCGCCAACCCTGTGATCAGTGGATGACCAACTCTACCTCCTGAGCCACAGCCCCGTATTAAAACTGCGTATATTGTTATAATTACATATGCATAATTGTAGAGCATTTACCATGTTGTACATGATTGTCATACTGACTTTTATGAGGTTAAACTGTTTTGATGTTCAATAACTTGTGGGAGTTTGAACTTGTCTGAACATCAACAAATATTCAAAGTTTTATTGCCTTTTAGCGCTCAACTGTTTCCTGTAGTTTCGCAGATTCTTCTGTCACTTTGCTCTAAATTACTCTGCAGCACAAAGGAGAACAAGTTTAGTTAAATGAGTGACAGCAAACACAAGTGTCATTAATCAACTTGACTCTAATTATCACACTCCTAAGGAGCTGTTTTTTTGTTTCTCCCAATAACTTCACTCAGTGCCAAACATATTTTTATTAAGAATCAAAAGTGTTTTTAAGATCAGTTAGAGATGCCTGGTGATTCAAGGTTTGTATTTGCAGGTTAGAAAAGATAAGTTCATTAACAGGCCACATGTTTATTGTAGCGTATCTGAGTGAACTATGAGTTCTTTGACTTCAATCAAAAAAGTAATTATAGTGTAAGTAGAAGTGTTTTTGGTGGTATGTTTAAGTAATATAAGAGTGATATCTTATAAAATCTCTCCTAGCTTTTAAAATGTTTTTAAAAAGCCTCAGCCTCTGTGTCTTACCACAAACTTCCCAAAAAAAAACCTTCCAGGATGAGATCCAAAAGGGCGTAAAGCAAAAATCTGTGCAACTATGTACACTAATAGTGATGCAAAGCAGTCTACATACATGAACCTAAAAGTTTATCATCGTTAGTGAACAGCTATTCAGGAGTAATCTAGTGCAATAATCTTTTGAAAGTACCTTGACTATTACTGCACCACATATCCCAGAATGCCTCTCAACAACTTTCAAACAAAGGGCCTCAACTTCTTGCATTTAGCAGCCAGACAGAGCGATAGGTCATGATGATAACATGGTGACACAGACAGAGTGAGTTTTTCACAAAATACTGGATGGATGGAGGTGAAAATGGAAGGATTTCCTCTTAGTGTTGAGAAAGTTCTTCTGTTTCTGTAGTCGTGAGATTACTCGAGCACACACACACATGCATACAATATGCACAGTTGTGTCAATGCTCACTGATACTCAAACCCATTTTCCCAAGGGTTGAAGACTTTTTAATAAACTTTTAATGACCACTCCAAGAACACGCCCTGTCCGCTGAGCACTGCTTCTCAGCTGCTTCTCCCTACACACACACACACACACACACACACACACACACACAGAGGGTCCTGTCAGGGCTAACTAAGCGGAGTGGCGGGCAGGGCAGCGTTTGGATTGGCTGGACAGGGGTTGCCGGGGGTTACAGTGGATTTGGTGGACCACCTGCTGAGACTCAGCCGCCAACTGACTGAAAACATTTACATCAGAAACCACCCAGGATAGAGACAGAGGGAGACACAGAAAAAAAAAAGAGAGACAGGAAGTTTAGAAAAGAAAAAGTTTTTACTAATATTTTTCATGGAAACGTTGCTAAAGTCATCACTGCTCTGATAATCCCACTTTCTTTTTACTGGTGCCAGAAGTGAAATGGCTTTGATGCAGCCTTACTGGTCTTTAGACACAAATCATTAAAGTTAGAGCAGTGTTGTGCCACATCATCCATCCTACAAAAAACACCCAAAACCTTTCTAATTTTGGTGTTTTTGTAGCACACAGGAAAGTTCTGGTAGACAGTTGTTTCAGTTTTACAACCTGCTACTCAGTTAGTGTTTTACAGTGTGTGAGACTGAGGGGATTGCACCTGCAGTGGCAGTGTGGTGGCAGTGGAGGTCTTCTGCTCGCATGTTGTCTGGGACTGATGGGGTAAAACTACTTCCCAATGCCTGGAGTGTTCAAGGTGTCCATGTGAGTTTACACACAGCCAGAGCTGTTTATGTGCATGGAGTGAGTTTGGCTCACGGTCAAGGCAACAACAAAGTTTCATTGACAACGGCACAAAAACTTTGGTGACCGTTGGACTTTGGCTGGGCCAGAATTAATGTTTTTTTTGTTTGTTTTTCAGGGGGTGTCCGTCCAGCTGCTGGTCCTGTTCCGGCTTCTGTGTCATACGATTCCTAAAAACATAACTGTACTCACTTTGGATGGTTTGAACTGTCCGCTCACAGCCAGAAGGATTTGGATTCACACAGCTTAAACTTATTGTTTGTACATGTTGCCATGTACTTAACTTTACACAAATATGAGGTACTTTACATGAACTTATACATGTACTGCACTACACCTGAGAAGCAAATACATTTACTACTAATACAATTTACCATACAACATTTATCCACCAGCCTGTAGACAGTTAAGGTACCTAAGGTAAGGTACCTTGTAAATTATGTCTTACACATAAAACATATTCATTTTATATTAAAATATAACTGAATTTGCATAAAGTAGTTGTAAAGTATAAATTTGCTGTATCACAACCAGCTTTAATATTCTTAAGTTTCTTAAATATTAATGCACCAGTAATAATGATTATCAGGAATGATTTCTGTGTTGGAACACATAAAGGTTTCTATCATACCAAAATACATAATACTATTGTACTTTTGAATGCTAAACTTATACTTTATTACTTAAAGTAAAGTTAACTACATTGTGGTAATAATCAATTTACTTTTACTTTCTTAAGGTGCTCTGGTTTTCTTCCATTCTCCAAAGATGGATTGGATATTTTAAACATGAGTCACTGAGGAAATGAACATCAGGGTAACTGAAAAAATCCAATTACAACAAAGAGTAATTCAGAGTCAGGTATCATTCATAATCAGCTTAATTTCAGTCCCAGAAATTAAAAAAGTTCTGGCAACACAACTGTTTTAGAGCTTTACAGCTTTGCAGTGGCCCTTGCTCCTCCAAAAACATCTATTCCCCCTCCTCATCCCCTCATGTTTAAGGGTCCAGACCCATATGGGGGTCCCCTCAACACCCCTACTTTCTCTCAGGTCCTGTGTGTGTGTGTATGTGTGTGTGTGTATTCTGACCCGCAAACTGACCTCCTCAAACTTCAAACTGAATACTTCTGGCAGTTACCACGACGACAGAGCTCTCCAAGCCTTATCCTACTTACTGAGACGAGACGAGGAGGAGGAGGTGGAGGAGGAGGAGGAGAGCAGGAGCGAGAAAGTAAAGAAAGGAGAGAGGGATAGAGAACGTGTGGACAGAGAGAAAGAGAGAGAGAGAGAGAGAGAGAGAGAGACACACACACACACACACACACAGCAGTAAAGAGAGAGAGGGGGGAGGCAGAGGGAGGGCAGCCAGGCAGAAAGCGAGAGTTGCTGCTTTTGCATCTCTGTGTTTTTCATGAGTAGACAGTTTACTGGGAGATTATTCACAGTCTGGTATTTAGCCTTATTAGGCTACTGCTCCCAATACAGACTTCCCCTCCCATCATCCACTGCCACACTGAGGCTGTTTTATTCATTTGTTTCTTTTCATAGAGTATACAGTATATACAACTTTGATTTAATGCTTTTAGCTTACAATAGAGCTGCAAAGTGGGAAAAGTTATTTTGGGCATCTGGAAGTACCTGTTGTTTTTCTGCGTAGATAATATTAAGTGGATCGCTTCCAAAGCTTGGATGGAGTTGAAAAAAACTCTTTCAGTTGTATCATCACTGCAAAAGATGAGCAAGTGTAATAGAAAACATCTGTTTTCTTGATAAACTGTCAAAGGTAGTCAGTAAGAAACTTTCAATCAATTCTGCTGTGTATGCTGCTAATGGCAGTCTGAAACTAAGCTCACAGTTTAAATCAGTTTACTGTCATACGCTGGATCACATTTGAACCAGTCCTCCAGTCGAATGACACTGTAAAACAACACATACAGTAAAAGTGTTTCCTGATCTGACACTGCTGTGGTTAACGTGATGGCACAACAACAAAGTGGTCGTGGTTGGGGAAACAATGTCGTTTTGGTCTAAAACATCACCTTTGCAGGCGTGGTTCAAATGATAACTACTTGGTTAAAAGATGTCACCATTTACTGTCAGTAAAAGGAGGAAGGTCCAGTGTTTTTCAACCATCCAGCCGCCTTGACCTCCTTCATCTGTGGACTCATCATCACACTATTCCTCTGTTGCGCCTGCTGGACAACAGTCATAACTCCTACAAGCTACTGGAGGTCTCTGTCACTTGAATGGAAAAAAAATCCTCTGGATGACAGTCTTACTTTGGATGAGTTCAGCACTTATGGTGCAATTTTTGTTCACGACTGTAATGACAGAAAAAAAAAGTGTTTTAAATTTACTGCAGCTCTGATTTGCACTTTTGATTGGCTTCTTCTCCATAGCAACCACATCCAAAGTTAATGGGTATTGCAGTGTTTAGAGCTATCCACCATTCCAAACACACAGGAAAAAAACTAAATGTTTCAAGTTGAAATATTTAAACTGATGGCCACAATATAAACCTATTCTAGTGTTGTCCAGAATCCTCCTGAATATCGAAAATATCATTTAAATAAAACTTTGAAATAAGAATTTACAAGATAATTCTACACAACTCTACAAGAACCATTTAAACTTAGTTTTTCTTGAATGTACATTTAAAGAACTGATGTTTATTGAATCATTTAGAGCTTCTTTTGACTTCATATTTTCGCGTGAACCAACAATTTGAACTATTTCAGGATGCACTTCTTCACAAGCTGTAAACTACTTAGTGTATGACATTTTATTGCTAATAGCTTCCTTCAAGTGCCATAGAGAACTCCCTCCATGCTGCTAAATATCCTGTAGGCTCGTTAGAAAACATGGCCAGAGGGTCATTCCTGCTAACAGAGATTCAAGCACAGCCAGAGTCCTGACAACTAGACTAAATGAGTGTGTGTGAGGCAGAGAGAAAGAAAGAATGAGTTAAAGAAACAAGGTCTACCATCATTGTGTGTGTGTATATATGCAATTGTAAATGTTTGACTGTGTGCTTGAGCCTTGAGAAGCAAATTCACAGTGATGTGACGGAAACAGCGACTCAAAATCAATAGTTTCCATGTTTGTGTCCCCAGGCTGGCTGTCACTCACCAGCTCAGAGACTGAAGTGATTGATCCATCTCTGCTTTAATCTGTGCTCAACAGCCTCACCTGGCTCGTTCCCAAGGCCACACACTCTACGTACGCAGAGCGAGCCAAAACTCTCAGTACTGGGACAGTTGGCAGAGGAAAATGTTGCCAAATGTCCCGTCTGTCCCAGTACTGCCAGTGTTGTTGATTCACCACACACATAGGGACGTAATGCTGAAAGATGGAAAGGAGGGAGCAACATGTCGTGTCCCTGACTACCTTTTCTTGTCCTATCCTTCCCTCTCCTGTCCAGCAATGTCCTGTCTTGTGTTATTATATCCTGTCCCATGCTTCCCTGTTTATTGTGACCTGTAATGCCCTATGAGCCCATATTGTCCTGTCTTATGGTGTCCTGTTTGTCATATTCTACAACATCCAGTTCTAATCTGGCCTATCCTGCCCAAACCTGTCCTGGGTTGTCCTGCCCTGCCCTGTCTTGTCCTTCTCTGTCCTGTCCTGTAATGGCTTGCTCTATTTTGTCATGTCTTGATCCATTATGCTGTCTTGTCTTGTTTTTCCTTTCCTGTCCAGTCAGGTCCAGGTTTATCTTGTCCTGTCCTGACCTATGACAACCATCCATTTAATGTCCTCTCTTGTACTGTCTTGTAATATAATGTTCTGTCCTGTACTTCATTTGCACTTACAATGTACAAACCAATTTACTGGCAAGAAATAAATTGCACTTTGAATATGAAGGCTGTTAATAGAATCTTTCATAAAAGTTTTCCCTCCATCAACACGAAGCTGAGACCCAACAGGCCACCACAGTGTGCTAAAAAGCTCCAATCAAATTTCCTCTTCCACATTAACCTTCCCTTCACCTCATTCAAATGATTCAAACAGTTTGCGAGCGCAGCTTTTAATGTGCGGAGCTTCTCACACTCACAACAGTATGTTCTTTGTAAAGACATTTTCTACACAATTTCTGTGTGGGATTTGTTGGATAAAATCTTACATCTGCCTCTTGTTCTTGCATATTTTTGTTGCTATATTCAGTCCATTTTATGTCCTGTCCTCTTATATTTATATTTATTTATTTATTTTTGTAATGTTCTGATAAATTTGTCTGTTAGTCTGTTCTCATCATGTTCTTCTTTTGGGACAAATTGACATTTTACATATGCTTTGTGTAAATTATACTGCAAATTAGTTTACGGTTTCTATTTAAATATATTTTAAAGGAAAATAATGTTTTCACTGCATTTTTGTCCATCATTCTTTCATTACAATAAACTCTTACTCACAAAGTTAATTGGACATGGAGTAAAATTGAGGGAATGATGGCCCAAAATATGAATCTGAATATGATTTGTCATTTTTTTGGTGACAAATTTAGTCACTAATCAAGTTATCTAGACTGAGTCGGGTGATTTAATCTGCAGTAGCCACTTGTATACAACTTTATTATATTGGTTATCTTAATATAAAATATGAACTGTGTAATAGAGATGATAAATGGCAGCTGTGAACATAAACTGCAGGCTGTCCGGGCTAACAGTCCTCCCTCAGGGCTGCTTCGTGCATTTGAGCTCCATCAGTCGGTAAATCGGTAAATGATCCAGGTTGTCATTTAATCAATATGAACAGGCGGCAGCTGTCACACATCATCGTGTCCCCCGGGGGTCCTTGTGAAGACGCAACATAAAAAACATAAGTGTGTGTGTGTGTGTGTGTATGTTTCTCCTCTGTGTTTTATTCGATCCATTTTTCATAGACTTTTATTGTGACAGCCTGGCTAAATGAGGACTCTGGTTTCCTCAGGCTCTGAGGTAGATATTAAAAGCAGCATTTATTTCATTTAATGCTGAAATGATTTGTTGATCAATCAATTAGTCAAATGACTGAAAATTATTCTGCAATTATTTTGATAATCAATTAATCATTTAGGTCATTTATCAAACAGCTGATTACAGGAACTAAAATCAGCAAATCTCACATCTCATTTCTGTTTTATTTCATTGTACCTGTTCCATTTCATCTTGCAAATGAACATTTTCCACCATTTTCTGCTATTTTATGAATTGGATTAATTGGAAAAACAATCAACATATTAATAAATAGTAAAAATAAGAGTTTGGGGTAACACTTTAGTTTAGGGAACACATATTCACCGTTAACTAGGTGCTTACTAATATGCATATAAGTAGCATACTAGCTACTAACCCTAACCCTCTATTAGTAATTATTAAGCACGTATTAACACCTTATTCTACATAGCCTTATTCTACCTCTATTAAGCCATGAATTAAGATTTTTCCTATCAACTCCTAATTATTGCTTATTGGCTGTAAATTAATGCATTGTTGTTTCTGAATAATGATGTGAATAACCAGTGGGTTATTGGGGCCTTGTAGTTAATGGCGAATATGTGTTCCCTAAACTAAAGTGTTACCGAGTTTGGAGCAAATTAAAGGTTTAAAAGAATTCGTTTGTTGAGTTGTTAACTCAAATAGAGTTCTGCACAATGTTTTTAAAAAATACAATGAATACTGTTCACAGCATCCAGTATCTCCATATTATGCATTGTTTTCTTGCAATAATTCTGACAGACAACAGAGTCAATGACAGGAAGGGTTTCAGGATGTTTTAAGACTGCAGGGGGTATTCCTCTCCTCTTTCCTCCCCTCCTTTCCTTTCTTTCCTCTTCCTTTCCTCACCTCTCCTAACGTGAGACAGTGAAATCTCATCCAGCCACTCTGCCTGCCCTTATAGCCAGCAGGGAGGGACATGTCATTTCACTTGTGTGCATGTGTGCGTGTGTGTGTGTCCCTTACTGCGCAACACACAATGACGAGAGCAGAGGGAGGAGGCAGGCGAAGGGGGGGTGGGGGGGTGACAGGGCTCTGATCTCTCAGATAGGGAGATAGCCACCTGATTCAAATGGCTCGCTTGTTCCCGGCAGTCACTTGATCGGCGTGTGAACTGACTCCTCTCTTATTTACAATCAAATGCTGCTGCACTGACCTGCCCAACCCAACCCAGGCCAGACCTGTCTCTCTCTCTCTTTCTGCCCTATATTTGCCATGTCTCTCTCTCTTTCCCTCCTTCCCTCCCTCCATCCCTGACACACACCTAAGCACACATACAGGTGTACTCAGAAACGTTGTGATGGAAACTTCCATAGATGAGGCTAGTTATGATCACAGCAATCATTTGAAATATGAGCTTAAGTAAAGATCAAGTTGATCTTTTTTTTCACATTAGTAAATGTCTGTTTTGCAACTCCTCATCAACATTTGATATTAGGCAATAAAAATTCAATCCAAAGCCACTAAATCAGAGCTTTAATGTTGTTTTGGCAGGTAGATCTTTCCTGGGAAACACCTTGATACACGGGAAGTGATTTTTTTATGAATCATGCCGTTTGTTCAGAGTAAATAGAGGAAAGGCGAGTTTTGGAGCAGAGTGACAACAACAGAAAATTATATTTTTAAAAAAGGATATCGGGGATTACGATACAAACATAATGTCTCAGGGAAAAAAACTACAGAATTTGACTAAAAGTCAAAGATTGCACAGCTACGTTCAGCTACATTAGCTACAGAAAAAGACATGATTGGTTTCCCTGAAGAGAAACAATGTGATTTAGGTGAAATGACTGAAGATGAAGATTTTTTTGGCAGCATCTTTGATTTGTGGCGCAGAAGAGAGAGACAAAGTCCTTTGTTAGATGATGATTATATTCATGTCTGACAAATGTTTCAATAATGCAACGGTGATGACTTTAGTCCACGTGGGCTTGTGCATGACACACAATGACATAACCCCACTAACTAACTATAGAGTATATACAGATTAAAGCAACATCTTTCAACTTCACATCTAAAGATTTTGGTCATAATGAGCAAACATTCTTATTTGAGCCATTTTCTTTGCTCCTGTTTAATGTACTGTGCCACGACTTTCTACTGCAGGAACCACATTTCCTCAAGTGACTGATAAAACTTCTTCTAATCTAATCTGATCTGATCTAATCTAATGATAAGAGGTGTTTTAATGGTTTATACCTTCCCTTCATAAGATTTTTCCAAGACTTGCTCACTGTGCTGCACTGATTTATTACCCTTCCTGCAAACAAGATTTAAACTTTTCACTGTTGAATTTATGGGAGAAATAAATCAGAAAATTACATTTAAAAAAAAAATTATAAGTCCTCATTGTACAAAATTTGTAACTTGTGGAAAATAACAGATGCTCATCTAAAATTCCTCCAAATGTGCCCCGGTCTGAGTCAGGGAGAAACAACTTCAGTCTACCGCATCTGTCTGCCTGTCTGTCTGTAACTGTCCTGTCTGATTATCTCTCCCAGTTGGCCCCGAGGGGACACCCACACTGAAAGAGGCCACTCTTCCATTCAACAACAGCTTCTGTCAGAGAGACGGAGAGAAGGGAGAGGGAGACCTCAGAGTCACCAGCTCCAGAATAGCCTGATAGTGACTGATGCAATCAATCGAAATCTACACTACAGTCAACATGATCGACTGGGAACGTGGTTTTACGCTTAATAAAAGGAAAATCTCTGCAGCAAATGCAGAAATGTAAAGACAGAAGGGTCCGTGCAGTCTTCACTTTTCATTTTTAGTGAAGAAAAACAACCAATATTTAAACCAAACATAGTTAGCTGTTTATATACTGTGTCAACACACTATTTCAACACATGGAAAACATATCTGCCTGACTCATATTAGCTACAGCAGCATCTAAACCAGTCAAAACAAACTGATATAGATATTTAGTCTAAATGTAGTCTATGTTAGATTACTGATGTGAGATACTGTATAATCTGTATGATGACAAGACATCTGATTACATTACAACATGAATTGTGATATTATTGTGACATTGTCATCATCTTAAAGATTAACGGTGCCCGTAAATCAATTATGTAATGGCTTTTATGAGCTGTGATGTTAAATGGTTAATAATTAGGTGGAAATCCCTCTTTGACGACAACCCGTGATGGGCACCGCTACTGATTTTGGTGTCATTTTTAACGCAGCTGTAGGTGTGACTGAGTATTTTTGAGTTATTTCACTTTTTCTGAACAATTATTGAAGGAACTAAGAAAATAGGATTCAATCAGACAGTTGTACAGTTGTAGTTCTAGAGCAAAATGCAATCCATGCTGTCAAAAATTTTGAAATGGCGATTAGCCAAAAGGTAGAACGCAATGTAAGTAAACCAGCAGAGGTCCGCGGGTCAGATGAATAATTCACCACTGAAAGAGATATGACATTTCCACATGGGGGAATGTAATCTGGGGTGATGTTCTGTGTGTCAACATGATTTGTTAGAGCAGCCCAGTATCTCAGCACTGAAGGGTCTAAATTCATCTGCACGAGGTCCCTGACACAAAAAACATTTGGCAAATTTGACATTTAGAGGATGCTTTCATCCACTTTTATCTGATGTGCCGATTCTTGAGGAGAGGAGGAAATAAGTACAGACTGAAGGAAAACACAAGTGGGGGGTGTGTTGTCTGATGTATGTACAGCGTGTGTGTGTGTGTGTGTGTGTGTGTGTGTATGTGTGTCGCGGAGAGTGCTGTCATGTTGATGCCACTGACAAAGCCTTTGAACAACTACAGTATCCCTGTGACACTTTGTAATGTAAGACTACCCTTAAAACACATGAACGCCTTTGTCATGTGGGTTTACTTAAAAAAACAAAACACACCTTACAAGTGTCACTAATGACATGTGACACTGATGATCTCAATTCCAGACATTTAAATTTGCCTTAATTGTTTATTTAACATATTTGCAGCCGTGGCTGGAGAGTAAAGTCTGTACAGCATCAACAGTGATAGTCTACACATTTTGTTATAATGTTAAGTGTTATTAAAACTTTGTGTTTTTTAAAAAAAACACATTGTCAGTAAACTCCATTACATGTCATAAAGGTATGTTCATTTTGAATATGTATCGTTCAATAAAACACAATGTCTTTTCAAACAAAGACCTTTAGGCTTAATTTATAACCTTTTAATTAATTCTTCTATTTGATGAGAATGACTTATGAACATGATTTTCTAATGTGATAACATGTTTTAGAAGACAATGAAGGATTACTGTTTCTTCAGGATTATTTGTCGACTTCATTAAAACTTAAAAAGTTTGTAGTTTGCAAAGAAAGGATCAACACTTCAATACATTTCTACATATAGGTTTCATGTTATCATTATTATTATTATTATTACACATAAGGCACTGGATTAAAGCTAATGTCAACAAACCTTATGTGTAATTAAACAAATCCAGATTTTGCCTAATTTCATAGACAGATAGCTAGATAGATAGTCTTATTGTAAAGACACACTCCCTAACGCACGCACGCACGCACACACGCGCGCGCGCGCACACACACACACACACACACACACACACACACACACACACACACACACACACACAGCTTCTCCAGCATCCATTCAGAAGGCTCGCGCATGTCCCCGAGGGCTAGAAAGGCACGCGGGCTGTGGACCCACTCCTTTATGTCACTGCTCCACATCATTTCTAAAGCTTTTATTCTGAAAAGCAACACACACAGCACAGGCGAGCAAGCTGTGGCGACTGAGTGTACATCCTGCTGTTTCTATAGATTATTTCACACATTTATTTTCTTGGAATAATTTAAGAGTTGTGTTTTATTTGAAATGATTTGATATTTTTGTCTCTTTTAAATCGTCAAACTCTGTTAGGTTTAAACACCCAGAGCCACACCTTTTGGTCACTTTTCCTCGACCATTTCTGGATGTGTGATATTCTAAAATAGGACAACCCTCCGCCGTCCCCCTCCCCGTTTAATGTGCTAGTGGAGTTGTTGGTCAACAGTTGGGTCGGGGGGCCAGGCGGAGGGAGGGAGGGCCGGGAACAATGGACTGTGCTGTTGTGTGCTGGAGTCGGTGGGGAGAGAGAGAGAGAGAGAGAGAGAGAGAGAGAGAGAGAGAAAGGGAGAAAGAGGGAGAGAGTCAGGCTGATGACAGAGTGAAAGAGGTTAGTGTCTATGCTGGGAAATGAGACCAGAGGAGGGGGGTTCCTGTGTCTGTTGGCTTGTTAATGATGATTCAGTCCCATCAGCTCAACAGCCTTCTCTATCAAGGAATCTCTGAATGCCTCCAGCTCAGCGGTGCCATCACAAAAAAACTGAAAATTATAATTAGAAAAGGTTTTTAGATCAGCAGTCCACTCTGATACACTTCTAAATCGATTAAAAAAAAAAGAAATCATCTGATGTATATTTTGGTGAAATCGATCAATTATTTCGTTTTTTAAGAGTTTAGAAAAGAGAAATCCGCCTCATGTTTTTACAATATCAAACTTTTTTCTCCACCTTCACAAAATAAAAAATGTTATAGTTTTAGAGTGCATGCTCTCTGTTGTCCGCATTTTCGTTGGCAGACTTTAGTGTATCGAAAAAAGCTGCGTTATTTATCTAATGTCTGATTCCTGAAGCGGAGAAATCGAGACCCCATTCAACAAGTGCCGGAAATCAAAGCTGTGGGCCGGACGACCAAACACAGCTGCAACACCTCAGCTCAAAATCTGCAACAACAACACACACACAAAAAAAGTCAAAGTCACTGCAGGGTTTTGTGTGAATTCAGCAAACGATTTTTTTGTGTCTCTCCTCCAGGCATCCCAGCCGTTCTCTTCTCCTCCCCGCTCCCCCCCTTTCCCCTCCCGGGTTTGCCAGGCTCCTTGAGCCGGCCATGGGTGGCAGTCAGCCTGGAAACCCGCTGATATTGTTCCAGACGAGCGAAGTGTTGCATGAAGGGTAGGGAAACTGTTCTGCTTCAAAGTGTAAAGACAAAACCGTAGACACGGTCTTTTCCATTATAGACAACTTATTTAGTAGTTTTACTTTCTGTCATTTTCAGGCTTAATTTTCGTCCGAAAACTGACACATCATAAAGGAGGAGTTGGGTTTAATCTATACACATGTGTGTGCAGATTATACCCCCGCCTTTACCCTCCTCCTCTAAAACCCTCCCCAGGCCCGAGGAGGGACCATCAGTAAACACTCTCCAAATTTCCGGACAACAAAGGACCAGCAGACCGTGCACCACTTTCACTTGTAGCTGCGTGATGGGCCGGTCCCATCCAGTCACCTGTTGCTTCAAGCTGAGCTAAAGAGCTTAAAATATCCTCCAGGAAACAAACAAACAAAAAATTTAAAATACATCTGCATCGTTGTAATTGTCTTTTTTTTTTGATTTACAGACAGTTTGTTTGAACCTTAAATGCCCCCATGTGGCTTTTTTTTTTCACCCTCAATCTGTTCACATTCACTGCCCAAAAGCCTGACCTCCTCCTCTCTCCATGTTTTTTTTTTTCCCAATGACCATATAGCTCGTGAGTTGATCTCCTAAATTGGAGCTGCATTGTCCTCTTCCCAACAGCAGCCAGCAGGCTCAGCAGCCAGCACAGCCAGCCAAGCGTTTGACGTTATTAAATAATAAAGAGATGCTGATCTGGTAGCATTGTTGTGAAGGAAAAAAGGCCAATTAGCGTGCCGTTATACTGTCATTATGACTGTATTAACTCGAATTAGTTATAAGACAATATGCATATTGATACAGGTTTTGACTAATGGGAATATTAGTCTGTACATCAGTGATTGTTCAGTGAATATTATAGATTTATCAAATGCAGTGGCCTATATAAAATTAGGGTTTGATCAGGAATACAACCAGAAATTAAAATATCCATTTAATATGAAAACAGCTTATAATTGGATATTTTGGACTAAGAAAAAGTGTAATTTTTTCATCTATCTGAATATCAGATTTAACCAAGTAGAAGTTAAATTATGGAGTGTACAATTCAATAAAGAGTATATTATATGCGCTAAAGGAGTAATAACTTTACTTGAAAATTGGGGAGTAATAGCAGCTTTTGTATAATGAGCTCAACTGTTCTTTTTTATGGCAGAGCTCAGATCAGTTTGAGCGCAGAGCTGAAGGCTTTCCCTGGCAGCCTACAGTACAACAGGCCTTATATTGTTGTTTGTCGGCTCTTCTCAGAGAAAAAAAAAAAAAAAAAAAATCCCCCTCCACCCCCTCTCCACCCTCCTCTGTCTCTCTTCTTTCCCCACTTCTCGTGCACTTTCTCCCGGCCTATGCTAATGCTAATCTCTCACAGAAGCAAAAAAAAAAAAAAAAAAAAAAAAAGCCTGAAAACTGAAGCTTTTATCAATAAACTGTTTAAGAACTCCAGACCAGCAGGAGACATGTTCACCATCACTCCACTATAACTCCTCTATAACTTTATTAAATTAGAATGTTTGTATGAAAATTATAGTTTTTTCTTGTTTTTAGTTTCTTGGTTGGAACCAAAAAAGATAAAAAGACTTTAGACTTTATATGCAGCCACGTGAATGTGGAAATATAGTTTCTGTAGAGCCAATCAGAGCCGAGGACCGAGATTGTAAGAAAGTTAGTGATGACTGGCAGTTAGAAATATAAATAACAAATAGGAGAAAAATAGTCATTTATTATTAAATTAAAGTATGGAAGAAGCTGAAAACTATTGTTAAACATGTAACCATAATCTCAATGTTCAGGCAGGTGATGCTGAGTCTATTGTGTATGTTTCGAGCCTAAAGGCCCATTATTAGCTATTAGTCATGTTATTATTCATGCATATTAATCTTTATCTGTGAGGTGACACCCACATAAATGATATGCAGTGGAGTAGAAGTAAAATAAAAGTGTAGGTTACATGTACTGTGTCACACTGTGCCTGGCACTAAACTAAAAACACAAAAAGACAAAACTGTTGTTGTTTTTCAAGATCCGCTGCAAACTGCGCATTCCATTAATGATGGCGCTCTATAAAGCTGTCAGCATCAATGAGCAGAAATGATAAACGGAGCTCGAGCCGCTGGTGACGTGGTGGTGGAGGGGAGGTGGAGGAGGAGGTGGTACAGGAGGAGGAGGAGGAGGAGGAGGGGTGTCGCAGAGGCCTCGAGCCTCTGAGAATGCAGGCCGAGAGCAGCGCGAGGCTGATGGCATGCTGGTCTGTGTCAGTGTGTGGTCCTATTCAATGGAAGAGAGAGAGAGAGAGAGAGAGAGAGAGAGAGAGAGAGAGAGAGAGAGAAAGTGTGTGTGTGTGTGTGTGTGTGTGTGTGTGTGTGTGTGTGTGTGCGTGCGTGAGTGAGAGAGAGAACCATCTCCACAAACACACACACTCACACACACACACCGCCCGCTTCCCTTCCCTGCACCTGCGCTAGATCAGCAGGCTACTGGCTGCCATTCAGTCCCTCTACGCTCCAAACACACACACACACACACACACACACACACACACACACACACACGCAGCTGAAACACACGACAGCTCTCTGCTCTGACAGTTTTGCTATTCACCCATTCTTGCAGCCTCTCTCTGTGATGAAGGCAGAGATGTCGGCCAGTCTTTAAATCAAACTTGTGGGATTGCAGAATAATAACACACGAAGAAGAAGAAAACATAAACACTGATTGGTTGCATATATTTACAAGTTTTCATTTATTCAGCTGAAGGATACACTCTCTTAGATTAGATTAGATTAATCAGACACGTTAGAGTAACTTTAAAGGTCCAATTCACATCCTGAAAAATGTTCATCACACTCAATACAAACACTCCTGCTGTTGTAAAAACTAACTGCGTCACAAAGTATTGAGTTGTTGTCTTCCGGTTAAAACACCTGTCAATCAATCAGGCAGTGAAAGCGGTACAGATTTGAAGAAGTAAAAAAGCTGTGAACCAGTAAAAGAACGATTTTAAAAATAAAAGCCTATAATTTGTTGCTGTGGTGATTTTATGATGCCGGATGTACTTTTAAAGGTCTTCCTCACAGGCCAATAAATGTAGTTTTTAATGATTAAAATCTGTATGACTGCTACAGAGGGCCAAATAAAGTGAACTAACCGACGGAAACACACAGAAGAGCCGTGATTGGACCGGTTCATGTGTGGATGACGTCACGCCCCCCCCCCTCCTCCTCCTTATTATCCGCAACGTGGTGAAAAAGGAAAGTGGCTCTCGTGGGATTACAGGCCACTAAGCTCGTTTTGTTTGTGTGTGTGTGTGTGTGTGTGTGTGTGTGTGTGTGTGTGTGTGTGTGTGTGTGTGTGAGGGGGATCATTTGACCTAATTTTTAAAAATCATATAATCTCAACAACAAACACAGGATTTGGAAAGAGGCCAGAATAAACTGTGGACACACCTCACTCACCCTGTGGACTAACTTCATTTTTAAATATTCCATTCTTTTATTTGATTTAATTTCTCCACTGTTTTCTGAGGCCTTCTTCTAGGCCTTTTGTCTCCACCTTGTCTCTTTTAAGATGCTTCGTGACCTGCTGTGACCGACACAGATGCAGCCATAATAATTATATTCTCTGCTATATTATAAAAACACGTGGAATAATACGTTTTAAAGTGTTAACAGCAATAAAATCACACTGGATGTTGTGATAAAGGCCACTTGAAAGAGCTCTAGATATACACACACGCGCGCACACAAACACACACGCGTCAGGTTATCATAGATAACATCTGGAAGCTTTTTTTTTTTGCCCCCGCTTAAGAAAAAAAAAAAAAAAAAAAAAGAGGCGCGCGCTTACCACCTGTTGCAGTCCAAATATCCTCGAGCTGCGACAGCCAGACTCTGCACGCGAGCGACAGAAGGGGAGACGGATGGGTGGATGGATGGATGGATGGATGGATGGATGAATGGATGGATGGATGGATGGATGGATGGATGAATGGATGGATGGATGGATGGATGGATGGATGGAGGGGAACACCTTGACCGAGCCTCCCAGCCTCTACCTATATCACAAAAACACACCTGGTTGTTCGTGAATATAAAGGTCCAGAGTTTGTTTGCTTTTTTTTAGGCCGATATACATCAGAGTGTCTCTTACTGCGCTTTTTTTTCAAACAAGAAAGATCATTAGAAAATTTCACGACGTGGAACATTTAAGACACTTGCCTCCCTGTGTCACAGTCAGCGCTGCTTTGCTGTGCAGCGCCCTTATTTAATGTTTGAACAGGAGCGCCACTGAGTTTAAAGCGCCTCTGAGATTAAATCACATTTTGGAGAGCACAGGGGCTAAATGCGGGCTAATATTTTTCTACTGAGATAGCGCGATATCAGTGTTTTCAGAGTGAACATTTACCGTGCCCCAGTTTGTGGCCCCACTCACATAGGAAGGGACTATTTTCTGATACTGATTTTGATTGTTGATGGCAGGAAAATACGAAAATGGTGTTAAAAAGGACATCCATTTCAAATAACACCCAAAATCTAACATCAGGTAAAAACAGCATCATGGAAGACTTTCTGGTTTTCAGTCTTTGGGGCCTTCAGTTGCGCATCCTGACAGTGCCAACATGTAATCTTTACAGGCGTCACAAAAAAGCTACAGCTTCTTTTACAGAAAATATAAGATGTACATCAAATCCATCAACTATGTTCTCCAATTTAAAAAAAGAAAAAAAGCTTTTCCACCACATCAAAAGATGCAGCGCTCAGCCCGGGAAAAATAATCATTTGGCGGGGCCTCCGGGCCTGCAAGGGCCCCCGCGTTCATGGACAGAAAGAGAAAAAAATTGGCTTTAATGCGTCTACTCGCCCGACCTTTTAAAAACACTTTGTTTATCACCGGTGTTCTCGCCTATTACAACCAATTCAGCTGCACGGATCAATAATTAATGGAGCAAGCAACGATCCCTTGACCTCTTGAAGGTCCGGCTGGGAGAGGAGAGAGGAGAGAGGAGAGAGGAGGAGAGAGGGGGGAGAGAGATAGAGACTGAGGGAAGTGGACGGATAAATACCGAGGGGCCTCTTCAAATATTCATCTGCCGGTTAATGTGAGCTCCGCTCCCCCGGGACCTGCAAGCCTGCAAGACACAACGGCCCTAATCTACCTCCCTGTACACACACACACACACACACACACACACACACACACACTCCCACTCCCCCCAGATTTAAAACCGTTAGTTAAATTCAGAGCGAGCAGTTAGCTCATCATAAGGATTATTATTATAGGGGGGAGAAAGCAGGCTGGCTGGCAGAGAGATGCATGGGAACAGTTTGGTTTAGTGTTTTTTTTTGTTTTTTTTAAGACGGGTGGAGGTTGTTATGGAGGTGGTAGTGGTGTGGAATCACCGTAGAGCTTGAACCGTGAGAACCGAGGTTAACGTGAAACAGCAGGGCCCGTTTGATTAGACATTAAATTAAAAAATGGCCACACTCTTTATGGAGCTATTACATCGCGGGACAAATATAAAAAAATAAAATAAAAAATAAAAAAAGCATCCCGGCAGGTCCCGCTGGCCTGGAACCTTTTCAAGAGATCTTTTCAAGAGATCAGGAGACCTTCAATTTAGACCTAATTGAACATTTAGGGCTGATAAAGCAGCTCCACGCAGGTGGAGAAAAAAGAGCAGAGAAAGCGTCCAAAAAGGTAACACACCTTGTTAGATAAAAACCAAACAGCAGGAGAAGTGTTACAAGATGAAACAGGCCTGAGCTCATGAGATTAGATTGTTGTAAATACTCATAAATATCCAGATATGATGATACAAGTGTCATCAGGATGTACAAATGACAGATGTCAGTTTGCATTAATTTAAAATAAGTGTGAATCAATCTCATTTATGTCTCTTTATAAACAAGATATTTGCGCTGTCTGCCTCCCTTCAAAAGCAGACCCAAAATACTAATACATCTACAAAATCATACATATAAATTCATTTGAAAATAAAGTATATTTTAAAATATAATATGGGCCTCAGCAGATTCTTTTTTTTTTTTGATTGATTATAAAAAAGGAGAAATGACAGTCTATACCTGGGGATGTTTGGGTGGAAAAATCTTCCCCTTTTTTAGGAAGCAGGCAACAAACTTTGGCTTGATGGGGGCCATCCGCAGGCACTAGAAAATAGAAACGTGGTTAACCACGACGCACAAAGCTGAATTCTTCAAAGTTTAAAAAGAGGCCTGTTATTTTTGTCTCATATTTTATATTCAGATGTATATTAAAATGTACAGTCAAGTAATGAACATGAGGAGAAAGACAGAAAAAAGCCCCACAGACTGATGACAACTCAACATGACTGAGAGAAATCAAAATCAAAACTCAAACAATTTCAAGTATCCAAATTTCCAAAATTTATTCATTTCAAACTGCATATTGAAAAAAAATATACTCAGCTGAAATTGTAACTGTTATAAGGATGGTATTAGTTCCGGTATATATATACATGGAGTGGTTGGCTTCTGCGTACAGGCCACAATTTTTAAAATACAACTACGGGAATGAATTTTTGAAATAAAAACTTAAAATATCACAGTAAATATACAGAAATTGTACAAATCAATTAGAAAATAAAGAGCACAAGCGTCATACCTCTAACAGATGAAAAGTGGGAGACGGAAATATAAATTAACAACCTATATTTTAAGCTGTATGAGAGAGAAAAAGTGTCTTATCTTTATTTTTTTAAAAGAAATTAAAATGTTTAGTAATATTGACCTTAAATGAAAACAAAAAAACAGTGTTACCTGCTTCGTTTATGTCCCTTTTCTTTCCAATGTTTGCAGTAATAAAAGGAGCATAACTGATCGCTCCCATATAAATTGCAGTTCTGCCATTTTCACTTTTAATATTTTCTGCAGAACTGGCGCTGCTTTTTATATATAAAAAAGAAAAAAAAATGCAACCTCTTGCAGTTTAACAAACAATTTCATCTGATTGTAATGTTTCTTTGATAAATACTGTACAAAAGGTGATTGCAATAATAAAACATTTGATTGCGACTCCCACTTTCTAGTCTTCCAAACTTCATCCACCAGTGAACAGGGGGATCTCCTACCGTTCCTCTAGAGCTTCCTTAGAATAAAATGAAAGAAAAAAAAGAGTCGTGTCCTTTTTCCTGGAGACTTCTATACAACTTTTTCCCACCCCGAAATTTTTCTGTACAAAAATAGTCCAACGTTAATAGTCCACAGTTTCTCTTATAAAAGTTCTTTTCTCTCTCTCTCTCTCTCTCTCTCTCTCTCTCTCTTTTTTTTTGCTTTGTGTCTCTTACATGTGTGTTAACGGCAGCGTGCCGTTGATCGTCGTCCCGGGCACGGTGCTCTGGTAGTGCCCGGACATGTGTAGCCTGGTCTGGGCGGTCTGCTCGCTGACTTCCGCCCCGGGCAGGTACATGCTGATCATGTCCCTCAGATCTCCGCTTTGGCAACCCGGGGCGGCCCGGTGGGACGATGAGGTGACGACGGGCGGGCTGGAGCTGCTGGACTCGGACTTCACCACCGAGGAGGGCCCCATGGAGCCCAGGGCGGTCATCCCCGGCGTGGTTTGCTGGGAATAAGACATGGAGTATGTCGGGGAGCCGTTCATGTAGCTCTGGGAGCTGGTCATGGTGTTGTACTGCAGGGCGCTCATGTCGTAGCGGTGCATGGACTGCATCTGGCTCGGGTTGTGCGCGTTCAGCCCCGGGTGCTGGTAGCTCAGCTGGTCCTGCATCATACCGTAGCCACCGTTGGTCCAGCCGTTCATGTGCGCCGCATAGCTGTCCATCCGCTGGTTCACACCACCGCCCAGCCCGGCCCCGACTCCAACACCGACCCCAGCTCCCATCCCGTTCCCTCCAGGAGCCAGCAGCCCGCCGGGCAAGGTGTACTTGTCCTTCTTCATGAGGGTCTTGGTTTTCCGCCGGGGCCGGTATTTGTAATCCGGATGCTCCTTCATGTGCAGGGCCCGCAGCCTCTTGGCTTCGTCGATGAAAGGTCTCTTCTCGCTTTCCGACAGAAGTTTCCACTCTGCGCCCAGTCTCTTGCTTATCTCCGAGTTGTGCATTTTGGGATTTTCTTGCGCCATCTTCCTCCTCTGGCCCCGGGACCACACCATGAACGCGTTCATGGGTCTCTTGACCCGCTCCGGGCTGTTTTTCTGATTGGCGCCGGTGCCGGACGTATTGGTGTTGCCCGAGCCCCCCGTGTTGGTCTGGGGAGCAGGGGGCTTTAGTTCAGTCTCCATCATGTTATACATCAGGAACAGCTTTTTGAGTTGGAGCTCCCGAGCAGAGGAAAAAAAAACACACAGAGACAAACTCCACAAGCCAAGAGGCAGGACAGTGAGGAGCGCAGAGCTGCTGCTGCCGCTAAAAGTTACCTGTCGATTTTTCTCTGCAACTTTTTTCTTTTTTCTCTCTCTCTCTGGACAAAAACAACAAGCACCGAGCCGCGTCTCTCCACACACTCTCTCCCTCTCTCTCTCGCTCTCTCTCTCTCCTCTCTCCGTGAGTGTGTCACAGTGTATGTGTGTGTGTGTGTGAGTGTGTGAGAGAGAGTGCGTGTGACAAAGAGCCTTCTCCCAATAGGTCCCTGCTATGTTGTGTCCACAAAACTTCTCCCGTCGCTTCTCCGAAAAAGCATCAACAAACTGTACTTTTTCGCCTGTGTCCGCCTGAGCCTTGACAACTCCAGATAGTTTTTGAACAAGTTAATAGACAACCATTCATGTGACGGGGCTGTCAGCGAATAAATGGCTTCGACCTGGCCAATCAGAGACGGCCTGCTCCCCTGACACACCAATGGGAGGCCTTAATTAGCATAAATGGGCGGGGTCTGCTCTGCCCCGAGACACACACACACACACACTCTCACATATACGCACACTCAGGCTGCCCATATGAGCCAATACATAGTACATATTTACTATTTCCACTCTTATAGATATTTCTCTGGGTTTATATGTATGGTGGGACTCAATGAATATTTTAGAACGTTATACAGATGGAGAGGAAGCTGCAAGAGCTTGCTGGCTGTTCTATTCTTTATAAGTGTCGTCTTCCAAACTTTAAAGTTAAATAGAGTAAAATAGGATTTTTTAAAAAGTTTCCTTATAAATAGAAATATGCCTAAAAATGTCTAATAAATAAGGATTTTAAAAATGTTTCTGTTTGTGTTTTTATTCAAACATAAAGCCTGGAATATAAAGTTCAAATAGTCACTGGGAAATAAAATCAAATCACTAAAAAAAGTGTGCAATAAATCTGTCAAATGTTGACATTAATGGTGTCACTATCATCTCCTGTTGGAGGTGGATAGCAGCATTGTTCTGACATTAAGCTCCGGCCCGTGACATTGCTGTTGTTCAAAATCAAAAAGTCACTAATTCCTCCCACTTACGGCCCCAATAACATAACAACACTTAAATAAACTTTGTTAGTTAACTCAAAGCATTGAATAGCGGTGGTGTGTGTGTGTGAAGGGGGGGGGGGAAGCCACGGCTGGTTTTTAGCGTTGAAAAGAGGAAAGGTAATCCAAGATGTTTCCCCCAGTCCTTTTGTTTAGTGAAGTTGAATGCCAACACACAGAAGGCAGACGGGCTCATCTCAGCACAAATAAGCGGTTTTTGTTTGGGATGTTGTCGCTACATCTGTCCGGACAAAGACCCAACTCCACTCCACTTCCACTGCCACAGTGCTGCTGTTGTTGTTAGGGCTTTGTAGTGGTGCTGGTGGATGTGGAGGGGGGGTTACGGCCTAGCAGGGACACGAGGGGAGGAGAAATAAAGGTGAGGAATATTTTAAGATAAAGTGTGTTTGCACAAAAGGAAACAGCTCATTCATATAAAGCCTGAACAAGCGTGTCAGCCAATTAGTGTGAATGAAATGAAAAAAAAAGCGGCCTCCACCTGCTTCACTTTATTGTGGATCACACTGTGATTATTATGGGATGAAACCAGCATCAGCGAATTTAAAGACAAATCATTCGCTCATATAGTTTTAATGTTCACAACGACTAAAGTTTTTTTGGAGGTTGGAAGTGTCTGCCACTTGTTTTGCGTGTTTTCCTCCTCAGTCTCCATCTGAAGCGCCGGGGCGTCCTGCTGCGTGACACTAGTGCCGCCTACTGGACACATAAGGAACTACATGCAACTCCAAAAAAAAAAAAGCACCAGCCGGGTTTTTCTCAAAGTGGAGAGAAGGAATAGATGATGGCTGCTTGAGGAAGTTCGGATAATTTTTTATAGAAGATGATACAAATATAATTTCAAATACATATTTACCGTTTAACACCAAAAAGCAGCTGAGATATTGAGCCACACATCTGCCTTGTGTGGATCAGCCCTAATAATTAAAGATAGATCAAGTACACACACCTGAAATAATTTAATTTAAATGCGTGTCTCCAGATTAAATCATAATTGAAAGTGAATAGATCAAGCCTTATTATTTTGTTTTAGTCATTTGATAATAAATGGAGGAGAGGAGCCCCCGTGCTCTCATTATGCCGGCCCCGGCAACCTTACATAAGATTCATCTTGTGCTTAATAGGCTGCGAGAGGCGACACATGCAGCTCGGTCCATTATAATGCAAGGTTGAAATGGGCCGCTCGGCTGCTATCTGCATCTGAGTGTGTTCCCCGCTACCTCTAATCTGCTTATGATAATAAAGGAACAGCGGGGCCCTGCAGCTCTCTGAAAGCAGGCCCCATCCAGCCGGGAATGGCCCTGCATCCACAATCATTCTGAATTAAAGCCGTTGTTTGACAAAAAAAAAAAAAAAAAAAAAAAAAAAAAAAGAGGAGAAACTAGCGGGGCGGCTCCCTCGGACCACTTGTAAACCCCCTGCTACACCAGGTTGGGATGGATACACCAAATATAGCGAGCAACACGCTGTGATATCAAAATACTGTTTTGTGGTTTGCCCAAATTTAGGTGATGGGATCAGAGCAAAAACAAGCGACTAAAAAGAGCAACAATATAACAGAAAAATGATTCTGACAACAGCCGGCGCACAGAGGATGTCTGTTTGAACACTTCCAAAGTAACATAATCAGGAATATGATTTTAATATTATATTATGATATTTCTACATGTCAATTAATTTAAATAGAATAATACACACATGACAAAATCTATAAATGATTAATTATGTTAAATGGAAACAAAATGACGAGTCCTGTGGCAGTGACAGAGACAGATTTCAGGTAAAAAGAGAATAAATGTGTCTTTTCTTGCCACTAGGGGCCGTACCAGAGGCTGGAGACGCAGCCAAGAAAATATTTTATGAAAATATGAATAAGTAGAGCTTTGAAATAACTGTGGAAAACATATGAAAAGATTTTATTTCGTCGGATATATGCAATAATAAAATTGTTCTCAATTTTTGAGGACAAAGATAATCTTTAGACAGACGTTCAAGTTATGTTTTTTTTTATGTTACTATATATATTTTTGGTTGGATAAATATTTATCTGTTTTATTCCCGTAATAAACTAAAATAAATCAGATTATAGCATAAAGTAGAATGTATATGTATATGTGTAACATGTTGTAAAATTGATAAGGTGTCGTTCAACATATTGGGCTATAATGAATTAAAAATAAAAAGTGAGAATAGAATTTAAAACATGATATTTGATCGAAAAAGCAAAATAAAATAAAAGTTTCTAAGAGTCTGATAAAAGCGCATCGATGTTCCACGGTGTTCTGTTTGATCTGTAATTTATCATTTAGATTATTTAGGCGAAATAAATGTTGAAAGAGGAAAATAAATGATCTGGTTTTAATTATATTGAGACAAATAAATGTGATATTTGATGAGCTCGTATATTCTGTGTGATCTCTGCTGAGCAGAAAACTGAAGCGGCCAACAACAACTCCTGCAGTCAGTCAAGCTCATGATGCCATGCGGTGTCATTCCACAACACTGCATGTTTTACATACACACCGACTCAAACACACACTAACGTACACACCGATCACACACACACATCCACACACAAACACACACAGGGCTTCTCCTCTCCACCGCACTCCAACTTACTGCCAGTTTGGGAGTTGTCTTCCTCTCGTCTTGATTGGCAGAAATTAAACAAGATGCCATTTCGCTCAACCTCCTCCATATCCTCCTGTCGCTTTCCCCCCCGGCGAGGAAAGCCACAACTTGTCCGGGACAGGAGCTCCCGACGCTCGGGCGTGAAACGTCCATCCGGCACCCCTCCGCATGTCCCACCAATCCCCGGTAGTCCGCGCGGTTTCGATCCGGCATCCGGCGCTCTGTGGCCGGCGTGCAGCACTGTGCAGCCTCGCTCTCTTTCTCTCTGGAGCTCCGCTGTCTTCTTTCCGCGAGCCCTGCAACACGAAAAGCCGTTTATGGCGACACACAATGTGAAAAGGGGGCCGATTTAAAAAGGAGAAGAATGCAAGCAAGAACAACAAAAGTCAGTTATAGCAAAGTCTATGCCTCTCCTCTCCTATCTTCCACCCCCTAGCTTAGCCCACATAATGAGCAGGAAAAAGCTTTATATTTTGTTCACTGGGTATTCACAGATAATTTGAAGCCATTGTTTCTGCCACAGATGGTTCTTTTTAATACAATAACGGTGCTCTTTGTGAATAGCGAGCCCACAATAAAAATCTAAAGCGTCCTCCTGAATAACCATTTTGTTCTCTCTTGTATAGGCCGAACAAAAGCGCCAGTGAGGTAATGGCCTGCCTTATTGAAAGCCTCAGAATGGGGATTTGATAAAGATTTTTTTCGCTCCTTTTTCCTTTTGCACAAAGTACACGGCAATGTCAAAGAGAAACTGACACGGCATGAAAAGGAAAGAGGCTCGAAAAAATTCCTGCTGTTGCAGGATGCTATTATTATTATTATTATTATTATTATTATTATTATTATTATTATTATTATTATCATTATTACTATTGCACTGTTATTTACGTGTCTCAAATTTGTGCAGAAGTCAGAGGTGAGAGGTTGTTTTTGGGGCTGCAGCAGAGCAGAGCAGGTCAGGTGCAGGAGTGTTATGGCTTTTTACAATGGAGCTTAAATCCAGAATACATTAGCCTCCAAAGGTCTGCTGTGGATTTGGCACACTCTCATATTTTTGCATAGGGTGAGTCAAGTTGTGCTTGATAGAATTAAGCATTCAGGGTGCATACTCTTGGTGTCTTGCACAAACCTCCTGTTTCTAATTCTACCCTTTTCACTAACAATCGGCCTGAAAATATTGCACGGCCTTAAAGCGTTGATAAGGTGCTGTGAAATGTCATAAATGCATGGATGTTAATAGTGGAGGGGTGGGTGTTTGGGAGGTGGCGGATCAGGTAACCTGCTAAGGTTGAGATGCACACCTGCATGTGTGTGGAGTCAACATGTATTGGCTCCTCCAGCCATGTACAAGCCACCTCAGTCTGCCCACGGTTGATGTAATTTGTAATTAACTCATGGCTAATCAATAAAGCGTTTAACAGAAAGCACAATGGACACACAGGGGATGATCCTAAGCCAAACATATTGGATGTCACTGATCGTTACAAGGTGAGGACACCCTGTCTATCACAGGGGTGGAGGGTGAGGTTGGAGGGGAGGGGAGGGGTGGGCGGGTGAGTGCAGCAGGAGAAGACTAGGGCAGGAATGAATGGAGGGAAGGAGAGAAGGGCAGAGAGGGGATGAAAAGGAGGGGGATAATGGAGGACGGGAGAGGTGAGGAGACGTGAGCAAAGAATCTTATTTCAACTCGTCCGGCGTCGATCATAGAGCTACACACTCAACAATAAACACACACTGAATCCGTTTCCTTCTGCAGCCATTATCTCTGAGCCTCAGCCTTATACCAATCACATGTTTCAGCACTAAACACAGAGTGGATTAAGAGCAAGGCCTCACATCTCACAACAGCCTTTATCAGCTTTATATCAGCCTTTGTTCATATAAGAAAAATGCCTGTAAACTGAAATAAACATATAACATATAATTTTTCATACAAAAGGTGACAACATGTTCAAATGTTCCGGTCAAATTCATTGACACATTTTCATCAGTGTGCATTTCATCTCATATGGGACAGTTTTCTTTGCTACATGCACCTGACATTACTTCCTAGGAAGCCTGAACGAACCATTTCTCTTTTGTTTGAACTATTCAGTTCCTCTCTGTGTCGCTGCCAATCAGATATGGTGTAAATACAATATAAATACTTATTTCAGTTATTCAGCTTCTTGGCGAGAGTGACAAATGGTTTTAAAACAGCTTTTTTGTTTTCAGAAGTAAATACTTATTTTCCAGCAGTTCTTCTGGCTAACTGATGCATTTCACATTTCTAGAATTTACTAGTCTTCCATTCCACTCAAACAACAGGAAATGAGAAAGACGTCCATGGACACTGTTTATACATAAGATTATAGAGTTTATGAGGGAAATACATCCACATTGAGCCACCCAAAGAAACACCACACCACAGCAAACACCACAGCAAAGAGAGCAGATAGGACAGGTCGGCGAGACAGGTTGAGTGAAAAGGAGGAGAGGAAAAGCAGCCGAATTAGTGCTGGAGGAAGATTTAAAGATCTAAAGACTCAAAACAAACATGAGAGAGAGAGAGAGAGAGAGAGTGAGAGTGAGAGAGAGAGAGGATCAGTGCTCTCAATGTGAATAGGCTTAGCAGTAAAGAAATATGACTTTGGCTCTTTATCTGATCAATCTGTGCCATATAGTCTAAATCATAGGCATACAACTCATATTAGAGAGCTGGAGCACTTTTAATTATAAACCCATCCATACGGGGGGAGAGAGGGAGAGAAAGGGGGAGACCAGTGGCACCATGAGAGCCTTTAGAAAAACCATCATCATCACTGAATGCTAATGTGTTTTACAGAGAATCTGTCTATTGACATATACACATATTCTCTCTCTCTCTCTCACACACACACTGATGCACACCCCTGTTAGTATCTCTCCATATGCATGAGAGTGGACACATTTGCTGAATCTGTTTTGTGTGTTTTCTCGCAGCTCGGCCTGAAGGGAGATCCACAGTGGGCTTTTCTCCCTTTGTGTATCTGCATAGTATTGTGTGTG
Source organism: Argyrosomus regius (assembly GCA_946959425.1). NCBI lineage: Eukaryota > Metazoa > Chordata > Actinopteri > Sciaenidae > Argyrosomus > Argyrosomus regius. The sequence goes on along the minus strand of OX336888.1, from coordinate 23,903,182 downwards.
TGTGTGTGTGTGTGTGTGTATGTGTGTGTGGTGTGATACAGACGCATTGACACCGTAATCAGTGAAAAGGGGAGGGGAGGGGGTTACCCTATTGAAGGAGAGATGGCCAACCACCTGTCAATCATGTCACATGCACAAACATAACCACACACACACACACACAAATATCCATCTGTATTTGCCCTTGAGTAGAAGCAGCGACATTGTCGGATGGATGTTTCGAGTCTTAGGTTGGGTCACTGTGATGGTTCAGAGCATTACCTAAAGTATGTTCAATGGACACAGTTCATGTCAGCCTCACCCTCCTGCCCTGAAATGTATAATCTTAAAGGTTTATCAGAATTTGCTGAGGGGCGTTCCAAGTTGTTTTGCAAACAAGATATCAGCAGCAGAGTTGGAGGAGGAGGTATTCTGTGGTAAATGCACCACACAGTAAAAAAAAAAAAAAAAAACTCTGTTACAAGTAAAAGAACATGTTACTAAAGTATGTGAGTGTAATCAGGATAATGTACTTATAGTATTAAAAGTAAACAAATATATATTTTACGGTTTTAGTCAGTTGAGGTGGAGCTGATTTTTAACTATTTTGTAAATGACTTTAAATTAATATAAATCAATTATTTATGAATTAATCTGCAGATTATTTTCTCCATTAATCAGAATTGTTTGGGTTTGTAAAAGAGAGCTCAAAGTGACTCCTTCACTGTGCTTATTCTGTCCAGCAAATAGTACAAAACTAATTCAAAACAGATTCAAATTATTAAAATATCTAAGAGGAAAATCAATACATCTAAATAATTGGCACTTACATTTTTCAACAAACTAATTAATTTATCACCTAATCTAACCTAAATTTAGCTTTACTTGTATAACTGTTGAGTAGTTTAATTTAGTTCTTATTTTATAAACTCTTCATTGTAAGTACTGTTGAAATTAGCAATTAGTCTAGTATCTACTAGTAATCTTGTAATTACTAACTAAAGTTGTCAGATAATTGTAGTGGCACAAAAAGTATTTCCCTTATATATATATTTCCCTCTGAAATGTGTATGAAAAGAAAAGACTCAAGTACAGCACCAGTTTATCATATTTGTGATTAGATTTAGTACTTGACTAAATGTACTTGGTTATGTTCCAGTATTAAACAGTTTGAATCTATTTGGAGCATTATAACCTGATATAATACTATTGTAGTGGCACTTTTTAGTGTTTTCCTAAAATTACAGTAAAGTCTAAAAGGTCCGAGTCTGATGCAAAATTCTTCAGAAGCTTACTGTGAAAAATCATCCACTCATTATTGTATCGTTCTCAATCAGACTAATTAAATTCAACTAAGAGCTACTGGCCATAAAAATGCCAACAGAAATTAAGGGAGCATGTCAAAAATGGCAATGTTTTCATACCACAACATTAATTTAACACCCAATTTCCCAGAAAACACAGACATGTGGCTTCCAGTGATAGTAAGAAATTTCATAATGGTATTATAATATACATACATTGCAACTTATTTAAAAAAACACATCCTTTTCCAAGCCAGTAATGTTATGCTATCACAGAGCGTTTTCACAAAAGAGTGGAGAAATCTGCAAAAGTCTGGTCTCATGTTTTATCGTAGACAAGAAAAATTATAGTATAAAAGACCAAATAAAAGAGAAAAAGAGGGCAACTTTCTGTAACGATCAGCGCTCTGTGCTTTCTGATCTGGAATGTCAAAATAGACGATCACACAGCTCAGCTGTTTATTTAAGTTGTCAGACAACTTTTCAGTATGAAAAGTGATTTTCTCAGCACAGCAGTGCAGGACTTGCACTGTTGGATGAAGAACTTGCATTTATAAGCTGCAACTAAATCCTTATTTTATACTCTTTCACTTGTCTGACTACAAAATCTTAGGTTTGGCCATAGAGAAGCACAGAGTATGTAATCTTGGAGAATAGTAGGTGACAAAGTGAAGGTTTCTTGTGCTCCACAAAGTAACTGGCCTGTGACTGTCCTACTCTACCAAGTTTCGGAGTGGACGGACAACTTTTCAAAAATGCTAGTGTGGACATAAATTTCCATATGTAAACAGCATTTTCAAATTTATCTGCTCTAGTATGGACATGGTCAGACTCTGAAAAGTGCAGGACAGACAGTGTAAAGTTGAGGATTAGAGCTTTAAAGATACTAAAATGCTGACCACCAGAAGAGAGGTGGTTTGGTCAGTCCTGCAGCTGTTTGTTCAGGAACCAGGCAGGAAGAAAGACACGCAGACACAGCTGTCAGATATTTACAGAACAACACACCTCGCTGGCATCTCATTAATGAAGAATGCAACATAAACAGTTTAAACAGATACAGCAGATACAGAAAGTTTCTGTTGGCTGCCTCTGGGAAGCCACATTTTCAGTTTCAATTCAGTCTGAATTTTAGTGTTCATAGATGAGTGAATTCTGGCAAAACGGAAACTTTTACTCTAAATTGGATTGATTGGCAAATACCTCAACTACTGTGATCCACCGACTTTTCCTCTAGCTTCACCATTAAGTTGATGTTTGTGAGTACGGGTGAAATAGGGTGAATAATAATTTAGGATGAATTATATCAGCTATGGTGATCCCATGACACTTCCTCCACCAACTTTAGGTCAAAATTAAAATGTGTCCAGTCCTTTTTCGCTGTCTTTGACCGAGTACCTACAAAACTAATGACATGCCCATCAGCCCCTATTTTGAGTTTAGAGCTAATTAGCAAATGTTAACTACGATGGTGAACATTATACCTACTAAACATCAGCACGTTAGTACTGTCACTGAGAGTTTAATGGCCATATATAATATTTATTTAATATGTTCTGTTTTTTTATATATTTTATATATATGATTATATGACTTATTTTCCTGAATATTGATTTGTTTTTTATGAACACCCCTCCCTCAAAAAGCATTTTTTAAAGTGATTTTATATTGCTCATTTTCTGAAGATTTTATGTTGTTCAAGTGGACTCATTCCCTCTTGGTTGTGTGCAGTGTGTGTATAAAATGAATGTGTGCTTATTTTACACATTGTTCTGAATTTGAACAGTTCAGTGGTGGATTTTATGACAGTGATGTTGACTGAAGTGCAGTTTAAGATGAATAAATCCATCAGTGACAGAAGGAGTGATGCTGCGTATAGTGCTACTACTTACTCAAATACTCTTACATAGTAGATAAATGTATAACTATGAAATTAAAATAATGTTTTTCATGAAGTGAACCATTCTCATCATCTCACTGGCTTTTCAGAGAAAGTGGACAATCATGAGAATGTTTGGTCAAAAAGAAAGCTACGCAGGCTGTAAAAAGGGACAGACAGCTGAGGAAACATCTGCAGATAAGTCACGCTCGGGTTAATCACAACCATTTTATATACAGCTGCAGCTGAACAGTAGCATGGTATCTGATAGAGACACCTCAAAAGCACAAAGACCCCTTTAAATTTGTATTCTTTAGTCTGTCGCATTTCACTAAACAAGCCTTCATCAGAACAGAGAGAAGTATCAGCCTCATTTTACAGTGATTAAGCAACTATCCCCAGGTGTGTAGGGGATAAAGTTGTAAACTGTAAAACAGGCACATTTCATCAAGAAAATAGAATATAGGATCCATCATGAAAACAAACAAGATATCTGTGTAGCATTTTCTGGAGCAGATATACTGTAGGAAGAAAACCAAAACACCAATTAAACATCTGTATTGGATTTCAGATTAAATATGAAACATGTTTAAATACTTTATTGCAGGCTATGCACCGTTAATCATGACAACCAAACCACAATCACTGACTGATGGTTACTAATGGCTAAATCAGATTATCTGACCGACTACGTGACTGACATAATAACCCAACAAATTACAACGATCATCCTCGTTGGGTTGATCAAATACGAGATGAAAACACGTGAGCCTGATCATCAGATCAGCTGAATATTCCACTGACATCATATTAAAATGACTGAGTTAACTCAGTTCATTTGACTGGCAGCTAATAATGATCAAAACCTCTAATAACCGATTACTTAGAACATTGATGAGCATCAGAAAATGTGATTGATGGCTAATGTGCCGGAGCATTGTGATGGCATTTCAGCACAGATTTAAGCCAAAAACCTCTAATCGAAACATCAGATCCTCAGATCAGCCAAATAAAGAAGACTACTTCAAATATTCACTGAGCTGATTGATGGTTATTAATGATCAAGTCAGATTAGCAGACTAGCTGAAAGGACAACTCTTGTCATTTGAGTGACTTTAAAAAAAATGTGCTACAAGCGGCGACATCCGGCACACTGAAAAGAGCAGAAATGAAAACATCTGCATCTTTTTTTTTTTTTTTTACAGAGAACCAAACGATCAGACACATGTGACATAGACACAGACACTGAGGCATGAAACACACATCTACCTCAGGTTTGTGTAGGTAAGGATAAATGCTTAAAAGGTCAGTTGAAAGTGGGTCAATGCAGAGTTTTATTTTCCCAAGTTTTGAGACATCCATGTCTGAGATTTGTGCCTTGACCTCAATACAATAGAAGTGAATGGAAGTTCGGCTGTGAAGCTCACGGCATTGAGAAATTACATTTTCCTGCTTTGACAAGTCAAAATCTCTGCTGTGAAGAAAAAAAAAAAAGATATTTGAATGTGATTCATTCGGAAACTGACTGAAAAAGTTTGGGAATTCACTGTTCTCAATAATCCACACATCTCACCAAAACAGTTTTCACTGGAACTTTTTACAGAACCCCCCCACCCCTAAAAAAACAAAACAAAAACAACAACTGCTGACAGTGTGTTGTTTTTGGTTATCCAGAGTAATGGGTACATTGATTCTAGAAAGAATTGTTGCTGATGATTTTTTTTTATTTTATGTAATTTTGTGAAAGAAAACTTTAATTAATGCACAGTCAACTTGTTTATTAGAGCTGGAACGTTTCAACAAATCACAATAAGGACAACATCTTTATACTAAAGGCGCAAGATGCAACAACAAAAGGGGAGACAAATAGCACATCGATAACCAATAAAACGTCCTTAAAAGGAGACAAACAATATATGAAATAATCCACAGAATACATGACTTAATTTAGGCGCCTGTTCATTAGACAACACTTGAAATTCCATCGACTTCAGTTGTGTTAGGGTGGCACCAGAAGGTCTCAAAATCTGGACAAATAAAACTAAGTGCATGACTTGATATCAGAGGTAAGTGAAAAAATATGCTTCCCGTCATTTGAAATAAGCTCAAATAGTCTCTTTGATTTTGGAGCTTCTAACACACACACACCCACACACACACACGTCATATACACAAACTACACATGTATACATACAAGATGTTTCACACTCACTCCATCACACACTCATCTCTCGGCTCTCTCATCTCTCTCCCGGCCACCGCTGGTTTTGTTTACAGGCCAATTTGAATGAGAATGAATCTCTCTCGGATGTTTCTCGAAAGCGGTCTAATCCACGCAGGCTGCTGCGAGGCCCCAGCTCTTTGTTTGGGATTACTGCAGCTTAGCGCTAGCTAACAATGAGGAGATGAGCAGCTCACCTCATCGCCGCTAATGAAGTGTGGAGAGTCATTTAGCTGCTAGCTAGCTGCTACCGAGCTGGGATGATACCTTCACACACGCCTGCACACGCACAGATACATACACACATGTTTGTATTACTAGACATGTGAGGACTCTGACTGATGACGTTTATTTCTGAACTTCTTATCCCTCACAGTCACACACTGAACCTCTTGAACTTGAACTGTCGCCCTGAAATTTCCTCTTAAGTAGCTTCAAAGTTAGAGCGAGTTCATTGTTGCAGACTGTAAAACATTCGCAGTCTATGGTCTGATGTTTAAGTGCTTAACTGAAGCTGTCTTTGTTGTGTTGAGTGAAAAATCTAAGATGTCACTCTTTATCACAGCAGCAGATTGAAAAATTCTATATTGTGCGTGAAACATTTTGATCACATTTCTCAGCAATCTGAATCTTTGGGCAAATTTGGGATCTCGACTAATGAACCTACAGGGAATTATCACCTAACTCTGCAGATCCTCTCAGTCTTTCATCTTTCAGTTAAACTATTACCAACACAGGTTTGGTTAAAATAAACCCACAATTCACCAATTAGATGTGAAAATATTCTGTCTCTACAGTTTCTCCTTGCCACCCCTCTGATGCCTGACCACCTTCTTGTTACTCTCCCATTTTTGACATCTTACTCCATGAATTAAGGCTTTATTTTGACCAAACCAGATTTGGGGACAGTAGAAAGACAAACCAAGCTGGTTTTGTGAGTTTTGCTTTGGTCTTGTCAAGTTTGAATGTTATGATGTTCTGCAAGTTAAAATTACTGCCCCGGTGGCTCGCCTGGTGGAGTACACTGGGGGTTGGGTCCTTGCTACCGCGGCGGAGGTTTGGTTCGAGCCTGCAGTCCATCTGTCACTATCCAGTAAAAGCTTTTTAGCTTCAGTTTTTGTCAATTTAGTCTGGTGGTTTCTGGTTAAACAAAAAAAGATCTTACTCTTTAAAAAAAGAATCAGTGGCAAAAACGAGCACCTTGAGTTGATGTACATCAACAGTGTGGAAAATGGGAAAAGAGGGCCCAGGTTGCAAAATACCAAAGTTACCTTTTAAGTTCTCAAATATCTGGTGAATATTGTGGATAATTTAGCAGCTAAAGAGCCTGATATTATCCTCAGTAGTTAGTGGCTACAACAACAGTAAACAGTAGACTCACATTTGTGACTGAAAATGAGTGCTGATGCTGCTCTGTGTCTGCTGGATCTGTAAATACGCAAGTGTTTGCCAACAAATTTGCCACGTCCACTGTATAAAGTGATAATATGATGAGGAGGAGGAATATGATGTTTCTCTGACATCCGTGTTCATGTTTACTGGTCTGCATGTGTGTGGGGGAGAATATAAGCCGTGGTCACCAGGGGAAAGAGGCACCGAGGCAACAGGAGAAGCAGGAAGATTTAAGCCTGGCAGAAACACACACAGATAGCAGTGGTCCACACTGAGAGTATGTTGGCTTGTCTTCTGACAAAGTGACTGAGCCTGGCATCTGATTAGCGAGGACTGAGGAGAGGAGAGGAGAGGATTTTGATGTTTATCCAGGTCTAGAGATGATCATGGCAGGTTCAGACCTCTGTGGTGGACTTGGATGGTTAGCAGGGGAATGGCAGTGCTTTGGTAGTGGACCAGGACATTCCCCTGGCTTTTACACACACAAACACATGAAGTACACATATGTACACAGGTACACACACAGAAGGCTACAACAAAAAGTTGTTGGCGCTGACAAGCATGATCAGGATTCAGAGGTGGAAAAGAAATTCACATTATCTGTGTCTAGCAAAAGAAGACAGCAGAACTAAACAAAAAATAAAAAACATAATCTGTAGATTTGCACCACCGTCTGGCCTCATCTGTCTATTTACTGTCACAGTTTGGTGTCGTATTTACTGCAGGACATCACCTTGAGAAACGTACACTGCTTACATACACGTAAATATTTGAGGACTGCTCTGCACCACCTTTTCCTCGTATACGTAGCGACTAGTTTACTAAACAAGTCAAACAAGAAGATTCCTTCAGGAAATTCACCAAGACACTCTGCTGACTATCAGTGGAACACATAGTTTATCTCGACTCTTTTTCAACAGCTATCACGGGTATTTTAGTTCTGGTCCAAGATCATAAGTCATGAGGGGTGCATGCAATGCAGTGTATGATGTTTTAGTAAATCTCTAGGTGTACTGGCTGAGGCAAAGACACTAAGGGTGATTTCACACCTAACCTGTTTGGTTCTGTAAAAACGATCATGGTGTGTTTGCAGAGTTTGTAGTGCAGTTCATTTGCACTGGTGTTAAAGTTGTTACTCAAACCCTGGTGCAGACCAAATAACCTGACCGAGACCGCTTGAACAGCCCTGTCTCGGCCGCTTCCATTCAGACTCTGGTGCCGTTCATATCTGGTGTAAAAGCAACTGAACTAACCGCAGGATTTTATGATAGCAGATGATTTTAAATGCTTAACTACTAAAAAATCCATCTCTTGTTCAGGAAGCGATACTAAAATTGATGGTATGCATTTATGGAAATCATTTGCTAACCATGTATGACGTATCAGCACTGGTATTTTGGCTCATTTAAAGGTCAAAGTCTCTGTCAGTCCACTAAAAAGTGCATGACAGAGGTCCCACTTAAGCCCTGAATCATTACTGTACAAGACACTTCCTTTTCATCCTGTCTCTACCTGTTAGTCATAACTCATAACACATGGTCAATTTGCAGTCTAGCTTATAATCAGTTATTTCTTCACCGCCAGTCACCGGAAATTGACGTGGAACAATTGTCAAAACTGTCCAATCAGCAGTGTTGGGGGGTAACATATTGCTAGTAATAACATTACTTTCACCAGTCACGAGCAATGTAACAAATTACTAATAAAATGTAATTAATAATACAGTTACTCCTCCCAAAAATGACTTGTTACAATATAACTTTTGTCACCTCCTTACTGATTTGAGCTTGAGAGATTGGAAGATTGAGACGCTCGAAATATTCCCATGACTTTTATTTTGAAAGACGACAAGAACATCATTGTCAAATGTAAACAGTGTTCACTTAGTAGTAATGTTACTAAGACTCTTTTCATTGCAAAAACATGACCTCAAACCTCCTGAAGCACGTACTACAACAGCATGACAACGTGAAGCTTGTGGAAATACACTCCAAAGATGATCATGTCTAAGGCCGTGGAGGATGGCTGTAGCCCTATGATAGCTAAACAAGGAGAACTGGATTTAGAACTAAGAGCTGATATGCGGTGAATGAAATGTCTCCATGATTGACAGACAGATCCTTGGGAACAAAACGGTCACAGGCAACAGAAGACAAAGTTCTGTACAAGATTGTGTCTTGTCATCAGGTGGAGAAGGGTGTTCTTTTCATCCTGTATTTTGCCTGTAACTTTATTGGATTCATAAGCTAAAGAAAAAACTGCTATTTTGAAGCCTTAGCTGTGTTTAGTCCGATTACCCTGACCTTCACACAGAGGCACACATGCCTACACGTCTAAATTTTGAGGAGAAAAGACAAAATCACCAATGGGGTGTAAGGAAAAAGGAATATTACAAATTACTGTTGGCAGGGAGTAATGAGTAAAGTAATATTACTTTTAAACTAGTAATGAGTAATAAAACGACTGCCAATCACAAGTGACCTGTCCTTAGACTCAGGCTATTAAAAAAAGAAAACACAATGTTCTTTTAATGATCCAATACACTTCGGTAAAACACAAAATTCCAACACACTTACTGAGTGGAAATGTTTGCTTTTTTGCAACACCCGGCTGCATATGCTCACACATACGCGCGCACACACACACAGGCGCACACACAGGCACACACACACACACACGTTATCTCATCCTACAGTGTCTCCGGCAGGCCTACAGAATGTCAGAATCAACAAGCTGTAAAATGAAGCAGTCATAAATGTTCACTGTTTATCTTCAGGCTGAGAAACCTAGCACCTCACTGATAATGCGTGTGTGTTTCAGGAAGGCCTCAAACTCTGTGGTCAGAGCAAGTCGTGACTTAACACTCCCTGAACACACACACACACGTCTCCATCCTATTTAAACAGCGCCTGTTGAATTTCACAACCAGCTCATAAAGGACGCAGAAATGCACTGAGGTCCACGGGAAAATAACTCAAGGCTGTTTGCCTAACTCAGTGTGTGAACGTGCAATGTGTGTTAAAGGTAAAGAAAGTGTGACATTTCAGAGACCCAATAAGAACATTCACTCAAACGTATAATGTCATGGCTGCACGAGAAACGTTACATTATCAGTAAGAAGTAAGAGTCTGTGCACATGTTTACGTCCACCTGTTTGGAATTTGTCCATCCAAATTCTGCTATAAATTTTGGGGGGAAAAAGTCCAAATATTTTTTTATTGGTCGCCTGAGATGGAAGAAGAGAAGACGCAATTAACGATTTTATTTTTTTCCAGCATGTAATGACATTGCAGGACACGCTTTCACTCTTGCTGCTGTGGATGTAAAACACAAAAATGAAAGATAAAAAGGGCGGCTGACAAACACGGAGGGGAAATTTTAATTTCTTAAAATAACATAAATACATCTTTGGTAGAAAACAGCAATTAGATTCATGTTGACATGTCACAGTAGGAGAAGCACAGGTGTAAATATAAAAATATAATAATAATGATGGATGAATTCCTGCTGCTTCAGTTTCTGGGTACTGGTATTGTGCCTGCTGACTCACTGTCATGCTGTCAGGACTTACTGGGACACTTGAACATAACAAGCAATCATTAATGTTATTAGCAACACCTGTGCTTTCGCTACTATGACAACTCAAAATATCTGCCGGAAAAAAAAAGGTCTGTTATGTTATCTTTAACGCTCCTGAGAATATTTGCATTGTGATATTCCATTCATTTTCTTTTCACTAACTTCAGCTGAAAGTTTAGGCTAAAGGTTTAGAGAAACTAAATACACTCATGTTACATGAGATAAACTTATTTAGTTTTGTGGTGCTGCCACTTAAGCAAATGATTTGAATGTTTTTTTCCACCACTGATCAAAACACAGCTTGTGGCACGTGCAACAGATGGCAACATCTGTCTATGCTGTGTAAACGTGTGTGTGTGTGAGTGTGTGCATTCACCAGCAGATACATATTACCAGAATATGTTCATACTTGTGAACTGCCGGCTTGTATTATTTCACAAGTGCATTCCAGTGATTATCATCATGTGTGAATGTGAAAGTGTGTGTGTGTGTGTGTGTGTGTGTGTGTGCGTGTCTTCTACTAAAGAGCTCCAAGCTGTCATGTTTTAGCCTCCTACGGTTAACATCTGCTGCTTTTAGCGCTGCCATGTCGCTCTGCGAGCTCTGTGATACACACACACACACACACACACACACACACACACACACACACACACGCAAAAACAGAAGCTCATTATTCTGTCAGACAGTGAACCAACCAGTTGTTGGATTGTTTACCACTGAAACCTGTCAGAAGTCAAATATGAATAGAATGACAGATATTGCCCACTGAGAAATGTATGTTTTCTACTTTCTAATTTATCCAATTTTGCCATTATATGTGAGTTTCATCGAGACGATGTATGCACTCTATCACCATGACAAATACATTCACTCAGCCTCTGTTCACATGCTCATAACAAGCCTCCACAAAGAGTGAAAAAGCTTTTTGGATGACTTTGGCTTTTCTTTTTGGAGAATTGAAGGATTTCAGACTTTCTACGCAGCTCGACTCGGATTCTTCAATAATTTCAAAGTACCTAAAAATCACTCTGCTCTCTCTTGCACGCAGACGACCATAAAATCCAATCTTCATAACAGCTTTACACCTATTAGCTCTGATGTGGAAAACTAGATGACTCCACTGATGTTCACATCATCAGCCCCAATACCAAATATTTCTGGGCTCCCGAACCCAAACAATGCAGGCATCTGCTGCCGGACCAATTCTTTAATGGAAAATCTCACTCTCTCTGTGTCTGTGTCCTTCACTCGCCCATCCAGGCACTAATGTAAATGAAAAGCAGTGGGACAGGGTGTGTTGTTAATGTGTGGACAGGGACAAAAAGACAGGGTCTGGGGCTATTGTATTGGCCCTGTGACACACATCCCAACCTCAGCACACACACTCACCTCCCCTCCAACTCCTCTTCCCTCCCCTCCCTCTCTTCTATTGATGGCCCCTCAAAATCAATAAAAATGATCTTGGAGTCCATCCACCATTTGGCTGCATCATCTTGGAAGTGCCTTCTTTAGGATATAGCAGCCATACTGTACAATGGGCCAGCAGAGCGTGTGTAATTTGCCATTGATTTCCTCCCCCCTCCTCCCTCTCTCTTCCTGACTCCTTAGCCCCTAGTCACTGCACACAACACAAAAAAAACTAACTTCATCATACACGCTGTTAATGCACATGCACAATAACCCTCTTTTCTCCTGCCCTCTGGTAATTTCACTCTTTCTTTATCTTTTTCGCTTTCTCTTTCTTTCCCTCCTTTATCTCCTTCGTGCTCCGGCCCCATTCCTGAAATCTCTTCACAGGTCACTGTTCTTTCACTGCAGTAATGGACGACTTGTGCAAATGTTGTTTGTGCCAAACCTGTTTTTTTTTTTTCCCATCTCTATATTTCTTTTCAACATATTGATGCTGTCAACCCCTATTTCTGAACAAATTTTAGTTTTTAGAGCGATATGTTGCTTACGATATATATATATATATATATATATATATATATATACCATCGACTTAAAATGAGCATAAGCACAATACATTTTATCGGATAATCTTTACGTGTCCGTGACAGTTTTCTGTTATTTCTGTTAAAGTTAATATCAAAGCTAGTGATGTGTTATTTCTGTTACGAATGAATTTGTCAGTGTTAAAACCTCTAATCACACGCCTCAATATGAACATTTTAACTATTTGAAATTTGTAAAACTCTCTCGTTTCACCAATAGTTTTTTTAGTTTATTTAATAAAAATGTGGATAAAACCTGGAAATACTCAGGACAGTTCTTGTCCTTGAAACCGAATGAGTCATTCAGCAGATATAATATATAATATAATACAATCTGTAAATAAAAGTTATATTGCTCCTAGATTTTGTCATGTTTAACTCATGCAGTATATCTAGTGCGTAATTAAAAGTCTGTTGAATCAAACTAAAATTAGATTCTTGAAGCTGCTTCATAAACCTGAGTGATATAGTCTAAACAGAAATGATTCATTGATTGATTCATGAGTCGTTTTAATTAACCACCATCACTGCAGATGGATGAATATATAATATATCCCTTGGTAAACTGTTGGATAAGCTCTAAAACCACGTTCAAAACCAACTGCCTCAAATCCACACATGCATGCGTGCATGCGTACGGCTGTTTTAAGTTACACTGAGTGTAGCTCTTCTCAGGTCGAAGATGGGTGGACTTCCTCAAACACCATGTAATCAAAAGTGCTGTAAAGTGGAGGGAAACTGAACATATTAGAATTTGGGATTTAGAAATAAGATTAAACTGCCCTTTAAGCTCTGGTGGTCACGCATGTTTGGTCATTAACTTGTGACAGTAAATGTATTTTTAAAACCCAGGTTTGATTTTTTTCACAGGCAGGTTTATGGATTATTGAATAACACTTTGATAGCTTGAATGAACAAATATCAATAATGATAACAGCAGAGGCAGGTAAATGCAAATCACATTCTGTCTGTCGCTGAGGAAACAGCCTGCTAGTCTATGCAGAGTTTTGCCTGTGTTGCTACAAAACCTCTCTCTAGAGAAAGACGCGTTCTCTGTATATTTAGAACTTATATCACCAAAATAAATATTTCTGTTACAGATTACTCTTTTTTTGATTAATGTTTGGTCTGGAGAACATCAGAAATTTGATGTACGACCAAAGAAAGCAGCAAATAGTTTTGGTTCTCACTTCTTGAGACACCAAATAAACAAAAGCGTGTGTGCTCCTTGCAATAATTACAGTCTCGAAAAACTAGAAAATGTCTAAAAAAAGGATTTTATGAAAGCAGTCTAGAGATTTTCAATCTTGATCAAAATGCTTAAAAAAATAGTCAGTTTCTGATCACGTCGTCACATTTGCATTTTTGTTACTGCACTCACGGTGGTGACATTTGTGTCACAGTGACGATGCCTCTGCTTACAGTGATGACCTTTCTAAACTCCGGGATGATGTTTCTCACCACAGTGATGAAATTCCTACTCATCGCTATGACATTCCTCTACTTGCTGACGATGCCTCTGAGGTAATTACGACTCTTTTTTTTGCCTGAGCTTTTACTCGCCCGCTGATGAGCGTTCTAGGTTGGGTGATGACATGTTTGACCTCAGTGAGGGGCGCTTCAAACCGTAAAAGATCTGATTGTAAAACCCTTTAACATGTGTTCAACTTAGACCTGAATCTGAAGAGTTGCACAATGAATCACATGCAGCATTCACACAGGCACACACACAGACAGCTGTCAGTCAGTCTTTGAGAGCAGAGTGTTGTTTGTTAAGTCTGACACTCTGCCTCAGCCGCTCTAAGCCTATTACTGTATTCTTTCTCCGCTGTTCACAACACACACACACAAACACAGTGGTGCTATCACTAAGACCTTATTCAGTAAGCCTATAGCATATCCTCCAGCCATATCGCACATCATTCCCCCTACAAACACACAGTCTGTCTCACACACACAAACGATATCTGAATCTTTTTTTTTTCCTGAGTGTTGTCGTTGCTGTTTGTTGAGAGTATCATTTACAGCCAAGGTGTTTAAAGAAAGACACCTCTCCCGTGGCGTGGTGTGTGTGTGTGTGTGTCTCTTTAGAGTGGGGCTTTGCTGCTCCTGACACCGTTATCAGCTCTAGTCGAATGTATTTCTTATCGAGGTGGAGGTGTGGAGGGAGGTGGGGAGGTGGTGGGGCGGGGGGGGGGACCGACGGCCGACAATACAAGCTTATCAAACGTCCTCAGCCACGATTTGGCCTGTCACTCAAGACCCACGCGCATGCGCTCACATGCACGCACACACACATGCATGCATATACAAAAACACACAGACAGCAGGCCTTTTTTTGATTGATAGATGGCTTTCCCAACAAACAGAAAGCTGGGATCAACATCCTTGTGGCCCCTTTTTTACCTTACACACACTTATGCAGTGGCATAACGTGTGTGTGAGAGAGTGTGTGTGAGAGAGAACATTCCTCAGTAACAAAGGTGGGATTAGGAATGCATTAGTTGGCCGTGGAGCGAGAGGCCTGTCAATAACAGCAGCCAGAATAAACCCTGAAACCTCGATAAGAAGACAAAGGCCGAGCCAGATAGCAGCAAGCAGAGAGAGAGAGAGAGAGAGAGAGAGAGAGAGAGAGAGAGAGAGGGAGAGAAGGATCAATAGAGGGAGAGAGGAGGGGTGAGAGAGGGGGAAGCAGAGAGGGGATCGATAACAGGAGAGAGACAGGAGGAGAGAAAGTTTTCACAAAGACAACTGAAAAGGGTGAGGATGAAGTGAATGAGGGAGAGGAGGGTAATGGATTGTGGGATGAAGGAGAGGATGCTGGGAGTTGGAATGGAGGTAAGAAGCAGGGTTTGACTGAAATGGTTCGATGATGATGGGTCGATGATGATAGCAGTAATGTTGTTTTACATCCTGCTGCAGGCAAAAGTTTGGAGTTATTTTGAGTGATTTGATTGAACAGAGGAAGACGCACACACAAAAAAAAAAAAAGCATCTGTGGGTCCGACCAAACTATGATTAGTCCTAAGTTGTTAAATTGTGTTTGAAAGGAACTTTTTTTCTGCATTTCAAACTGAGGAACCACGATCTTAATTTAGGTTCTGGCTCCTAGCTCCAAAAGCAGTGCCTGTTCTGGGTGTAGCGCGTTTCGATGGTTCACAGCCTATCAGGACACAGTTTGCTGTAATTACTTTCACTGATTGGTCAACATCAAGCCTTACACCAACGTTGTTTCCACTGCAGGAGCTTTGGGCCCAGGAGCTTTACCTACATTCCGAAGCGAACAAAATAAAACAAAAAGTCCTTGCACTGAGGTTAGTACTCTTTAAGGGCCCGGGGTTTGTCAGGGCAGAGCTTGCAGTACTGAGCAGCACTCACTGGTCAAACACAAACCTGAAGGACGCGACAGCTTGTGCAAAGTAGTCTATGCCTTCCCTGATTAATTGAAATGAAATTGTGATGTTTCTGTAATTAACTGAGCAGACGTCCTCCAAGGACAGCACAGAGAAACGGCCTTCAATGCCTCTTTCGTGCTTTTACATGAGAACCAAGGATAGAGGATCTGCAATTAAATGGCAGCAGTCTGTTCTTGCTTCACTGCAAAAAATGTACACCACAGTCGTGAATTATTTTCATTTTCAGGCTTTTTGGATCTTATTTTCTTGTAAACAGTTGAGAAATCCTGCTTTTGGGGTGACATAACCACTTGAAGGTCTGGTGGTAAAGATTTAGGGGGCTCTATTTGTTGGCAGAGTATGGAAAATTAAATATAATATTTATTGCTTAAGAGAAAAAAGAGTGTTTTCTTAAGAGTATAATCACCTGAAAATAAGAATTGTTCTGTTTTTGTTACCTTAGAATGAGCCATTTTTATCTACATGGAGTGGATCCTCTTCTACGAGCCTGCCATGTTAAACTGTCATGTTTCTACAGTAGCCCAGAAGGGACAAATGACTGACTCTGGACAGGAATTTTCACATTTTTTTTGTAATTTACATGCTACATGCTTGGAAGAGGAGGGTGAAGCAAGTGGATATTTGGATGGTTGCTAGATGTCACTGTATCCTACACACTGGAGTCGAATGCAGTTTTGGTTCTGATAAACAAGTATGAAACATTAACATTTTTTAGCTTTCACATATCTAGTAAATTCATTTTAGGCCATCAGTATCTCACGTTTGTCATTTCAACTAAATATCTTGGTACAAAAATTGATACACATAAGAGATCCAACTTTATCTCACAGCAGAATAAAGTTGACATCCAGCTGAGGCCCGATGAGCTGTGTTTTGATGGAAAAGGAGCTAAATAACTCGCCCGTATGCTATTTATCATCCTGCCAAAGACATGCCATCTTGAATTGGTGGTTGAAGAGCGGCGAGCTCTTAGTCACAACAATCCTACAGAGGCTTGAACCAATGACAACAGGGCGGCGGGCAGCGGCGGGGTGGGGAGGGGCGTGTAATTGTTTCACCGGCTCTCATTAATTAATTTCCCTCCTTCATTTATAATGGAAACACTACATAGGTCTGGGAGGTATAGGTAATGATACAGAGAATGAATACTGGGAGAGGGAGAGAGAGAGAGAGAGAGAGTGCATCCTATTCCCTTCAGCGTGGCAGCAAGCAGCTAGCTGTCACACAAAGACACAATGAGGCCCGGCAACAAACAGCCACTTAAAAAACAGCCTGGCAACAGAGAGCAAATTCAATTAGAGAAGTAATTAGTAGATACAGGGCCAGGCAGCGGGCTGCCGCGACGCCACAACACAGGAATTAATAGGCGCGGATAGGAGGAGGACGCTGTCATAATTAAGAGGCAATCACCTATGTCAATGAATACCTAAAAAAAACACAGCCCCCCAACGCAAAACTATTAATTCAGTGATCAAAAAATATTTCAGGAGATGATTAATACAGCAAATTCATTTTAAAAGACTAATTTCTGGAAAGATAGCAAGACAATTGCACATAATGTACTCCGCCTGGCATTTATATTGCTAATTAAATTTTTTCTTTCTGATAATTTGTGGAAGGATTGCTCTTCCCTGTCTTTCTCTCCTCCTGTGTGTGTGTGTTTGCTTCTTCTCGAGTTATGAACCAATGGAGGCAGTGTTGCAGCAGTAAACACACCGCAGAAGCTGTCGAACAGAGCTGTGTCTCGGAAACACCCCCGGCAAAACGCGGCTACGCATGGGCGAAAAAAAACAACACGAACAACAACAAAACAACACAAAAAAAACTTGCCGTTTCTTTCCTTCTTCAACTCTGCAACATCCCTCCACCCTCCCCTTATTTATCTCCCCCTCAACACCACCACCACCACCACCTCCCCCACAACTCCACAGATACAAAAGACCCAGCAATTAAATTAGACGATAAGGACGTGAAATAAATCAGCAGGTTATTGATTGATTTGTCTCTCTTCTCTCTTGGGGTGGGGGTGGAGGGCGGTGGCAGCTATCATTTCACACCAACAGCCGCTCTATCGCTAACTAATTACTCTGTTCCTAAAATCCCTCAGATGAGACACCAAGGTTTCATACAACAGATAGAGAAGCTTTGCAAAAATAAAAAAAAACAACATACATAGAGCCGAAGAGAGATGGAGGGATCTGAAGGATTAGAGAATCATCAGAGAGTGTAAACAACAAGAGAAAGGTTTCTTCTGGGTAGCCTTGGTATCTAACATGTGGCAAGTGACGGGATTGTTTGTGTTTCAGGCTGATGTTGCCATCAACTCCATCAGTGCAGAAGTCTTGATGCTGTCGGGAAGTCCTAATTAAAAGTTAATCTAAACAACAAGCTGCCCAGGGATGCTGCAGTGTGAGTTTAGTCCAAGGTCTCTGGTGCGTCTCGGCAGCTGAACACAATGTGAACTCAAGAATAAACAAGTTTACTGGCAGCGCAACTGCTGTATGTACAGACCAAGATACAGTGGAAGTGAAATGTAAAGTGTAAAATACAACATCTGTAACTCTATAATGAAGACTAAAATGGTGACTGCTTATAGGTGCCACTTCACTTCTTATTAACACATACAACAGAATACATGTGCTGCACAAATACATAAATACTCAAATAAAGAGACCATCATCAGCGAACAAAGGAATTAAATATAATGTAAAAACGTAACGCTATACCCCACAAAAGCCCGTAAGTGGACGCTGAGTTTAGAATATCTTTGCTTAAAGGAAGCAGTGTATGTTTGCGACCCCTCATCACAGGTTGCACACATTGCTGTGTTGTGAGCAGTGATTCTTCCATTGAAATGCGTGACTCAGTGTTACCTGAATTTTGCGAAATGTATAGTATCTTGTGTTTTTTCTTCTTTCCTATCTAATTTATTATTTTACCGTCACTCACATTTATCTTGTCCTCAACCCAAAGTCGGGAAACTCTGTTCTATATAAATAGCACAAACCAGACAAACTTCTGCGCTGAATGTTCCCATGAAGTGTTGATCTGATTAAAAACCTACACATTAGGGCCACACTTAGAGTAGACCTACAAACCATTTTGCACCACTAAATTCGACACACTGGACCTTTAAATAGTTAAAACAGTAAAAAAATGGTCCAGAGATCAATCAAAGTGCAGCTGGACTCCTGTAGATATACATACGAAGGAAGCTCCAGTAGAATTAAATTGCATGATACAATAATCAAACACAGACTGACCTCTAACCTCACTGTTAAGTACGTGAAGAAGTGTGCATTTAAATGTAGCATTTTAGGCCTCCTGAAAGAACACTAAACCAATAAAGACTGTGGATGGAAACTATTTGCCTTGACAGTCTGAATTTCCACACCAGAGAGAAATACCTTCACATTTTATTTCATCTGTGCCGAAATGAAAAGCAAGACCCACGTTGAAGGGGTGGGGTGGGGGTGCAGGCTGTGATGATGAGCTGAATTTCCACATCCACATCTTTTAAATACACATTTAGTTTCTCGGGCTCTGTTAAAAAATGGAGGGAGATCTCCATACGCGGAATTTACATATTCATCTGTGACAGTTGGAGGTTATTTGGAGCCCCATTTTGGAGTGATGTGAGAAAAAAAAATATCCACTTAGCCATATCATCTCCTACGATCGGGACTCATAAGCCTGGCAATAGGCTGAGAGGGGAGGATAACACTAATATGGCCTCAGATTTCTATGCGGGACTAGTTAATGCTATTTACTGAGGAAGGTAGATGATCGACTGGGGAGCAGCGAGGAGAAGGGAGGGAAGGAGATGGACATTAAGTGGCCTTCGGAGTCTGTGGCCGCTGCTTTAAGAGCCAATTACCAGGCTAATGGAGTTAATGCCAGAGATGAGATGGGCTCGGGAGATGAGAGAAGAGGGAGGCGAGAGGATAGCGGGGAAGCCTGACACTGAGACAAACTGCAGCAGAGAGAACGATTAGTGTTTGTTAATCTGATGGGCAAATCATTAAGTATCAAACATACTGTAACACATCAGGAAAGAAACCAAAAACGGGCTGGACGGGCAAGGAAACGTGCCACAAAACACTCACGGACGAGATCTGTCTCAGTTTCATGATCCGTCATGTTAGGCTGCAGATTAAAAGTGTGATCTCCGGGCTTATAAACGATTTAGCCAATTACCAACGTTATCTAAAAACGCTTTAATTTGCCATTCAGAGCTGCAACAGGGGCCCTCGGAGCCGTCAATGAGGGTGATTAGAGCCCAGATTGCGGCTTCGAAAGGCCCCAAACATCTGCTGTCAGAGTGACTTGGAGACATCAACGCAGGAAAAAAAAAAAAAAAAAAACTCCTCTTCAGAGCTTGGCATCTGATTAGCGAGGAGAAGACCGGGGGAGAGGAGAGGAGAGGAGAAGAGAGGAGAGAAGAGGAGAGGAGGAGGAAGAAGGAGGGAAGAGAAGAAGAGGATGAGATTGGAAAAGAGAGGAAAGAAGAGGTGGAAAGACCTGAGTTGGTCGACTGCCAGCTAGCTCAGTGTGACAGGGAAGGCCCATCTGCGCTCCCCGACACTCAAGATGGCAGATGTAGAAGCAGATTGATTTTCATTCAGCTGTCATGATACACAAGTGGAAAAAAAACACTCGCGCACGCACGCACACACACACACACACACACACACATGGTGTTTGAGAGCTCTGTCAAGTGCCTGGGCTGCTGTTGGCTGTCGGTCTGCCAAGCTGTTTCTCTCCTTCCTGTCATTTCCTCATTCTCTATCCCTCCCTCTCTCTCTCTCCCTCTGTCTCTCTCAACGAGTACGAGCAGAATCTAAACGCCACATCTGGCGCTCAAATTAAATCATTTACAGTCCATAGAGAGAAGCGGCGTTTAGTGACAATACAGCCGGTGGGGAATCAGTGTGTTTTCTCTAAGCTCTGACACCATCGTCTCCTCTGGCATCTGATTAGATGTCAACGCGGCGCTGTTCAGATGTGCGAGACGTGTTTTCTTGCTGCACGTTCAAAATCGGAGGGTTGAGAATGTCATGGAGGGAGCTGATCATCTGGTGTCATCGCCTCTGACACCTGCACTCCATCCTCTTCGTGTCACGGCTTCCATCTGCGGGTCTCTTAACTTCAGCAGATTTGATTTTGTTTGAGGACGCACAACTGTGTGACTGAAGGTTACAAGAAAAAGAATAAAGAGAATATTTTTTTCTTTTACTTTTAAGAATGTTTACAAGGTCAAAAAATGTTTGTAATCTAGGTATGAAAGTGAGTTACTACTCTCCTTCAAAGTTTTCTGCTTTCAAGCAAAGCACTAAACTGCAGGTGGAGCTCCTGCCTGTACTGGTCTGCTACCAGATGGTCTGTTTGAACGTGTGCAACTCTGGAAGTGAAGCAGGATCATTTGGGTTTCATTGGCTGTGGCAGGACCTCCTCACAGGTAAAAGATGTGAAACCTGAACATCAGCATTTTTTTAAAAAAAGAAACTCGATCAGAAAGTCTAGTCAGATCGTGTCCCTGTCAGACCCGAGGATAATTAGATCTGATCTATACTGTGATTAACCCAAACAGACCTCGTTGCTGGCAGCAGCATGACGCTCCACTAATTAACAAGCTGCCATAGTGAAACAGAGCAGCAACACATCATGTTTTCCTGAATCGAGTGGAACCACGAAGAAGAAGACTGCTAGCTTGAATGTGCTCCGATCAAAAAAATCCATTCAAATCCAAAACAGCGACACTGGCTCGAGCGCCAAGTGACCAAACATTTGAAACAGAAAGGCCATTTGAAGTGAAGGATTTTCTTCCCCACCTTCACTGAAGGCCAAGATGTTGGTTCAGACCTGTTTGAACCTCTGGCTAATATTGTGGGGGTTCAGCACATTCAGCAGAGGCAACAAAGATTTACTGGACGGTGTGTGAGGGGTATCAAGGATGTAGATTTGCCACAAACACTGTCAACTACTGCTACTACACTGTGCCTCTCGCTCTTCATTTTCCAGTGCAGGAAGTTGTGTGGGAAGAGTGTGAAGGTGAAGGTTGGAAAGGTGTGTTTTTTAGGTGTGTTTTAGTCGTCTTTAACCATAGGTTTTATTTTCCCAAGGCCACAATCTTTCTATAAATGTAACTATACCATGGCATGATACCATACCATAGTGCAGATCGTACAATATAGAGTAGAAACACATAATGATTCAATATCAGCACTCTTGTATGGCAATGGGGTTGTATTTTATGTCTGGGTTACGGTTAGCACTTCAGGGCAGTGATCTCTCTCTATCTCCTCTTCTCATAAAAGTGGAGTTAAAAGTTAAGTTACTCTTTAAGAAAATCTCTACATCTTGAATGAGAAAAGAGGGGAAAAAAGTTGAAATAACATCCATCTTTCAACATATATTTATCAAAAATAGGTACTTAATAATAGTCAGTGTATCACTTACAGTAGACGGTGGTCAGAGCACCACCAGTTTGGAGAAGCAGACCAGAGTCCCGGCACAGAAGTTAAACAGTGTACTGCTGTGGACGGGAGCAGCAACAAAACATTTTAGCCCACTATAACTTTCTTATTCTTATGTATAAGCCCAACTCTGCAACACACTGCATTATACTGCAGATCAGCTGTTTGGGCCAGTTATGGAAGAGAAAACAAGAAAAGGAAAGTGAGTGATTGTGACAGCCACAAAAAAGATCTCATCCACTGTGGAGGTAAGAGGATACCTCTAGTAAGAAGATCTTTTGCAGATGGATACTGAACAGGCTGAGCAAATGTAGTGCCAAAGGAAAGGGTTGTCTGACGGTAAGGTAAAGTAGTGAAAATATTCTAAATTTAACAACAGAACTTTGCGTAGGACTCCCGTCTACTTCTTCAAACTGATGCCCACTGTGTACTGTAGGTAATACATAAGTGCCTCATACAACCCCACTTCAAACAAACTTGAATTAACCCTTTAAAAGCCAACAGGGTACCCAAATTCATGTTTTACTCTTTTTCTACAAATGACTCTAAACACACAGACAGAAGAAGGCAGATCGTTGCATTAGTATGAAGAAAAATAGCCTTTGGTTTTAGAAAACGCCTGAAATGAGCTGAATTTGCATTGAAGTGTAATAACACCACCCCATTAGCCGCTTTGCAGCTTTTCTCAAGAAAACAAGATTTCAGGACTCAATAGCAGACTAAATGACTAGTTAAGAC
This sequence comes from Argyrosomus regius, assembly GCA_946959425.1. Lineage (NCBI taxonomy): Eukaryota > Metazoa > Chordata > Actinopteri > Sciaenidae > Argyrosomus > Argyrosomus regius. The sequence continues at coordinate 23,880,204 of OX336888.1, read as the reverse complement.
AGAAATTTACTCTGCTAAAAAGGTCCCATTAAAAACACAAAACACACTTTCACATGATGACTGCTGTGCATAATCTGTCCACACACTCCAAAAGTGAACAATAATGACCACCAGGGTTCTGTCAATCAGCTAATACTGACACTAATAAAACATTCCACTCCCTGCTAATCACATTCAGCTGTCATTAACTGCTGCTCTATCAATGGCTGATTCAGGCCTAATAAAATCATAAAACATTTCTCCTTTTTTTTCAAGATTTCGTAAACATGTCGTCTTAGAGGTTTTGGGAAGCCTCATAGTAGGCTATTGACTTGTAGCTCAGCCTGGGAACGGACTGACTCTTGTGAAATCCCTATAAAATATGAGACTGCTGGTCATCCATCATTATAGTCAGACAGCGCAGGCCTTTGTTTGTCTGGCACTGGCTAGCACTGGACTGGTCTGGCTACTGGGGAGACTGTAATGTGTGTGTGTGTGTGTGTGTGTGTGTGTGTGTGTGTGTGTGTGTGTGAGTGAGTGAAAGAGAGAGACAGCTGAAGCAGAAACAGTGTGAAACAGAAAGCAGTGTGTGTGTGTGAGAGTGTGTGAGTGTGCGAGAGAGGGAAGCAGTTGACCTGGTGTCAATTAGGAGCCCATATCGTTCCATTCCCCAAGGGCGAGGCCGACTCTGAAACATTAAATCATTTCATTCACTTCAAACCGATCCTGCTGTTTCCCCGCCTTACACCGCCTGTGTCTGAAAGCTCCCGCTGCCTGCTGCTTTGGCGACATTTTCACTAAACTGTTCATGAAAGTAGCTCAAATCTCAGAGGCTCCGATGCTGCAGTAATGCCTCGTTTAGCGAGCAAAGAGGTAAAAGAGCAATAATCCCTCAACAGAGGCACGATATGCTTTAGTAAATCAGTTATGTGATCAATTTACTGATGTTTATTTGGTTCAGAGGACAGCAGGGATGTAATGGAGAGCATATTTATGGCAAGTCGAGTTTAACACATTTCTCTGCAGAGTAATTTATGCAAATGATATACTGGCTCTCCTTTAATGACATTTAACATAAGTTTAATTCATGTATAGAAGAGTACCAGATAGATATAGCTGTTTGTTTTTTTACCTCCTCTATGGAGGCTATGTTTTCATTGCCATTAATTGTATGTCAATACATTTTAATAGAAACAGAAAGTTGCCTTAGCAACTTAGATTAGTTCACATACATTTCTGAACTTTCTGCTATTTTTCCATGCACTTTGGTTTATAATGTGTTATCAGTTTAATAGTAGATCAAAATTGTTTCCATTAGTCAAATAATTTCAGAAGATTGTGCAGTCTGGACCTATGTATATGATCTCTGAGTGCTTTTTTATGGCTCATAATAGCTCTGGTTTTTCCTCACTATGATCATCAGATGGAGAATAGAAGTCAATTTTAATTTTAAGACATTTTTCTTACTGTCAGATGGTATGGCCTACAGTATCTTTACAAAAAAATACATATTTTTCAAAAGCAGGTGAATATTGATGCCTCTACTGGGTGAAAAGTCTTCAGATAGTGATGTTGTATGGTGTGGGTTAATGTGCTGAGCTTGAGTGTGTCTATCCTGTTCAGCAGCTGCTTTTGACAGAAATGTGTCATTTCCAACACGTCCAGCGTCAGGACAACACATCTTAATGCACTTTCAACACTATCAGAGGAAGTGTTAATGAAAACCGTGTTTACACAGCATGCTAACGATGTAATGTACAAACATCTTATTAAGCCTTCACTAACAAAAATTAGTGCAAACTAGTTAAAATCCAACTGGAAAAGATACCAACACACAACTTGACTGTTAAGATGATCGAGTTGATCGAGTTTGCATGAACACACACATTTAGAAAGCCTCACACACACTCGTTGTTAAACTTCATGCAAATTCTCAAACTGATTTAGTAATAAATCCCATATTTCCGATCAGTGTTTGTTGGTGGCAGACTCCAAATCAGCTTTTCCATAAAATCCTCCCTGACAAAATGTGACAAACTATTGTTGTCCTTTGTCTCCATATCACTCTAATCCTCTTTCTCTCTCTCTCTCCCTCTCTCTCTGTCTCCATCCCTCCATCCGCACTCCCCAACCACAGCGAAAGGCCTCAGTACTGACCGCGGTGAGCACACATACAAACAGCTATGGTTGGCTCTGTGGGTCTTACTGGGGGGCTAAGCTGTGTGGTCACATTTTACATATGTGTGTGTGTTTCTGTGTTAAATGGGGAGTTGGCCTGGGTGACACAGGGTTTTGGCTGTCGGGCAGTTTGTGTGTGTGTGTGTGTGTGTGTGTGGCTACAGTAGATAGACTTGGCCGGACTTTGGAGAAGGCTAGCCGGATTTGGCTACCCTGACTGTGTGTGTGTATAACTTGTTGGCATATACTCAGGTTGATCAGGGTTGGTGTATGCATACATGTGCATGCCTGTATCCATGTGTGTGTGTGTGTGTGTGTGTGTGTGTGTGTTTGGCTGTTTTTGTAGGTATGCTGCAGATCAGTTTAAGCCTTATAAACCTATTGTTCCAATCCAATAAAACCATCCTCTCATCGCTTATAACCTCTTTGTTTGATATTCTATCCATGCTTCTGCTTATTTGGACCAACACTAAGGTCTAATACTCTATAATACATTGCTGCAGGCAGAACAATGCACTGCCTCCATGCTTCCATTTTAAGGTATTAAAAACAAAAAAGAAAGACATGTTTCTTGATTTTATTTAGGTTTTACTTTGGTTTCAGTTATGTCAAGTCATGGAACAGGACAAGAAGCTATGGGCTCAGTGATCATTAAGTAAAAAGGTGGGAAAGGTGAATGGCTTTATGACTTGTTAAAAATACTAAGTTACTCTGTGTTATTGATGCTGCTTTCACAAGTTTGTTAGAAGGTATGAACTTGTGTTCTGGTCAAGTTTGACCCATTCATACGAGAACATTGTCACAGGTTACTATGTGGTTGTCTTCATTCACACAAGACCCAGTACTGTACCTGTAGTCCAACCCACAGCTCTTAATAAACTATAGAATTAATAGTAGCTCTAACATAAATGTATTTGCCAGCATGAGTCAACATGGCATAAAGACCAGAAGAAGTGGGATACATTTTTAGGATACCTTTGTTATTTAGATGTGCTAGCTTGAGTATGTTGAAAAGAAAGACATTTTGAAGATGGTTTAAAGATAACATTATAATATAAGGAGAAAGTCGACTGAGGTTCTGACCGAGGCTTGCTCAACTGTCATTGGAGCACAGAGCAAAAAGGGGTGGGGCTTAGAAAGAGCCAGTGTTTAAACATGCAATAATTGATTTCTGGCTCCACTATGTTCAGCAGCTATTATTAACTTCATCTGTTTGCTTTTTGATGCTTCACGGGTAGCATACACTAGGTGTTTTGAGTCTTTTCACTGACAAGCGCTGCCTACTGTGTGTTCAAACAATTCAGATGAGAGCGTTGAGAGTGAACTCAAACAGGAAAGTTGCCATAAAAACAAAATAATGAATTAAAGGCAGCCTAAAAGCTCAGTAGAGCTGTGGGAAACTACAGAGTTGGTGATAATTCTCTGCCAGTGACATGCTTCACATAACCCATTCAACTCATTCATTGTTCATATAGATATACTAACTGTAGCAGCTTTAATTAACCAAATAGTAATCCGATATCAAAATGTTTGCCATTTCATACCAAAGATGAGCAGTCTCAAAGCTAAAACAGTAAAACGTGAAACCTAAAACATTGGTTCTATGTGATAATTAACACTTTCATATAAACACAAATTTGTTTCTTTAACTCCTTGAAGCTTCCACACTTGTCTGTAGAGCCCTCACACCAAAAATGTTTGTCATGCAAGCTTCATTAAAGTTTATTAGAGCAAATAAAAGAAAGTGTCAATAAGTCTGTGTTTATTCCCCACACTACGTCCCTGAGCTCTGGTTGTTGTGAAGTCTCCTCGTCGGTAAAACTAACGCTGCGCTGATTAAAGTGGATTTAGAGCTTGTTGCATTTGATCAAAGTCCAGCTGATATCAGAATCGCAGACCAGCTAAGCTCTCAGAGCCAAATCCATAATAATACTCTTACACCACCCACAACAAAGAGACAGCCAACACAAGTAAATAAACGTAGGCAGAAAATATCATTTAAAGACCCCTCCCATATGAGTAAAATAATACTGCTGAATACAAACTGCCATAATTGGTCGGAGAATTAGGTTGATAAGAGATGGGAGTTGGACAGTAAATCCATTCAGCTCATTTGTTTACTATTGAAGCTTTTGAAGAAAACTGCTGTTTGTCCTTGATGGTGTGTCACAAAGATTAGTGACACAAAGAGTTATGGATTTGTAAAATTATTTTTACTTTATTTTTTATTGATCTCTTAAACACAAGAAAAAAAAAGTCACCAAATTGAAAAGTTTTAGGTTTCTGACCAAAAATTTTATGATAACCAGACCCGAGTCTGTGTTTGCATGTTAGTGTTTTAGCTTGGTGGGTTTATTAGCTGGGCTGCATCTCTAAAAGCACTTCTGTGTAACGTGTAAGGAGCGCTTTCAGCTCTCTTAATGTGCTGCATCCGACTTCACTGTCAATATTTTCTCCTGAACAACAGCTGCACAGCAGGGATGGTGAAAACACTAATGTATAATGTTTTAACGTACAATAAAAGAGATGCAACCTCTAAAAGAAATGCACGACACACTCTTCTATCCCATCCACGTGTTTCCTTCTCCTCTTAGGAATGGAAAAGTTTTCTCCGTCAGCCTCTTAAGTGTCTGGCCTTCAGCTATATTACCCTCTTTTCCTCCTCCCTTCACCTATCCCTCCATCACATCTTAATGTGTTTGATAAAACATCAGCCATAGAGGGAAGGGCACGAGGCGGATGATGTGCTTTTTTGGCCAAAACAGGCATCAGCTAAAGGATGAGGATAAAGGGCTGAGTCTGCTCTGTCTGTCTATCCGAGTCTGTCTGTCCACTCGCTGCATTAAGAAGCTGTCCGGCTTCTTTTCAAAGCCAGCCACTCTCGTCGGACCACTGCATCTCAGGGCTTTTGTCCCCCCTCAATCTCCCCATCCCACCGCCGCAGCCACCCACCCCTGCCGCCTCTCAGCCCGCTGCTGAGTGTCTGTAATGGCCCAGATGAGGAGGAGGGGGAAAAAAACTAAGGAAGTGAGAGAAATGGAGGAATGGAGCGAGAAAAAGAGAGCAAGCGGGATGAACTGGAGGGTGAAGGAGGGAAGGGACAAAAGGAGGAGAGAGGAAAGAAGAGAGTGGTGGCGGAGGAGAGAGAGGAGGCACAGGAGCGAGATGCATGTGGTGGTGGTGGTGGGGGGGGTGGGTAAGGAGGCCGAGTCTTTAGGAGGAAGCCAGGCGGCACTAAGCGTCTCTGTCGCTGCCCAGTCAGGCCTGCTCTCCCCCTGGCCATGAAAACCTTCCCTCCTCCCCCGCACCACATCCCATCCTGACCACGCTGCACTCCTCTCCTCCCCTGTCCACCTCGTCCTCTCACCCTCACACACTCGCACTTTCATTTGGATTTGGCACACTTGTAAGGACTCTGTTGGATTACTTTAAACCTATTGAACCTGAGGCTGCCTTTCACTCTATTTATAGGCTTATGGCATGGTCACTACAAGTAATATGTTCTTATAATGAGGACAAGCTAGGCTACTCAGCGAGAGTTCTTTGAGAATAAAAATAATTTAAAAATGTACGTAATCATAAGTAAAAAGTAAAAATACTTTTTATGAAAGCTTTTTAATGCAGTTTGCATCCAAAGGGTTAAAGGTGCTGTCACAATTAAAGTTTTAATTTTACTAAATTACTTTTGAGACACAAGACATTTCTATAAACACTAATGTGGGCACTCGTAAAAGGAGCAACATCTGACACTGCACAATTTTAGATTTGGTGTGAAAGGATGACTGTCCTCTCAGAGTATATGAAGATACAACTGATTTTCAAAAAATGAACAAAATCCCACTTTAAGGTCTTCAGTAAATTCAGACTGATTTATGGGCCCTGAGAATCGTATCTTGTAATCCATAACAGCCTCAGTCTCTCTTAAATTAGCACAAAATATTCCGTAATGCTTTTCAACACAAAATAGGTAGACTGGAGTGTAAATGAAACTAAAATTTGGTTTCTGATGATTTGAAAAAATATCCAACTCTCACTAACTTCCAAAAAGTTCACCCTCTTTAGTAATTCAAGACTAACACCAAGCAAAACAATGCAAAGAAGAGCATTAAGTTGCAGGATCCTCTGAAGGATGAAAGTGGTCTTCATGAGAAACTATGATTGCTGTGACACTAACAATCATCTCCACTGTGGGCTAATATGTGTACAATAATCACAGGAAGGTAAAAATATGAAATTGACAATGACATATTCATGTCTTAGAAACACAAACAGACAAAACCACTATTTGGCTGTCACCAACTTCAGTCTTTCTGTTTGGTCCTAACAAGGATTTGAACACAAAGAGCACACACACACACACACACACACACACACACACACAGCCAGTGGCCTCAGGACTAATTGCTAGATTGGAGCAGATTTTCTAGTTCAGTTCAGGGCTGTAATTGTGAGGAGAGCAGGGAGGAATGACAGGGCTTCAAGCTGAGAGGACAAATCACCAGGGGCCGCCGATTAGACTGCACTGATGTTCACATGTCCGTGTGAGTGAGCGTGTGTGTGTGTGTGTGTGTGTGTCTTGGGGGTGAGGGGTTAAGCCAACCATCTCTCAATTCCAGGTCTCTGTGGCACTGACCCCAAACTGCCACGCGCACACACCATGTTGACCCCTATAGGCCCTGCGGTGCCAATGAGAACGGTGTCAGAAAGTAACCACGACAAAAGAGGAAACTACCACTCCACTGTTTCTCTCTCTGAATCCAGAAATGCCACACCGTGTCTTATATATTCACCTTGTAAAACTTAAAAGGGTATTTAAAGAAGGTGTATAAGCTTGCTTCTTGACAGCTTCATGTTTGATAATTAACATATCCAAAGTGAAATAACTTGCACGAAACTACAGTCTGCGGTCTGAGAGGTGACAGGGTATATAGGTGTGAGTATAAGACCAGAGGTCACCGCTGTGAGCAGCAGGGAAAATCTGTGCAAAGAAACAAAATAAATGTATCCCAAAAGCATACTTCACATTCTAAACAAGCATAATAAAATATTCTTAAAATATTAATGTAGTAACATCATGAGTATCAGTATGTATATCAGAAGACCCTTGATTTTAACTGTGTTATCTCCTATAATTCAATTTCAGTTCAATTTTATTTGTAACAGAAGTTATGTCTTGAAACTTTCCATATAGAGCAGACGTAGACCGCAGTTCTTACAATATTATTTACAGAGACCCAACAATTCCCACCATGATCAAGCACTTGGCGACAGTGAAAAGGAAAAACTTCCTTTTAAGAGACAGAAAGCTCGAGCATAATGCAAGGAAACCTGTGGAATACACCAAACCATATGCAGATGATAGTGAAAAACTTTCAGGATCATCTAAGAAAACAAAAAAAATAATTCTTTGCAAAAACATTGATTGATTGGTGGAGTATGGGTTGGTCCAAGCATCGTGTCATTTCCTAACAGTTAAAAGTAACAAAAACTCTATAAACTGTATGTCGTGTAGTATGAAAATGGGACACGGTAAATGAAACTGCTGTGCCCTTAAGCAAGGCACATGGAACCCTCATACTAGTCAGTTCCCTGTGTGAATGTTCTATGTGGATAAACTGGTCGAAATGCAATGCAGAAAAAAACTGTTCAAAAGTCTTAATTTAACACGGTGTCACTCTGCCGTGACTCTGAGATGAACACGGGTCATCTGAGAGCAAACAGAGGGAAAAAAAGAGATCACCATCGACTCCATCTCTCTCCCCCTCTCCGTCTATCTGCAGGAGTCTCATCACACACAGCGGGACAGGAAGGAGACATGCAGAGGGAGACCACAGAAATCTCAACACACACACAGAGAAACCGAACCCTCGCTCTGAGCAGCATTGACAGGCATTTTGCTCTGGGATAAATCTGCATGAAAACAGCCATGAAAGCCTGCATGGAAACTCTTCAAGGCCAGTTATTCCTCACACACTCCACATCTGCACCCACACCTGGACCTCTTTCTTGGTTTCTTGGAAGAATGAGACACGGTGAGAAAGAGGCAAGAAGAAGAAAAAAATTCAGCCAATCAAACCTTTCTATGTTAGTTTGTGACACAGTCATACAGTCAGTCAATCTTTCATTCAGCTTACCTTGCAGTGATGTCATGGTTGTCATTATGACAAGGCCTACGATCCTGTTGTCTGATTGGACGTCGGCCGCTGTCCAAACCAGCATTACATCCATGGCAGGAAAAGGAAAACAGAATCCTCACTGCTAAAGCTGGAATACTGAATTCCTGTCTCCTTTATGTCTAGATTTTGGTCTTGCTACCTGTCTCACCTCAAACCTTGTCTAGTTCCTGTACTACATTTCTTCAGCTTCTCCTACACTCATTCACCTTTTCCGTGTAGAAGAAAGTCATACAGTTCTGTCTACTTCAACACCTGCCACCCGAGTCTCAGTTGACTCACTGTCACTTCTCTACCTGGCCTCCTCCTCCTCTTCTTCCAGTTCTCCTAGCTTTGTCCCCCATCTTTATCCCCCCTTTAGCCTAGCATTGCTCTTCCAACTATGGCACCTTAATCGTGGCCTCTCATCAGCCTCACCTTTCTCCCACCTTAGCCCAGTTCCCATGACCACCCCACCCTCCTACCTTCAAACTATTTTCCTCCCCCAGCCACCCCTGTCCCTGTCATCCCACAGCCTCGGAGCGCCTTACCCCGGCCCCGGCTCTCCCTGTCCCTGCCTCTCCTCCAGCCTGCCTTCCCCTCTACTCTGCCTCCCTCAGCCCCAGCCTTCTGCTCAGTGTTCAAGGGGAGAGCCAGCTAGGAATGCTGTGGCTCTAGACGTTTTGTCCAAGCCCTAGGTCTCTTTCACTGAGGCAAGATTAGTTCATACAAAAACTCAACAATACACCACTGAAAGCCATTGTTGATATTCAACATTTTTCACATAGCGGAGCAGAATAGACAATGCGGCAGCCGGGAAAGCCCGAAGCGGACTAGCAGGGTTGATGGCTGATGGTATCTCAGCTGAGCGAGGGCCTTAATCCCTTTTATACACACACACACACACACACACACAAGTACACACACTCCCAACAGCCTGGAGACAGCAAAATCAATACTGCTCTCTCTCTATGTCTGTGTGTGGATCAGTGGGTGGGTGAGTGTGATAGGGAGAAAAAAGAGAATAGCACTGTTTGTACCTCCATGTGTGTCTGTAGGTGAGGTATGTCTGTAGTTATGTGTGTGGTGTTGGACTGTCTTGGCACATAGGCATTCTTAGATCTTTGTATATAGAGGATTTCTCAAGGTTCTCTGTCACAGGAAAGCAACATTACTTCAAATAAAACATTTTTGGGGAAATGAGAAATTTCACTTCTTATGAAATGCTTCAGTCTTCCAGAGTCCAGATTATGACTTAAGACTTATACTTGTCGCATAAAATCATCTGATGTCATCGTTGAACAATAATTTGATGTTGTTGATTCTGAGCAAAAAGGTTTTAGTGTTACACGTGTGTTAGGTCTTTTTCTAATATGATAATCAACAGAGCAAGATCGCTGTATCGAACATCTATTGAATCATTTTGTATTTTTTTGCCACTTTATTTGGAACCCCCAAATCCTGAGGGATTTAATGTTATAATTTCATGAAATGTAAACTTAGATTTAAGGTTCTTCAAGAAACTGATTAAAGCAAACTTTTTAGAGCCTAATACGCAATACAGCTGAAAAAGTATTGTTTAGATTTACACAGTCATTAAAGAAAAAAAAGAAGAAAAAAAAGCTAAAATTCATATTTGGCCAGACATGGTGTTTAAGTTAAAGCTGCCCTAAAACAGTGAAAAAATACTCCACTGCAAGTAAATGTCATGAATTTAAAAGCACAGAGGTCATTCAAACAAAATATACTTATATTGTATTGAAAGTAAAGGTACTCATGACACAGCAAAATAGTCTATGTCACAATTCTTTTATCATATGTAATATTATTGTATTACTGATAAACAAGCATTTTGATGAGTTTACTCTGTAGCAACTTATATTTTATAAAGTGATCATTTATAGATCTAAATCTGCTAAATGAGTGGTGACTATAGGTGTGAAATGAATACATTTCCCTCTGAAATTTAGTACAGTAGATCAACAGAAAACAGAAAGTAAAGTACAAGTGGTTAGCTGCCACCACACAGTTAGTGTTGAAATCTCTGACAACACATTCCTGAATGAAAACTGGGTTGGAAGTCCAACAGATCACAAAACAACTAGGTGGGCAACAATGGACTACAAACTAAAAGCAGATGAAATCTGGCACAACTCATCTTACCATCCTGAAGGTTTTTTCAAACAGTAGCGTACTCTGCAATCTTCTAAAAACGGGAACGGAATCATCTTCAGAAAAATTACCTCGACATGCTGGGAAGTGTTACAGAATGTAAACTGCATTCCTGGGAGATTAACATAGGCAATAGAGGCAATAAAAAGAAGAGAAATTAATTGATGGGAGAAGAAAAATATGACTTTAAATAAACTACTTCCCAATTTTCAGTCTGAAAGGACAGAGCATGATTCTGACTTTGGACCTGGAATCAGTCTGCAGCAGCCTTTCTGATTACAGCCGTTTAATGTAATGAAGGCCATGTCATGTAAAACTCATAAATCATGTCACGGCGGCAGAAACATTTCATAAAACATGATTAAAAGTGTCGTGTAACATTGGGAGCGACGGTGTCAGAGTGAGACATGTTAATTGTGCACTAATGATATGTAATGAATGTCATCAGCCCTGAGGCTTCGGCTAACGAGCTAAATGAACTGGCACTAATGGGCCTGTTAGCTTATCTTAGCGCTAACATTAGCTAGCATAATAAAGGGTTCGTCTTCTGCTGACAGCGGGCGACGGCTGTGAGTGGCGCAGCAAATTTCTAGAGGTGTCATATTACAATTAGATACTTCTTTTAAAATGTTTTTTTGACAACAAAAACAACAACAAAACAAAGACTCTGAAAGCTTTTTGACACACGCATCATGAACACACAAAATCAGATTGTAGCAGACTGATTTTTATGAATTCTCACGTTCTCGCCTCCCCTCCTCCTCCTGCCATCCACCTGGACTCCAGATCCGGATCCAGCTGCCAGGCTTTCCCAGGACCCCCAAGTCCGCTAGGTAGCAGATGAGAAGAAGAGGAGGACAAGGAGGGAGGGAAACAGGGGCCTTCTCTCTCTCTCTCTCTCTCTCTCTCTCTCTCTCTCTCTCTTTTCTTCCAATTGACCAATTGACAGCTGATTGATGGCTATCTCCTCAGCCTGACAAAGAGCAGCATTAGCATAACTAAAGCAATGTACAGTAGAGTGGGGCAAACAGTAAATTACATGTTACCCCCTCTCTCTCTCCCAGTCCCTCTCCCTTCTCTTTACCTCTCTCTCTCTCACTCACTCATTCAGCCGAACGCCACAGCAGGCAAACAAAACAAAACAAAGTATGCTTTTTGTCCCTCCTGTGAGCCCTTAAACAGTACAACTTGACAGCTTCTTTTGAAGGAGACACATAAAAGGCCTGACAGAGAGAGAGAGAGAGAGAGAGAGAGAGAGAGAGAGAGAGAGAGAGAGTAAGAGAGAGAGATGTTAAACACACACACACACACACACACACACAGTGGTGTGGTCTGGGATGACTGTGCGTATATGTGTGTGAATACGCCAAAGGACAACAGGGATCAGGGAGGAATGGGAGACACATGAGGGGTAAATGGAGGGAATATTGTTGAAGTGTGTTTTCAGCAGGATGATATTGTTTGTTAGTGCCTTCAAGAAAGTTTGCTGAGGTTTAAGGTGTCGGTATGTTTCAGAGAAAGTACTTGTCAGATTGTAGACCAGTGTCTGAAACATGCAACACTATGAATACCTTAGAGGAGAGCACATTATACAAAGCAGCCGCCTTGTGTAATGTGTAGTGTCTTATCACTCTACAATGGCAAGATCATCTGCCACATTCAAGTGTGGCCATTTGAAAGCGCGAGAACATTTATTTGCCTTCAGTTGTGGTCAGGCAACACTTTGCACGAACCAGTTTGTTTAAAGTATACCCCAACCTTTAGGTACAAAAACGACTTGGTTAAGGTTAGGAAACGATTGTGGTCATGGGAACAAAGCAACAACACTGACTCCTCCCTTTGTGTGCACATATAGAGGTGTGTGTGCAAGTGTGTGTACCATGTTTTATATTGTCTGTGTGTACATAGGTGTGTGTAGGTGTTGTATATACCAGTACGTTAGGTTTGATATGAAGATATTTGCTTGTTTAATAGACTGGCTATTTTGGTGATGACATGTTAATCCTAAAGTAAGTTTGAACATACTACATGAACCCGGATATCTATATGCACATATGCATGTCCTGTATGGACTATGTTATATATTGTAAGTATTGTCTAAATAAGAAAAAAACATCAGACTGTTGGTAGGAAATGGGATGCGTTCGACGGACTTCAGACACATGCTTTGTTGGACAAACTATCCCAGGAGCATTTTTATAGAGAACACTCTGCATGAATAAAAGCAGCCGCCTAATTCATTTTCACGAGGCTACTGCAGTGACACACCGGGGCTGCCAACACAGAAAGCTGCAGCAAAAGCTAGTAAAAAAAGTTGAACCTTGCCAAACTTTTCCAGCAACGTAATGCAATGTCATTATGCATTACATCATAGTGAGATATGTGCAAGCTTGGTTTGTTTACATTTTCTATGACAGTATATTCTCCCACCTTGATGTTAATTGTGTTACCTTTCAAGATTCCTAAGTGAATAATAAGAATAAGAATGTCTTGTGTTTGAATTCAAATGTTCATTTTGCATGTTTGAAGGGTGAGCATATTAACAGTGATGTTATATTAAAGCGATACACAGGACATCCCCAGATGGACGGATGGACAAACAGTAGGGTGACCACATACTGGCCACGTCTCCTCTCTCCCTCTGTCTTTTCCTGTCTCTCCCCCACTTAGGCCAGCAATCTGTTCTCTAATTGTTCATTCATGGTGTGAATCTTTAAATAGGAGGCCCTAGCCTGGCGCTAAGATAATGACTCGCTCTGTGTCGTTAGCTAGCGAGGCTAAATTACCGCTCGGTGCAGAGTTACCATGGAAATAGGCCACAATGAGAGTGATTAGTCTTGTGTCTTTTACACGCCGAGACGCTTTGCAGTTCAGCAGGAAACATGGAAACCTTCCTTCGCTTCCTCTCTGTATCTACAGCACAATGTATTTTTAGAGTAAGTCACTTTAATAGCATGACAAGCATACTTCTCTTGCCTCATGGGAATGAATGAGAATTAATACAAAATGCAACTGTGTCATATTGGATTTTATGCAACTGCTTCGGGGTTTTTTTGTTTTTTATCTGTTCCTTATCTGATTGGTCAGCGGAGCCTGTCAAATACACACCGGACAGAAAGATATTTGTGGCTTTATATAAAGATATCAGTTTCATCTTTCAGATTGTTTTGTTTGCAGAGTCAACAGACACTTTCGGATGCTTCTTTCTTGCCAGGAGTTTCTATGACAACCTTTTTCAATTACCAAGTCACAGTGTCTGATCCTTTGTTGAGGATTTTCTTTTACTGAGGAAAGGAGTTCTACTAGATTTTAATGTCTCTTGGGAGATTTATAGCAGCTTTATTTTTTTCAGTTTTGTAAGGTATCTTCATTTTGGAAACTTTTGGCTTATTGTGCTTTGTGTCTCTGTATTTTTTATTTATTTATTCCTGCTTTCCACTGCACTCTCTCTGTTTGCTGTTGCTCTTTATCATCCCTTCATGATTGATCGTCTATTTGTTGCTCTGTTTTCTCTGACTCATGTTTGTTCCTCTTCTTCACCATCTCTTCTGTTTTTTTTCCTCTGTTGCTCAACATACAACTCTTTCTCTGTGCAGGTGTGTTTGTGTATATGTGTGTGGTGTGTGTGCGTGTGTGTGCATGCTCATCCACATGTAAGGATCCTAGGGGTGAGTCTGAGTGGCGCGCCGCTGATACACAACAGGAGAGTATTCTGTCCACTTCCTATCTGCGTCCTCTTCCAAACAAGACGACAAGGCAAGAGAAGAGAGGAGAGGAGATTATCTGTCTCAGTGTGAGGTTGCCAGTCAATGTGAACATCAGGAGAAGAGAAACTGAAATAGCCAATCATTACCTGGTCTGCTGCTGGCACCCACTGAGAGGTCTGTACATGTGTGTTTGTGTGTGTGTGCCAGTCAAACCAGTGGTCTCCAGAAGACCAGTGATCATAATATTTCTCAGCAGAGGAGGATGAATGCTAATCGGCAGAGGGGTGATATGATGATTCAGGCGGAAAAACATAAATGCTGCAGTGTACAGCAATTTTTTATTAAATACTATAAAATACACCAAAGTTACTGAAGGTTGCACGTTTTCCCAATGAAATTAACTATTTATTGATGTCAAGGTCAAACACATGCTGGTGTTTTATATGAAAACATAAGTGCTGAATTTAATTAGAAGAATCTTAGGGAGGTTATGGTATTAGATTGTAGGGCTGACAGATCAGGGTTTCCATCCTGAGGCAAATGTGTGATACAAACAGATACATGTATGTGAATCTGTAGGCAAGGGACCAAGATTTTGGCACCGGAAGCGTTCTGGTTTCTGTTTGTAGTCCAAGTAGTATTGATCAGTCACGTTTGAGTGGGCTTTGGTTGCAACAACACTTTCACAGTATTTAAGCAAGACACAATCTTTCCTTAACCCTTACCAAGTGCCTAAACACAAGCATCATTCAACTTTTTTATGGTTTAGTTGCAACAATTAAAATAAACTATAATCCAGGCGGCATTATGTTCCTTTCCAAATGTATTTGCTGTTGCAAATAAGGAGCATATAGCCGTACTTTCTAAGAAACGTGGTTGACAGAAATAAGACAACTTAATTCCCTCACTTAATTGTAGTGTCATTGTATTTCAAAAGCAAACTCTTTGTTCCTTTAATAAAAGACTTTTCCAGACAATATATATATATATATATATATATATATACAGTACAGACCAAAAGTTTGGACACACTTTCTCATTTAAGAGAATGGGAAAGTGTGTCCAAACTTTTGGTCTGTACTGTATATATATATATATATAATGAGAGATTTTCCAAATAAATGACAGCTAAAAGTATTGTAGTAGTCAAGTAGTAGTAGTCAAGGATTCAGCTATGGGTAATGAACCTCAGGCTTCAATCCTTTGCTGAGAACTTGTTCACTGCTGCAATGCATTTCATAATTTTTGTTCTCATACCAGAAATGAGGCAGAGAAATGCTGATTAATTTGCAGCCTTTAACAGTGCAAACAACTTCATCAGTCAAGATGGACAAGGCTATATGGCAAACACAAAACAAATATAATCAAATTTGTTTGTAACTGCTTTGAATAGATTGAGTGTGATAATTAATTTTCTATGTTAATGCTTTCAGGATTTAACATAATAGAAAGCAGCTTGATCTGCCTGCTACGTAAGCTTAATTTGAATTGAAATATGAAATAGGTAAGAAAGATATTTTTGACCTTATGCTTATTTTCTAACTCTGGGTTGCACAAAATTAAATTCTCTATAAATATTTGTTGTCATATTTGCCACCAACAAAACTCCACCTCCTTTTTTCATTGAACTTTGGGTCAGAGTTGACTGTAGTGGTGAAAAATCAAGGTGATGCAGACTGTTTAAAAGAGTCCTATGTGCAGGTTTGTGCATCTTGATAATCCAGCTAATATGCCTCTTATGTGAAGTGGAAGATGTCCATCAGGTTATATTATCTGGCTGGAATTCTTTAAATTCAACAGCGAACGTGTGTTATGTACACTATACTGTGTATATAAAGATCTGCTGAGAACAGCTTCCGTTTTATCTCTGGGGTCAGTGAGTGCGTAGATACAAATCATTTTCAAAACTGATGAAACGCATGTTGATGCAACACGTGTCCACAAAGACCAACGATAGTCATCAAAATCTCAGCTGAGTCTGTTAATGACTTCTGTTTCCGGGATTTTGGATAAGCTGATAAAGTCCACTTTCCTCTGCTGTTTCACTGGCTCAGACTGTGAACATTCAAACATACATGTAACTTACACGTGTGACTGTCACACAGACTTTCCTTGACATATGAGTTTTATCAAGCAAACCTTTCAGGCTTTTTGTTTGGTACTGCCACCTGTATTCAATTAAAAGGCCTGGTTATTGTCTGATACTTTCTAACAATCTATTACCCACCCAGGCCCAAGCTAATGCTCTTAACACACATTACTAGCAGTAATCCTCATCACCAAGCTAAAGCCGTTGTGTCTGGACAAGTGAGTGTGACTGTAGCAGTGACAGCAGGTGCTAAAGCCTCAGCTAACCCTGGCTAACACCGCCTGAGCTCCATAAGACAGGAAATGCTGGGAGGGATACTTACCTACTTACTGAATTACGTACTTACTCATACACATGCGTCACACTCACTCACACTCACTCACACACACACACACACACACACATACATACATAAAGGGCGGGGACTTAAAACAAAGGCAGCATGCTGAATGGAGGAGATGATCGTTGGGTCACATCTACATGACAGTGCAACACCGCAGGAAAACGACAGGGCTTCCTAAACCCCTGGGAGGGCTACTGTTGGCCCTCAGGCCTGTATTCTCACAGGGTGTGTGTGTGTTAGCTAAAGAATAACACATTTGAAATTCTAACTACCTTTACTGTTAAGATTAACGCTGCATAAATCACTGGAATTAGCACCTGGTAAAACTTTAACATCTGTTAAAAAGGTGATATTAACTTAAACCTCTGTTGTCAAGAAAGTCGAAAAGGCGATATATTAATACGTTTATCTGTTTACCAGTGTGAAATGTGCCTTTCAGATCTTAACATATATTTGTTTACTGTGTAACCATGCAGTAAATCCCAGTGGTAACAGTCATGGGAGACAGGAAAGTAATTTTGTAGTTTCAGTTAAATAAGCCTGGTTGCCCAAGTCTCTCTATTGTTCTAAAAACTCCTCATAGTCACAGTAATTTAGAAGTAAAAGCTAATAGTTAGAGTGCTCCAACTGTATTGATTTGATCTGTCAGAAACAGCAGGAAAGGTTAAATTATCTGAGTTAAGAACAAAAAAGTCAAATGATAACATGTCACCATGAGAGGAAAATCCACATGACAGTAAGACAGAGGCGACTGAACCCAAATACACAAGAGAAGAAGAAACTTCACAAAAAAATGAGTGAAAGATTATACTGCAAGCAATGTCTGACAAAAAGCATCATCATGTGAAAACAAGAGGGCAGATAACAGAGCTTGGTTAAGGTGAAAGAAGGATTGTCTTTGTCTTGTTATGAACATGATTTCCGGACAGAAAGTGTTTAAAGTGTTGCTGCATATGAACTCTTTGCTTGTTTCTGATGAGAGGAATCAAAATCCTGTTTAAAGCCTGAGCTCATCTGAAATGGACTGATGGAAAGTAGAAAAGTGTGCTGTGGTCTTTATGAGTCCACATTTCAAATTTCTTTTTTGGAAATCATGGGTGATGTTTTACAAATTGTCCCAACTTTTTAATGTCTAAAGGAAAAAGACTAGCCACTAAAAATATTGAAGATAAACCTTTCACTGTAGTTAAGTGTGTGTGTTAAGTGTACTACGGGGAGTTTATAATTGTTATGAAACTCAGTTTAGTACAGATGCCTATATATGCGATACATAAACAAACAAGCCAATCAGTGAGAAGATTGGCTATTTCTATATAGTTATTCTTAATACCTGCCACTGGGTTAGATTCAGTGGGATTCCTGTTGAACCGAAAGAAACACTCCTTGTGATTACACAATTACATACACAACCTTCTTTCAAACTCCAGGGATAGTATTGAAAAACGACACTCACTGAGCTAATTTTACCTACAGTATTCCCAATTAAAATACGACACGGACATTAAACTAGCGGCGTAGTTGTGGATTGCAAACTCCCCCACTCGTCCTTCCATTCCAAGCATGAAGGAGAGCTATGATGGCACTATGTAGAACCAGTGTTTAGTTCGTCCGTTCTGGGTTACTCTAGAAACATGGCAGACTCTGTGGAAGAGAAACCACAACATCTGCAGAGGCTCATTCTAAAGTGATCAGATACTAATGAAAACATAATTATACATATTATATTCCATTTCTGTCATATGTTGTAAATAGAGCCCCATAAATCTTACACACTGGACCTTATTAAATGTCAGCACTACTGATAAAAATGGTATAGAGCCAAACAAATATCTGCTGATGCCACAAAACAGAAAGAGACTCCTGCCGTGTTGGTTTTTGTTACCACCTCTCTGTTACTCACTAACTCATCATACTATGCTTGATTGACGGAAATGTGACAGACATTTCCCAAAGGTTGTTTCATGGTTCTCTGATTACAATACCTTTGTACAGATTTAGTAGAGGGTGTTCTGACCTCTCTTTGTTGGAGGTCGGACGATTTCTTTGAGGCAAAACTATCAATCAACATATTGATTAGCACTAATTAGGATCAATCCCACTGTGTTCAGCTCAGCAGGTGAAGTCTGCGGTGTGTGTGTGTGTGTGTGTTTGGGCAGTCATGCATATATGTGGCTCCATATATGTGTGTGTGCGTGGTTGTCTGTATACATTCTTCTGTGTGTGTGTGTGTGTGTGTGTGTGTGTGTGTGTGTGTCTTTGTCTCGGCTGTCACCCTGAAGGTTATCTCCGTAGTGGCAGCATCGTCAGGTGACAGCCGTATCCCATGATGCCAAGCGAGACGTCAAACTGTCCTTCCAACCAGGGTTCCCTTGACGACCAGAGTAACACACGCGCGCGCAGGTGCACACAGACACATAGGGCGTACACACCAAACTCACCCTCCTCTTGTAGTAGGTGAAAGGTATATATGTGTGATTGTGTGTGTGTGTGTGTGCGTGCGTGTGTGTGCACCAGAAGGGCTGCTCAGACTTTGATAAGCTATCACATGTCCCAGGTGATGGTCTCTAACAGCACATCAGTCCAAAGGCGCTGCCTGACAACCGAATCAAATGTACCCAGACCAGACATCCTGGCAACCCAAACCAAACAAACCCAAACTGACAATATACTGTATATTATACATACATTTCCCCGAAACACACTGGCAAAAAGGAAGGCCTTTTATTTGTGACTGGTTTCCCAAAAAGGAAACAGCCCTGATAAGAAAGTGTATTTTAGGGGCACGCCGGCGGTTCAGTTTACTAATGTGATCACCATGTCGGCCAGGAGAGCCACAGGAGGGCCTTATAGTGCAACAAGCCACAGAGATGCTTTCACTGCTGCCATGTCTTCTAAACATCACTTGTCAATTAAACTGTATTTTGACATTTTTTTTCTTTAGGAGGCACTCTCTTCACTGCTAACCTCCTTTCTCTATTTTTATAACATTCTTAGTCTTACAGTATGAGCTGTAGAGCACAACAGACTGTTGTTTTTATTCACTGCTGTATGTAGCTTTAAAGTGTTATTCTACTCTACAGTGGTGGGTTGAATGCGGGTGCCAACAAGGAAGCGTAAAACAAGATTTCTTGATTCCAACACCTCTAGAGGGCAGTGTTCAATGGAAAACTACAGTTTATTACAAAGTAATTGGTGAGATCTGGGAACAGGCCACGTAAGGATCAGGCAAAAGGCTCAATGGGACAAACTCATGTGGTCAGACAGTCACAGAAGGAAAAAAAGTGAAAAACCAGGGCAAAAAAAATCAACTGTGCTTCGTAAACATCCACCACAGTGTACGGTCACACACCCTGGTTCAACTTTGACCAAACTCACCTTTGGTTTTACCTTCAAATACGTTGGTTTAAACAATCTTTTTCAAAAAAAGGCTGTTGTTTTCTTGCTTTTGAAATCATTTCTAGCCATTTCAGCAACTACAGTGTTATCATAACTAATAGAACTGGTGGTCAGGCTATGAAAATAAAACCAAAACCCAAGATTCAAACAAGACACTAGACTGACAACAGGCCTGTGATTACAGTTTAGGTACTGGTTAACATTAAGTAGCAAGAATGAAGTCACCACGATAAAATATGCACATGTGTGTGCTGCATTCTGAGAGAACATATTCAAAATAAACCGCTAAAGTTTCCTACATCCTACAGAGTACTTTCTACAACAGATTTTGTTATGTGTGTGAGGACAATAATGCAGTGTAAGGTGTCCTAATACAGAAACTACTGGACTTTGATTATCATGTATTAATCACAATTTGTACCAAGAACAGAGAGTAGCAGAAACACAATGTATTCATTTCAATTTTGTTGGATTATTAGTAAATTAGTAAGTGTTGCTCTGTTTAATGTTCCCCCCAAATAAACAATCCAGTAAGCAACCATCTCTGTTATCTCCTCTGAGTTCAATATTCATTTTGTGTTTCAATGCTACATAATCAGGGCGCACTGCAGAGAATAACTCACACCTAACTATACACACACATATACACACCTACGCCCTCAGCATGCCTTGTACAATTACAGAATTACAGCATCTTGGAAATGAGACATGGCAGAGAAAACATGCTAGCACTGTAGAGAGCTGTTTTCTTTCACACACACACACAGCTCTCCCATAATGAAGTGTTTCCCATGCATGTGATGTCAGTGACACAGGTTCCATTACCTGGCCTGTCACCACATCACCCTGGTGATGGCCTGTCAGATACTGTTTGGTTGCCATGGCGAGAGACGTTGAAATCCACATGATTCAATAATACAAGGCTTTGATTGGTTTAGCTATTGAAAATTATGCAGTATAATGTGTTGTATAATGTGTAGTGTGTGTGCTGTATTGCCTTCACTCCGACACTTCATTTCTATACGAGTTGGATTTAGGGTTGCACTTATTAAGATTACTGGACATACAGTTTCAACATACCTGATTTGCGCTCAATAAATAAGCAATGGAATCAATGTTGCCCAAAGGATGAATTGTAACCATCCCTTAACTTTCTTTCTAGCACCATTACCATATCAACATTTTATTTTGTCCAATATTTAAGTTTATGATGAAACACTTGCAAAGTAGTGGCATTGCCATCGGCCTCAGCTGTGCTTTGTATTTACTGCTACTGATGGCGGTTACAGACAATACATGGATGGACAGGACAGCTGAAGACAGACAGGAAAGCAGGGAGAAAGAGAGGGGACGACATGCAGCAAAGGACCACAGGCCAGAAATAATCCCAGCACACCAGCATGCTTACGTTCTAAACTATTTACTTCATGAACACATCAGCATGTTATGAACATGTTAGGCACTGCTTTGAGCTAAATGCTAATGTCAGCATGCTAAGAACAGCCTCACATAGTCTCCATTGTAACATTGACTTTTGACATGAAATCGTCGATTAAGGCTATTTGCTGAGCTTCATGGGTGTATTCACTCCTTACAGATTGCCAACAGTGATGTGAAAATCACACGTTTTTGATCAACTTTGATGTCTCGGATCAGTCAGTGAAAGCTTGAATTGATTCTTTCCCATTTTGAGAGACGCAATCCCAAAGAAAATTCAAAAGTAACAGAATCTGAGGAATCGATATCAACAAAGAAAAAAAAATACGTCTAGAATGCGCAATGGCTGGTTTACTGTATGCTTGTATGTTTATTGCTTTGATTTTGACAAGTGTAAATGTCTGGAAAAAAAAACAACATGACAAAAAGCACTGATCTCTTTCACACACACACACACACACACACACACACACACACACACACACACAGTATGGAGGGTAAATGAGCTCGAGATAAGAGAGGAGGAGG
Organism: Argyrosomus regius; assembly: GCA_946959425.1. Classification (NCBI taxonomy): domain Eukaryota; kingdom Metazoa; phylum Chordata; class Actinopteri; family Sciaenidae; genus Argyrosomus; species Argyrosomus regius. Next base: position 23,858,223 of record OX336888.1, on the reverse strand, counting down.
AGTTTTGGTTCCATTCAGTTGAGCTCTACAGTGGCGCTTGTGTGTCTTTTTTTCCTCACCAGAGGGAGAAAATAAGAATAATTGATTTCACTGTTTTCTTCGGGTGTCAGATCTGCTGCTGTTTATCATCATCAAATCTATCTCTCTGTCCTTCTCCCTCTCTTCATCCCTCTCTCTCCCCTTGTTTGTTCTGCTAATTAACTTTATTACCCTGATAGCTCCCCACTGCCTCTGACGAAAACAATTACCATCTTTCCCCCTTCACCTCCTCTCTCTCTCTCTCTCTCTCTCTCTCTCTCTCTCTCTCGCTCTCTCTCTCTCTCTCCTCCCTCATCATCCTTCGCTCTTTCTTTTCTGGCAGAGAGCAGTGATTAGTCCTGAGGCTTTGCTGCTGCTACACTTACTATGTGTCTGTCTCTTTACAAGGCTTTCTACATTTTAACTTTTTTGAAAACTTTTGAGACCAGAAAAAGTTCAAAGTCCAAGTATGCATCTGTAAATTTCCTGATATTTTTCTGAAAAGAGCGCATAATTCGGCCATGAATTTAGTTTAGTATTTCTGAATTTAATAATTCTGATGTTGGAGTCGTACGCCATTTTCCCATTTTAGTTAGTGAAGCACAAAACACATCATCCTTTCCAAGAATCTTCTATGAATTTAAAATTACACATAAGCTTATTTCTAGGAAATTATAGGAAACTTTGGGACACGTAAAATCAAAAGCCTTACCAAAAATATTTTATACTGACAGCAGAAAAAGTCTAAAACTGATTCAATCATTATTATTGGGAAAGTTATCATTTGTTAGCTTCGAACTTAAGTGTAAAGAAAACATGTACACTTAATGCCCATTATAATGCACCACATAATGTCATAAGAGCACAAGAGAGACTATTTTGGGAAATAAAGCAGTTAAAAAGCTACTTTCAAGAAACAAATACAGTCCAGGAGGTCCAGTTGAAGTAACAGATTAAAGGCTTTTAAAGTTGCCAAAACACTCCACAGTGGTTTGTAACACACAGACAGGATTTCACACCTAAAAAGTTATCATTCAAACATATCAAATATGCAATGTTCAAATGTAAATTTGCATGTACGTTTTGCTTTGCCGGACGACGTCGGGTCACTTGATCCTTTTCTTGGCCATCCTAGCAGTGCCTCAAGAGTACACAGTATATTTCATGTGCTCTGTTCCCTACCTAATTTGTATGGTATGTGATCACAATGCGAACAGAATTTCAATAGCAAACCACAATCAGATATTTTTATTTAAATCCCGTCATTGAACTTAAGTAAGTATAACAGCTTTAAAGGCTTTTTTGCTGTCATCATACTACATACTACATAATCTAGAATTCCTCCAGAGCAATTGTAAACCGACTGACATCACCCAGTGGTTTGTGAACAACCGTTTTGAAGCCTCCGGATTGCCATTATGGACATTGTCATTTTGCATTTTGGTTTTACGGAGCCAGAAGTGACCATATTTGAATGAGAGCGTGGAGCTGGTGTTGACGTACTGCGAGTTGGGCTACGCTTTGACTTTGTTTTCACGCAGGAATCAATGGAGGCATGGCTAGTTATAAACATGTTCTTATTACAGCTAAACAGCGCAATAAAATATGTTTCTGAAAACGCAAACAGGCAATGCAGTAACAGATACTGGATTCATATTTGATCAGCACTGCTTAGTTTTGTGAGCCCAGCGTGAGGTTAGACAGACTCACTGATGCAGCATAGCATGCTTTATCATCTATTTTACTCTAAATGGGACAAAAAAACATTAAACAACAAAATTAACATCATGCTGTATTGACAAAGACTTGAAACTATACGACTGAGACACAAACATATGTGGGAACTGTTTACTGAGGTAATAAATCAAGTGAGAAGTAGCGTAATTTTCCCATAAGTGTATATACAAATTATATAAATCAGTTTTTTTGCAGCCAAGCGTGCTGCCCCCTGCTGGCCATTAGAAAGGAGGCAGGATTAAGACCCTTCCGCACTGGTTTCATGTTTCAGACCAGGAGGCTCTGTCCACTAATTATATACTGTCAATGTCCTGGGTATAATAATAACTTTAGTCATATAGCACTTTTCAAAACAAAGTTACAAAGTGCTTTGCAATACAATATTATATTATAAATAACAATAAAGTAAATTTGATCCAAAACACAAGACGTGAAGCACGATCACATACCAATAAATACCACCAGTTGGCCAATCCAAAATCTTTACCATTGCATTGTGTTTTTCAGCATTAATGTATTTTTTTTTCTTTTCTTACTCAAAAGAGGTCAGTGTGTCATATTCATTTTTATTGCATAATATTTTAGCATCTATTAAAAGAATACATCTAAAAACCCTTTTTTTTTATGTTGAGGAAATTACAACATTTCCATTAGGCTTTCCATTAAGCTAAATCAATGCATCGTAATTTGCATGAAAATAATAATTTGCATGAAACCAAACTACTTTTGGTGTCCCTCGCTGTCTGTTACTCCCCCTCTCTCTCTTTCCCTCTGACATGTCCTGGCAGTCTCTCTCTCACTCTATCTTTCTCTCTCTCTCTGCAGTGGCAGACAGGACAGCATTACATTGTCAGTGGTAATTTACCTCTCATCTGTCTTCACTAATTATTGTCACATTCATCAGATTCATCAAGGCAAGAGGGGCTCTTGCGGGGATTGCACCATTTGCCGTTAATACAGCATCAACTGCTATTAGGCCAGAGAAGCAGAGAGGTGAATGTGTGTGTGTGTGTGTTTGTGTGCGTGTGTGTGCGTGTATGTGTGTGTGTGACAAGAGGGACAACGCGTATTCATCTCTAATTAGACCAAGCTGTGTGATTAATTATACAGTCCGCCTTTTTTTACTCCAAGGGCTGAGGATGATGTTGTTCAAGGAAGGAAAAATAAATATAGAAGAAGAAGAGGGGGGGAAATGATGGAGGGAGAGAAGATGAAGAAAGAGGGAAGGAGAAGAGATAGAGGTGATGTTGAGGCAAAGAAACGAGGAGTGGGGAACAGGGCGGTGACATCAGGGGGAGGGAAGAGTGGCAGAAAAGAGATCTGGCACTATCCAGAGGGAGAGGGAGAAGAAGTGAGGGAACGATGCTGAGGTGAAGTGTTTTGTCATGTGCTCTCAGTGTAATTCCCACCTGACAAAGAGGCCTTGAATCAGGGGGGAAATTGCAACTTGTCACCCAGCAAATAAACTGCCCTGATAACTGATTAATAACGCACACCTGGGACAGCTGCACGCACACACGCAGATGTAGGCACATGCTGAGACACACTTGTAAACAGAGAAAGAGCCAACACATCGCTGCATACAATTTTCACGCACGCAGGCTGATGAGTGACTGACACTCTGCGCGAACACACATTCATATTTTTTATACAGACCCATTCATAGACGCAAAATACTCATTTGAAATAAATTAAACTTTCAAAACAAGAGGTTCAATGAAGGCCACGGCTTACTCATTTCTCATTTTGAGTGTATGAACATGTCCAGAGAACAAGTTTCAGGTACTTTTTTGCTGAGAAAAGAGATGGCAAAATCATGCTTATATGAGTTTTTGACAGATAGATGGAACCTGCAGTTTAAAGGAGGAGAGAGGACAGAGAGCGATGGATGGATGGAGGGTTAGAACTAGAAACTACTTTCCATGTTTTGACAAGAAGTAAAGGTGGTAGGAGACAGCTACAAATTTTACAGGACAGAACAACCCAGTCAGAAGACATAGCATTGACTCTGGATTATGTTCTAGGCAATATCCTTGAATATTCAACGGCAATGTTGTATCCATTATGACAATATCTGACTGGTAGTTACAGTATCATTAATGCTAAAGAAAGCATAGATCAAACTTACACTATTTTTGGTTTTCTGAACAAATACAAAATACTTTCTACATTGACATTGAACTTGAACTTCTGATAATTACATGTCATATTCATCAAATTTATGAAACTGCAGGCAAACACTTTAAGGGGACAATCTGGTGTGGTCTAGTTACATCCGAAGTAAATGTGACTCCAGCTGAGGACCTGAGGGTCTTTATCGTATGCCATCCACCCAACCAAGGCCAATCTAGGAACCCATCAGCTATCATCTGAGAACGATTTAACCTCTGGTGGCTTCCGGTGTAATGAGTGGATATCCGGAAAACTGATATTTTCCTCTGCAGTCCATAAATGTATCTGCATATGAATGCAGATAACTTTAAAACTAAATAAAAACAGGACGACGATAGCCGAGATTCCATTTTGGGCAATGTGTTCTCTTTTGCTCTTCACACGGACCAAACCCTGCTTGATCAATACTACTCGGACTACAAACTAAAATCAGAGCGCTTACAGTGCTAACATGTTGGTCCCTTACCTAGAGATTGTGCATTCATATGCAGGTATCAGTTTATAAGAGATTAAGTTTAGGCAGCAAAAGCACTTTAGTTAAGGTTAGGAAAGATGAAGGTCTCATGATGATTAACACATTGTTCAGTATTAAACCAGACCACAATCCTTCCCAAACTTTAAAGTAGTGCTACCACTGGCTAAACATAACCAAAACAAGTTAAATATTTGATGTAGTCACTACGAGTGGATATGGTATTGCAAAATTTGATATTTTGGCAAAAGGTTGTCAGTGAACATCTTGATACCTTCAGCATCAACATTTTGCAACTTACCAGATATGTTAATTAACATTTTCTCATTATGTTAGTAGAAAATGTAATCCAGTTGGCATTATGTTTCTTTTTTTTTAAATGTAATTTCCTACAGACAGGGTTGGATCCACCCTCCATTCTCATTTCTTAAGAGGCGCAGCACAGATCTGTTCATGGCCAACATGGCGAGGAGGAAAGATTACAGCAACACATCATTCTTTAGATGCACATGCAAGTTTATGATAGATAGAAAATATCCAAACCTATACTTTAAGTGTCTGCACAGAGCATTTGATGCTTCAGGTCACTTGACATTTGCATCAATCTCACACACAAAAAAAGTGTGTATTTGACAAAATCACACCAAGCTATTTTTATCTGTAAGGTAGAACCCAGACGCTGTAATATAGCACCACCTGAGAGAAAAAAAATCTGACCATCCAGTCCCCAGAGACAAAGACAACAACAATAGGAGAGGGAGAGAATTCAATTACAGACGGACAGAGCTTCTGATAGACTGAGAGGATCAGTTCTGGTCCTTCTTTTCCTTTTTCCTCTCCTGAGATGATACACAGGCTTATACACACACATACACACACACGTCAGTCAATGTTAGCACACACTGACCCGCCCAGGAAAAGCCATTTAGAGTGACATCTACTCTTAGTGTTTATTATACCCTTACACCTCTCTTTCTGCTCTTGTGCCCTTGCTGTATTTCCAAATGCTCGCACGTTCCTGGCCTCTGATCCTCGCTGTGATTGGACAACAACAGCAGAACCAGGACAAGGCCAGGCCAAGCCACGCTCGGTGCCCCCAAACTCTCACACCCCTCACACTTCCTTCAGCACACACACACACACACACACACACACACACACACACACACCTGCAGGGCCATCTCCTCTAAACAAAACCTCTTCATCTGCAGCACAATGGAGCCTCTCCTGAAAGCCTATCATTTTCACTGGCACCAGGTCGAACGGTGACGGAGAGGAGGAGGGAGGGGGGAGGGAGGAGGAGAGGAAGGGGACAGTGTCGAAAATTGGATCAGAGCCGAGTGTTGTCGTTTGGAGTTTTATCAGCGGAGCCTGACGCCCAAAAGGTCATCTGACATAATGGCTGATGAATTTAAAGAAACGCGCTGAGCAGGATTTTCATTTGCAATTTTCAATTTAGCGGCGCCCTCTCTGATAACCGTCTCCAGCCTGTCAGCGCTATCGCACCGCCTGTCACAAACATCAAGCAGCTGTTGCAACCAGAGAGCGACTTATAGAGAGATACAGACAGGAAGAGAAAGAGACAGGTAAAGAGGAAAGAGAGACAGCCGAGGCAAGACAGAGATAAAGAGAGAAATAACAAATGTGTTATTTTAATGATCAAAAATAAAGACTAAGAGGTTGGCAAGGTCAGAAAGGTCAAGTCATCAGAAGCAACAAGGGTGTTTCAGTGACTGATATCTCTGCAGCAGTTATCACATCCTCACCAAACCACCTTACACTCATATACACATTGCTGAATGAATGTACTCTCAAAATATTAGATAGTTATTTATTCTATAAACTCTGGGTTTGTTTATATGTAACATACCACCACTGTGGGGCGGAACAGTGGTACCTACAAAGGGGCATGTGGCAGACAAAATGTTATATCATTTTCACGCAGGTCTTGGTATGACATGGGTAAAAGGAATTACAAGTGAGCAGGTGAAATAAACATGTTCCTCTCTCCAAGCACAATGCTGTCAATCCTAACAGCTGGACTACAAATACCTCCACACTTTTCATATTTTCTTGTTTTATAGTGTTGGTTTTTGAGGGGACATTTGTATGTTTTTATCACAGAGAGATATGACAGGAAATGAGGGGGAGAGAGATGCAAACCCAGCCTGAGCAGCGATGTTATGGCTCATGGTCAGCATCTTAACCCCTGACCTACAGAAGCATTCCTGCAGGTAATGAATAAAGTGCTTATAACTGAGTGTAACATATGTACTTGATTACAGGTTGAAGTGAAACTGAAAGTAATGAAGACATCTGATACAGTAACATAAAACAGCCCTGTCACTACTGCTAATGATATGAATGAATAATGTTTCATTTCTGTTGCCGCTGTGGCAGAGGAGTGTTGATGTAAGTCTACAGAATATCTGAAGCTGCAGCTTGTTGTGATCTTCATTGAATGCCGTTTAATTCTTATCATACTTAACGGCAACTTTAAATGGTGAAATCATCCATACATTAGTTATCCTAATAACCTCTGACAGATGTGTTTGCACATCTCGCGCTTTGAAATGTGTCCGCTGCAGTCTTGTAATGATAATAATTGTGGTGTATTACTGTACATCAGCCCACAGTTGAGCCTTAAACCTGCTTTGATGAGTGACATATACAGTATGTTGCACATTATTAGGCCCTATTGTGCTTTAATTATACACAGCTAACCACTTACATAAATAACTAGCTACTGAAAACAAAACTAATGCTGTTCATCGCTGAAATAATCGTGTTTTCATTCTTTCATTTACTTTGTGGGCTTTGCTCGATCGCAACATAAATTTGGTGTAAGTGAAAAGAAGAAAATGAGTCTTTCTTCAGATTCCTGGATGATGTTTTCACTTTCAGCAATCCCAACTATCAAGAACTCACAGGAGAAAACACAATTAACCCAGGCTGACTAATATATGTTCCTGACATTGTCATGTTTTTAATCTTCTTAGCAGCCCCACACTTATGCTTTGGGGGTGCACATGTGTGTAGCTGAACTGTTTATGGGTGTAGGCTGTGGTGCTTTACCATGACGTATAAATACAGGTTCATTCTCAAAGTAGGTTGCTGCATTTGTATGAGTTCTACATCTAAGGTTTAATTTCTATCTAAATATGGATGAACAGTATATGACATATAACATATTGTATTATTCTGCATGTATTACCAGCATTATTGTTTTTTGTTAATGGAGTTATTCTGCTACAATATCTGAAGATTCTAAATGCTATTTATGAAAGCATTTTTGTTCAGAGAGAGTTTATCAGGGGACAAACGCAGAAAAAAGTAGCTGGAGATTCTGTGTGATTAGTGTTGTGTTAAAATATTACAGCAATGATCAACTGGTGAAGATAAAGTCAGAACTACTTCTCTCTTGAATTACTTCATTTAAGCAGCCTTATGCTTTGTCCATGTTGCACTCTCTGTCAATGAACTGTCACTTGTCATTCTGTAGTGGCCATTTTGGAGTACTGGAGTTGACCGTGGTCTGCCCAGACATTGAGTTTGTATCCATTCAGGCTAGAAGACAAAAATCACGACTCTCCAGTGGGCTTGCTGTGCAGAGAACTGGGGGCCCGGAGCCAAGGTTTCCAGAGCGAACAGCCTCACATAGCTGCTCCCCATCACTGCCTATTCATCCCTCTGCATCCCACCTGACAGAAAGAGAGAGAGACACAGACCAACAGAGAGAGAAAGCCTCTTGGCAGTGAACCCAGGCCTTGCTGAGTTCAGTTGAACAGCTGTGTCTAATAAAGTGTCTCGCCTCAAAAAAGAAAAAAAAAAAAAAATGGAGTACTTCACAACAATCCAGCGAGAAGAGAAAGGCAGCAGAGGAGGAAGAGGGGCGATGAATGATGGGGAGATTTTGTTGAAAAGCTTAAATGACAGGGGCCAATTTCTCCTAACCAGGAGGAAAAGTTACAATGAGTCTACTGATTGGTGGATACTCAGGTTTAAAAGCTGACTGATTGGCTCGAAGAGGATCCTCCTGTGCCTGTTTAGATCGATAGCATGTCGAAAGTCCTTCCATCATGCATGTAGCCTGTGCATGTGTTGGGGCTGCAGGATTCAGGGGAGCAAAAATGGAAACAATGCAGCTGTATCCTGGAAATCATGTGGAAAGATAAAATACTGTCAGACCTCCTGCAGGAGACTGACACGACAACAAATGCTGTTCTGTGCTCTAAATGTACATTAAGGAAAGCTAAGCTAAAACAAAAATGACTGAATAATTCAACACACCATGCATGCAGACAAGCACAAACACATGATGACTACACATATGCAGGAAAGAAGTTGTTGAGTCCACCTGAGTCCTGCCCCCAGTGGTTGATGTGTGTTATTAGGAACATGTTTTTGAATTTTTAGAAATAAATCTAAAATGTGGGAAAAACATGTTTTAAGTCTTATTCATTTCAGTTTGATCATTTGAATTTAATTATTAATTAACTCTATTAGAAACCAACTCAATTGTGTACTGATATATACTGTATAAATGTATACATGACCAAGACACCTCCATGCTTTACCTGAATTTTATAATAATTCTCAGTTACATTAAATAAATGCTGTAACTGCAAAAACCCACCAGTGCGCAGGTTGTATTTAGGTTCTGTCACACCTTGCAGACAAAGTGAGGAGGTCAGCAGACACATCTCTCAGTGCTCCACTCCTTATTTCATAGTAGAAAACCAAGGAGAAATCACTATTTACCTGAGTTACCTGCAGCTCAACGAGAGGACTGGATATTCCAATAATTTAGACAACAACAGTTAGTCATATAAAAGCATGCGGTATTCCAGTTCCCTGTGCTAATATGAACAAATATCCAAGAAAATCTAACCATAAGGCTACTACTGACATCACCTTAGCAAATATGATTTCATTTCAGGTGGATAAACCGAGTAAAAACCTGGAACAAAGTGTGAATAAGAGCTGTCTCATTTTAAGGCAAAAACACGGGGGGAGAGAAAAACAGCATGATGGCCTTGAGAATATGGATCCTCGCTTCCCAACACCTTTGTTTGTCTCAGAGTGCCACAAGAGAGCCCTGCATGTGTATTTGTGTGAGTGTGTGTGTGTAAGTGTGTGTGTGGTTGGGGGGGTGAGGGGTGAGGGATGGTGATGGGGGGGGGGATGCTGGGCTGTGTGACAGAGTCTCTCTCTGCATTAATTGCTTAAATTGAAGCGCTGCCACGTCTCTGTGAGAGACGCTTTGATATGATAATGGCAGCCTTCTCAGCACAGGAGAGGCCTGCTTTGTGTGTGTGTGTGTGTGTGTGTGTGTGTGTGTGTGTGTGTGGTGCAGTGTGTGTATGTGTGTGTACGTGTATGGATGGTAATTTGGTGGCATGCACCTGCCAGCACGCCACTGTCTCCTGTCGCCATCAACACGGCCAGGGAGACAGGCAGAGTCAGACAAACAGACTTGGAGAGAGAAGGCTCAGCCACGTCGATCAGGTTTGGGTGAAGATGATGATCGGGATGAAGAACACGAAGCTTGATGAAGATGACAATAAGAATGATGATGTGCGCACTCCCTGTGTTGTATATGTGATCTAATGTGTTCAAAATGTTTTTAATGTTGACCTAATGCAGCTCAAAACACATCGTGAACTGTGAAAAGTGATCTGAAGTTTAAAAGTATCATAATGACAGTAACACAAAGGGAACGTTCAAGACCTCTCACAATTCCTTTTAACGTTCAGAGCATTAAAAACTATCATCAGCATATGATACCAGTTTTAACTCATCTCGGACCCAAAATATCAGTTGCCAGCTGTTGTAGTGTCAAAACTAAATTAATTTCAAGGGCTTGTGACAATTAATATGATACGTAATCATAAATGTGTCGCACATTAAAAACATTTCCACGACAGCTCATTTTCCAGGACATGTTGTGTTATTTGTCCATTATTTTCCATGAGAAGGTTTTCCAGGATGTGTAGGGACTCTGTGGAGTGCCAGGATGCTGTACTCAATGGACCGACTCATCTTACAGGAAGTCACAGGTTCATTTTATCTGAGCACAGATGAAAAACTGTTAACCCACTGAAGAACAGCTCTGACCTTCTCACAGCTGTCCAAAATATTAAACTACACTGAAGCTGCATCTTGGCTCTTCACCCTCATGTAGAGTGTAAATTTCCATCTCACTTAGAACCTCTATCTCTGCAGTATCACTTCAGTGCCAAGCACTTTTTTGAAAATGACCTAAAAAGGACTTCAGCTCTGACCGGTTCAAACACGGTCGTCTACCGTAGCTCCTAAAATGAAGCAGGACAAAGCGTCAGGGCAACAAAATCCAGGATTGGTTTGAAAATTGCAGTCATGACAAAAGATGGAGGGAAGGTATTAATATGTGCTTTACAACTGCACTGGATTACAAATAATATGTATCCATGTGTTTTTATGTGAGATGTAAATAGTTCTACATATTCGTGTTCCTCACGTAGGAAGCTGCTGCAACACATTATATATATAATATTATAAAATCATCCACACAGTCACTTAATGTCTGTATCCTTCACAACCACTTAGTTTAGCTCCTGTTCAGTGACTGTAGTGCTTCATGTATTAACATTTTACTATTCATTTTACATACATGTATTTTAGAAGCACTGGTAACTTTAAATGAGTGTACGGTTTATGTTGTAAATACATTTTAATAAGTGGAGGTCATTCCTGGCTTTCTTAATTTCCTGTCATTCCAGTTTACTTTGTCATTCCCACAGTTAATGACCCAGTCCTGTTAACGGCCGCCCTGCTCATCATGCGTCATGGTTACCGGAGCACCAATCAACTGTCAGTTCCCCTGATGATGTCACAGGTCATCCGGGCTGCCATTAAAACACAGAGACATCGCCGTGGTAACTGAAATGTTCTGCCATGGTGGTGGTCGTAGTTGTGGGAGAAGGTTTACTGGAAGGGAAGTGTGTGTGTGCGTGTTATTCAATGGTGTCTGGGACACTGAGTTGAGTCAGCCGTTACCCAGAAGCCACTGCAGCTTCAGGAGGAGAAAGGAAGCACTGTCTTCTAAGGTCTGACACATACACATATACACACATGGTCTGATCAAACACACACACATGGACCTCCTGGTTGCTTGCTAAGCCAGCTGACCTTTACACAGGCCACCCATGGCTGACCCGTCCTCTACCACGTGACGAGGTAGGAGGTCGAAACTACTACACTGTCCCATGGCTCCACATACACACACACACACACACACACAAAAAATCTCCCAACCCCACCTGTCATTGGTCGACAGCTATTTCAGATGTTGAGAAAAGGCACATGGACAGTTTAGGTAGTGGCTGTGGTCTGGTTTCCAAACTGCATGTTGTGCAACAAAAAGCAACATGCAACGTCAACACTGTCAGTGATGGCACAAAATGTCATTGTTTCAGTCTCTGAAATTTCTATTTACTATTGAAGATAACTGAAAGTAACTTTCGAGTGTTTATAGGTTTATAGGTAGGGGATAGTGATTGTGGTAGTTTTCATACAGAAATGAACTACTACTAATTATTACTTTCAACTAATTTCTTTATTTAAAAATATTATAATAAAAAGAAAACTGTTTTGATTAATCGATTAATGGTTTTATCTTCTGAACATCTTTGAGTTGTGGACAAAACAAGGCATTTGAGGACATCATTCTGGGTTATGGGAAACACTGATCAACAGTTTCATGATTTTATGGACCAGATAACTAATCAACTGATCGAGAAAATGACTGACAGATTAATTTAAAAAGAAAATAATCATTAGTTGCAAACCTAGTTTAAATGAATTTTAGTTATTTGAGTTGCTTTTTACCAAAACATTTGTCAAATGAATGTAAAGTCAGCTGAGGTTGTCCTTGATAGTGGTTATGGATTCAATAAAACACGTCATTGCCAGGGAAGTTTTGACTGTTGCTAGGCTGCAGAATGCTAATAAAAATAAAACACAATAATAATATATATTGTCCCAAAAGCCCAAACCACTTGTTTAATTACTTCATTATTTCAGAAGACAATCTCACTACAAGGTCATTTAAAATTTTAAAAAAAATAACATTTTAAGGACATTTTGTTGAAGTGGGATGGAACTTAGACACAAATAAAAACGTTTTTTTAAGGTCAAGAATGAACTTTTGCTCATTGTGCGTTGTTTGAATTAAACTCCCATGAATTAAAAGAGCTCAAGGCCTTACTGCCTTGTATAAGAAAAGATACAATTTACAGAGGACCTGCTAGGAATTCTGGGTTTATTTTTTAAATTACATTACAATTAAAACCCCACACAACTGAACATTTAGATAAATTCTGAATTGCAGCAATAACATTAGCCATAACAATCAACTGGAACTCTATACATCTCCTCCATGATGTCTGAATCTTAGGAGACGAGTTAGAGGATGGCATGACGAGAGGAAATGAGGAGAAGGGGGAAGTTTTGTGATCCACCCAAGTGCTCTGGAGCCATAACACAATTACAGTTTTAAAGCAGAGTGTGGAGAGAGGAGAGCGTGAGTCAAAAAATCTGTGTTTTCTGCAAACGCTGGTGCTGAATGGATTTTCACAAACTATTAATAGATTCGGGGTTGTGTCATGATGAGTTGCTCCTATTGTTCATACTGTATATGTGTGTCTATAGTGTGTGTGTATGTGTGTGTGTCTGTGTGTGTGTCTGTGTGTGTTCGTCTTAACCCTGCTGCCAAAGGCCCCATTCCCATCCCTTGATCTGGAACAATGTGCTTCAGTCAGAGAGAGAGAGACAGAGCTGCCTTAGAAACTGAGCCCCCCCTCCCCAAACACACACACATACATACATGCACGCACACACACACACACACACACACACACACACACACCTGCCAGTTTCAACCAACCCAAAGAACAGCTGAGTAGCAGCCCCTGGATCCAAACATCAATAAAACCCTTAACATAAATATATGATTCCAATTTGTCACACACTAAATGCAGCATTAGTGTGAGATTTTTACTCAGAGTACAAACACTCACACACATTTTCACAAAACAGGGTCCCCCGTCCCATGAATAATAAGTATCCAACTATGCCAGAGGTCACATCCACGCTCCACTCCCCACAGCTTTCCCACCCGACCCCCTCATTAGGGGAATGTTTGTCCCAGCTGGGAAGGTGGGACGGGTGAGAAACAGCGAAGGAAAAAACAGGGAGGGAGAAGGACAGAGCAGTTGTTACAGAAAGTGAGGATGTCTGAGAAACTTCAGTGACTAATTGCAGTCGACTACTTTCTTGCCAAATTTTGTCACTTAAAGCTTCCACAAAAGGTTTGCAGACTTTTCAGTATTGAGAGAAATCCCCCCCCCCAATTGAAAACTTTTATTGCACTTAACAAGTCTTTTTTTTCTGTGGAAGACCATGTTTGTGCTCAGTCATATTCATCACAACACATACACAAACAAACTGACAGTCAGCGGTTTGCACTGTGTCCACAAAACTGGGCACGTTGGCAAAAAATGTTTAGCTTTCAGGAGACGGCAGAGCAGCGAATGCAAGAGTGAAAGCACACGCTTGAAAAGAGAAGAGCTTGTATGGCTGCGCTGAACATTTACATTTAGCAATTTGAGAGTGAGAAATTAAATGAAAGTGTTATTCCTAAGTGTTCATTTTTATGGGGACAGTGTGCGGGTTTGTTGATGTAATAAAAAAGAAATGCTGGTCAGCATGTGTGCTGCTCTTCTTAGGGAGCAGAAGAAATAAAAAAAAGAGAGAAAGAAAGACAAATCCACCAGAGATCACTCAAGAGTTTACTTTATCCTCCCATACTTGTGAACTTGCGGCTCTTTAGTTGCAATAGAACATTGTTGTTTTCTCCTTTTCAGTCATGTTTTTAATCAGAGTCACAATAAAATAGCTTGCTGAGTCAGAGGGCATTTGACTTCATGAAGAAGGCCACAATGTTTGGACTGAAAACACTGATGGTGCATGTGTTGATGCATCTTCTCTCACAGATTACTCACATTTCATCCTATTAGAATAGGAAGCTGCATATTCTTTGTACAGTGGACATTTGTTTCTATGGTCTATGGTCGTTCATAACAAGGCTTGAGGAATATAACCTTAAGGATTGATAAGACTGGATGTGTATCATGATAAATGTACAATCCAGTGTTTTGCCAGAAAAACACAATGCCCTGATTTAAGCTGGGCCTGAACTGGCTGACCAGCTTTATTCTGGGTCGTCCTGAGTTGGCTTGTTCAAGTCACAATAACTTCAACACAACGGGAACAATGTGTAAAATTAATAAATAATCAATCAACCAACAAGAAACTACGATAATAGATCAATTGTTTAATTTAATTTTCAGTTTCGGTTTACAGTTTGGTCCAAAATGTGAATATGTACTACATGTTTTAGTCTCCTGTGACAGTACGCTGAATATCTTTGGGTTAGCTCTTGGTCAGAAGTAAACAAGCAATCTGTAGACTTCATCTTGGACTTCAGCATACTGTGATTTTCACTACTTTCTGGCAATTTATAGAGCAAAGAATTAATCTATAAGGAGAGAAAATATTAGTCAGTTTAATGATGGAAAATGCAGCCTTTAATTCCAGGTGTTACATTAGTTGCATGACTAACAACTGACTGATATGAGTGATGAAGATGTACAGGAAGATAGCTTTATCTCTAGTGGACACAGATACACATACACACAGAGCAACACTCTCTCCTCTGTTAGTGGCTCCTGCTTCCACTGAATGAATGAAAGCCTCTGTTCTCTCTGGCGCTCGGCCCTCTTCATGCCCCGCTGCTGACTGGCAGATTGGAAGTAACAAATTGCTGCGTCCTCAGAATGATAATTAGCAAAGCCATGAAGGCGGTTTTGTTTAAAGGAGCATAATGTGAGCCAAACTTTCTGGTCTGTCTGGTCACCTGACTGACTTCTGATACCCTGAAACTTCGCAAACAACACAGGATTGAAACTTTGAGTTTAGTTGCCAAGTTCAAACACGAAAACAGAGCCAGTGTCCCAGAGTCACCAACATCATAAGCTAATTCTGAGCCACGGGGCAAAGGCCCAGGATTGTTTTAAGTCCAGAAAAATCTTCCATTGATGTCTCAGAGAGAAATCTCCATATATTATCTTAGGTGTGATGAAAACAGAACTTGGCGGCCTTTTAATAATCAAGACACTCCAGTGAAGAAAGTCTCCTCCCCTCACTCAGCTGCCTTCAGCACAGCTCCAGCATCTCCATCAACAAGTCAATAGTGGCTCTGGCTCGGCGAGACATTAGCTAGGAAGCTATGGAGGTGAGCAGGGCTTATTATAAGCCTCTTAGTGATTCTGCAGGAGGTGAAGAAATGGTCTCTGTTAGGGGAATCAATCCCTGGGTAATTACCTAGCCACACTGCAGGCTGCTGAGGAGGACTAGGACTGGGCTGAGGCTGCAAAGGCTAGTGAGCTCCAGTTCAATAAGAGCCTTTTAGGAGAGTCCATTGTCTCAGACTTAAGAGAGGGGTGCAGACTGATAATGATAATGATGATGACGATGATGATGATGATAAATACACAGCCAGTAATCAAGTGGTGTTTGACGGACACAAGTGCACAGCAGGGCTCATCAGAGTTTAGCAGCACACCGGCGGCCGATCTATAATCCATCCATCTCTGAGACTCACTCACTCTGTTCAGGGTCACTATCCCAACATTCACTGGGAGAGACGAAGGGAAACACCCAGGACAGATCTCCAGGCAAACACAGGGAGAAAACAGGTAAACGCAGTGATGCTGCTTCTCATGTCGTCACCCTCATCCTCATCCTCATCCTCCCATTTGTTAACCTCGACAAGTCCATAAAGATCCACAAAAAGGGGGCATCCACAAAAATCAGAGTGAAAAGAAACATTCATGATTATTAAACAGGACTACTGGCATGGAAGTTAAGCAATGCACTGCTCTGGACTGAGGTACAATATCATTGTAGGCTACATTCGTCATTTATTGCTTCACTTTGCTGTCAGACAGCCTTTTCCAACTGGAACTGAAGCCATTATCTACGCTCTCTTCAAAGCTATTAGACCAGACTCCTTCGACAAAAACAGTAATTTTACCAGTATATATATATTTTTTTTACCAGTATATATTTTTATATAATTACAAAAAAGGTAAGCAATCATGGTACAGTGTGACAAGGACATGTTAGTGCAGCAATAAGAATTTTTTATGTCTAACACAGGGACAACTGATATTGTATTTTCTTAAGATTGTTTCACAGAATTACTTACTTACAGAATTTTCAATATAATTCATATAGTCTGAGCCGACCACGCCCAATTCAAACCAAATATCACAAAAGTTTACAAAACAGAGACACATTTAAATCTGGATTGGAACTAATTTATAATATTTTTACATGTTTATTATTTTGTATATGAGCTCCTAAATTACAAACTTATGGTAGACTTGGGTTTTTATCCCCCATTCAGAATGAATTATGGAGAATTTAGCTAAAGTTGATTCAGAGAACAAACAGACCTATTGCCTCAATGGTACATCTGGGCATAAATATTCCCCGATTTCAGGTCAGACACTCACCATTACTACTTCTTCCTATGTGACCAGTGGCAGATGTTTCCAACAAGTCTGATCTCTGACATAGTGCCCCCAAGAGGTTGACGTACCAAACAACAACCTACAGCCTCCAGTTATTTATTTAATTATTTATTTATTTATTTTACATATTTTTATTGTATGTTTTATATATTGCTGAGTGTTCTGTTTCTTACATGACAAAAAGAAATCTCCCCTCAGGAACAAAAAAGTTAAGTTGAAGGTGAAATACAAAGGAAGATATAATTTAGACTGACTAACAGATTAAAGGTTGTTGGTTCAATGGGAGGTTTTAATCTGACAGAGTGCCCCCAAGAGGAAGAGGTATAAATCAACAGCCTATACAAAGCAGTTATTTTGGACTGATGTGCTGATTAAAGGATGTTGGTTCAGCACCAAAAGCTGGGGGCTTTTAGAAAAAGAGTAGAAGGAGTAGTAGGAAAAGTATTTTGTAGTTTCATACCTAAAAATATTTCACTGTGACTTGTTCCTTTAATTTTTCTATTTTTATTGAATACATTTAGATTTAGTCTTATTCACATTTCTAATTAATTTCATATGTTGACTAAACAACAAATAAGATGATTTATTGAGCACATCGAATAGGAAACATGCAGACAGACAGATTGGTCAGAAGGCAAATAAAAAGAAAGTTAGACAAACAGCTAGACAGAAGGACAGAAAGACAAGCACATAGCTGAAGCCTTGCTACTCTGACACCTGGGAAGCTATTTGCAACAACGCACACAGAAAGGGGATATGAAAAAAAGCTAAAAGAGAGAAACTAGATAAAGTAAAAGCACTCTTTCATATGAAATCAAGAGTTTAGGGGGCAGAGTTCAGCCATAAGTGGCGCTTCTACAACACGCCGCAGAAAAAAATTAATTTCACATTCTTTAATTTTCAGAATAAAATGGCCAGCCATTTCAGGTCGAATAATTGTTTGAACCAATGATTTTATCATTAATCCGACAGCGGCCCCCGAGAGCTGGGGGTCACACCGGAGGTTGATTAGGTACGAGGCTGCACAAAGAGCCCTCCAGTCGATGCCATTGAAAAGGAGCAAGTCATTTAGATTGTGAATTGGTCCCGGGGCTGCGAAGCTCGCTCCATTACAGGCCATTTTCAATTTCAGCCTCACAATAAACATCAAGCCGGGCCAAGGAAATTACAGCATCTTGGAGATGTAGCCGAACAGATAGGTGGGGTACGGACATGATGACACGACTGGATGGAAAGGAGGGGTGGGTAATGGTAAGGGCTGGAGAGAGACAGAAAGAGCAGAGATTATCCAAAGTGGAAAACTGGGAGACTGAGAGAAAGAGAAATAAATTCCGACCTCTGACTCTGACAGCATTTTACATACAGCGTGTGCATGTACTTACAGCTCTAATGTTTGCATCAATACCGTTGAGAAAAAAGTTTGTCTGGACGCAGATACGTAAATGCACAAGCTTTTACTTTTTAATTTTTTTGTTGTCAATTGCATCAAAATTCAGTTGGGCTGAATGTAAAGAGTAATGAGTGATGGGCATTCACAAAACAAAGACTTGATCAATAACTTTTCCATTTGCTTCATAAAATATCAATAAGCTTAATTTTTACTCTCTTATGGTATAAGTCCAATTAATGTTGGACTTCAGGAAGCAAAATGTGACAAGCGGCAAACAAAGAAACATATTTATTATCCCAAGGACATACCATCATGTCGCAATTTTCAATTACACACAGACAAAGTAAGAACAAATAATTATTCGCCCATCTAATAGTGTCAGACATTGGTTCAGCCACAATCTTGAAGCCTGCATATGCTGGTCCTAAACATCTTTTCAGCATCATGAATACAAACAGGTTGTTTACGTCCAAAATACTTGTATAGACCATTGAGCACAAGTTTAATTGCATTAGTTTAATTTGTGTTCATGCATCAAATCAATGGACATAATTTAACAGCTTTTTGTAATAGTGGTCTTGTTTACTCAGCGTGTATATACAAATCCATGTGAGACTGAAAATAATGGAAAGACTGCACAATTGAACATAATCACTGTGGTATTAATAAAAAAAAAAATGTCATGTCAACATTTTGGTTAATTTTTTCCCACTTTCTTATTTAACTACAGGTTACATTTATAACAGTGATTCTACATCTCTGTCCCTGTTACATATGCTGTATCTTATCTTACTTAAACAAACTGGTCTTTAATGATCATCATTTAGATGGAAAGGCTCTCAAAGCAGCCTTGAGTGTTTTCATGGTCTCTTCACTAAGAGAACTATAAGATCACGCATAAATTACTAGATGTATGCAACTTAACAATATCACTACCCCCTGTTGTAAATGTACAGGAACCTTTTAAGATAGACTATGACAAGAATGGAAACAGAAAAGAGTCTGGCTAACTGTATGTGGAGCCTATGGTTGAAAACAAAATGCAACAATGTGCAATAGAAATATAATTAATAAATCATGACGTACTTGAGACATGACATGACTCAAGCTTTCCTTCCACTGAAAGAAACAAAAACTGCAGCAGGCAAAACATCAGATATGCATGGACCAATGAGGACTGTAGAGTTCCTCAATTAAATACATGAAACAAACAAAAATGCCATATTTTCATCACATATCCCACATGGTTCTCCACCAATTGAAGTTTGACTGAAATGTTTCAATGGCACCTGACTGGAGAATTAGTGCCAACTCCTAATATTTGCATGACGGTAGTGGACGGAAACACATTCAATTGGTTTTAATTTGCTTAATAATTAATTAATTAACTTAATAATTGTTAAAATGCATGCTGCCTTTGGGTGGCAGAAATGAGTCCACCATGACCTCATCAAACTATGAGTAGACAGGTGCCCAATCAACTATGGGGTCCAACCCCCTAAGACCTAAGCTGCTCTCTAAACTAATCTCGGATCAGTGTAGGATTCAGTGGCAACGAGCAGTGTAGATCCAGATTGCAACCCCCTCCACTTGCCCTCCTGTTCCTGTGAAGGAGAAACTAGAAGGTGGCCACGAAAGGCCCTATCTAGAGTCAGTGTCTGGTTTGTCCATTCTGGGCTATTGTAGAAACATGGTGGTTCAACATGGCGGACTCATTGGAAGAGGACCCGTGGCGTCTGTAGATAGGTCTCACTTTCAGGTAACAAAAACATAATTCTTACTATCAGGTGAATATGCACTATTAAAAACATAGTTCTAACATTCTAATCAATTTCTGCCATACTCTGTAACTAAATCGGAGACACTGGACCTTTACGATAGTGACCACAAATTCACATGAGAAGCCAGTACAATCTGTAGCTGCCCAGGAGACCATAGTCATTAAACAGTCACCATAAATGACCTAAATTAGGAGGGAGCTGAATACCTTCAAGACACAATAATCAGTGGTCGATAGCTTCAACTGAAGCTTCCCTTTCCGTGGCACATGAAGATCCTGTCAGAGTAATACACTAGGTATGCCTTCACGAGCCTAACAATGGAATAATTAAGCTGCTGGCAAGAAACTGAACACAAACAGCAGACATCTGCACTGGTTTTCACAGAATCCACAGAAGCCCCATCAGTAGGCAGGAGACAATCAGGTGGTTTGTCTCAAAGCAATTATCCACATCACCTAACTCCCATGGGTCAGTCATATGGAATATTGGAAAACCTCAATATGATAAAAAAAAAAAAAGGAAAAAAAAAAAAAAGTAACTATTAGTGGTGGTGGTGAGTGTTGGTGAGCTTGTGTTCAGGGCTTCACTACACTCTTATTCTCTTACTTATTTAATTTTATAAATCTCATAAAAAGAATGTAAATGTAAAATGTGTAGTGGGGGTCGGGAGCTCCAGGATGGATACATATCTATGTCCATGTCTATATATAAGATTTTCTTTGGTGTGTGTGCCATAATCCCAGGTCTTAGATCTTGTTGGTTAAAATGTTGGTACTGTATTAAAATGCCAGTAAAAGTAGAGTTGTTCTGATTCCGATACCAGTATCGGAAATTGCTCCGATAGTCGGCGACTACTGGAGTCCAGGCACCGATCCGATACCAGTTAATTTATTAAATTAGTAATCTATTTACTGGTTAGCTCCGTTAAGCTCTGGCACAGTTCTTCTTCGCCGCTCTTAAAACAGTGGCGCTGTGCTGCAACCTGCAGCCTGCTGTTTTAGAGGGACGGGGAAGAGTTGATCACGTGACACAGACACAACAGACACACACGTGTGTCAGAGCCGGTTCACGAGGCTTGGAGCTAAGTTAACTAGCAGCTAACTAGCACTAGCATATCACGTCGGCGGTGTGGCAGTATTTCACGCTGGATGCTCCCACCAGTAACACGCGTGTTCAGACAGGGACAGGTAAACCGGCAACCGGTGGTGGGGGAGTGCGGTGTTGGGGGGGTGAGGGGAGCTGAGGTGGGTTGCCGTGGGCGTGTCTATACCTGCTGAATGT
Source organism: Argyrosomus regius (assembly GCA_946959425.1). Lineage (NCBI taxonomy): Eukaryota > Metazoa > Chordata > Actinopteri > Sciaenidae > Argyrosomus > Argyrosomus regius. Next base: position 23,836,734 of record OX336888.1, on the reverse strand, counting down.
AACCGCTTTAACTTTTTAAAAATTTTTTTAAATAATTATTCCTAGATTTATTTAGTCGAATTGCATTTGCACTACTGTTTTTTATACTATTCTATTTAAAAATAAATTTAAAAATAAATGGCTTGAATTTGCTGTATTTATTTATGTTTTACAAAGGGTTTAACCTGAGCCAGGCCTTACCACAATGATAATCATATCACAGTCATGCAGGCGTAGTATGATATTTTTTTTTTTAACATACTGGTATCGGATCAGTACTCGGTATTGGCCGATACCCACAGCACAAGTATCGGAATCGGTATCGGGAGGGAAAAAATGGTATTGGAACATCTCTAAGTAAAAGTGCTAAATGTGCTCATACTAGATCTACTTACTTATGACGCTGTAGAAGAACTTTGCATAAAATTTGTTGAAATTCTAATTTAAATCAGAATCTGCCTGTCAGTGCAAGTTATAAGATTACAAATCTGACAAATCTTCTATGTCAACTTTGGGTGCTTGACAGCTGTCAGTACTCGGTGCTATGGACACCTATGGCATATAAGGACATATATTTGGGTGGGTGCCTAAAAAGCATTGAGGTTTGAAAGCCAGCTCGACCTCCAACACATTGTCAAAACCACTGACACATGAAATCTTAATGAAAATAAGATGGGAGGAGTTCACCCCAAGATGAAATTCAGCCATTATCTGTTCTCCAGAGTGTAAATGGAAACTCCATTGTGACTCACAAACACACAGCAGGTGAGCTCTTGTTGTTCCAGCTTTTGGCTGTTTTTCTGAACAACTGAAGGATAATCCAAGCATTTCCTGGACAAATTATTTCACTGCAAGTCAAAATTGCTTACAATTTCTGTTATGTAGGATATGAAAAATGGTTGATTGCAACTGCGTTTTAACTGACCTTTTTGGGGCAAACTAACATTTTAATTTGACATTGGATTGTGTCTTAAAACTAATTACTGAATAGTGTATTACAATATTTTAGAATTTCTATGGAAATAAAATGAATAATTTAGGTGTAGCTCCATACAAGGTCATAAAAATCTGAAAGGGGAGAAGCTAAACAAAAACCAAACCAATAAAAAAAAATCCTCCTCTGTGGTGGTATTAAGAACATTAAGCACCGGCGTTTTCTCTCCATCTGTGGCAGAAAATCAATGGTCGCGGCCCTCGAGGACAGCCGGAGGCTAATTTTACCCTGCATTTTCTCTGGCGGCTAATCCCGCGGCCAGGAGCTAAACCAGGGAGAGCAAGATGAGGAAGAGGAGCAGAGAAGAAAAGGAAGAGAGATCACCCTCCCTAAATGAATATTATCAGCATGAAAACAAAGTGACTACCTGAACAAAGTCTATTTTACAGAACCACTTCAATAGATTTCACCCCTATCTCTCCCTCTCCCTCTCAGTGGGGCTCTCTAGCTGGGGTTTATATATATATAAACACTCCAAATACCACCTACCTACCCCCAGCCACCCAAAAAAACTCATACACACAGTACATATAGAGGACAGATACATGCAGACACCAAGATATATCTGCTGTAATGGGAAGAAACTCAAGCACCTTGACAAAAACTTTTTTATGTGTTTCCACTTTAGATTCGCCTATCAGATATCTCCATTTCCTAAAGTGGTAGTAGACAGCTGATGAAGAAAAATCTGGATTTTTCAGGGCTAGCATTTCATATTTAGACTATGTGCTGATTTCATACCTTCAGGGCAGACGCCAAGTCCAGAGATTAAACATGATATTTGGAAAAAAGTGACGACTCTTGATGACATGATAGGCTGCTCTGGTAACTCGTACCAGCCCTAGTTGTCTCTAATGTAAGTACTGTAAGTTCACAAAAACGAAGACCAACTCATTTTAATGCAAAAAATATTTCCAGACGTTTTAGCTAAAACAGAATTGAGTAGCTTGAAATGTTTCCTTGGATGTTTTAAAGCTTCTTTCTTACAACAGACAGAGAATTGAGCTGCTTTGTGCCACCTCTGAACTCAAATCTGTAAATGTTAGATTGTAGTTAAACTTGGGAGCAGCAGTGTATAATGAGAGGGCATGTAACAGTGGGTGGCAGGACCACCCCAAAGCCTAGCCTACACTACTGGAAAGAAAACAAGAAGAAGACATGACTGTTTACTGAAAAAGGCTGAAGAATTTATTCACATGTCCATATCTCCATCCAAATGTTAAAAATACTTCTGATTTTAAAGACATTTTTGTTTTTCATATGGATGGTATTTTCATTCAGCTTGTTATGTAAATAAATATGTATAAAAATGAATCTCTAATGCATGCATACTCCTGTGTGTGTGTGTGTGTGTGTGTGTGGGTGTGTGTGGGAGTGTGTATGTGCGTGTGTGTGTGTGTGTGTGTGTGTCACAGCTCTGGCGTACACACAAAGGCAGAGAGGAGGGGTGCTGTTTTAGTCATTAAGGAAATGAAGTGAGGGGTGAAATCTACTGAGGGAGATAGATTTCTATAGAGTCATGGTACATGCTCTATCACAGCGGGCACAACACACACACACACACACACACACAACACACACACACACACACACACACCCAAATCAAATCTTTCTGCTCTGCTACTGATCCACTCTGCTCCGTTGCATGGGAACAACACACTCAACTCATGACTGTGTGTGATTCTGTGTGTATATGCATGACTATGTTGATAAACATGTGTTTATATACAGTGTTGTAGCCAAGTACACAGCTCTGGTGAGACCATAGAGAACCAACCATTGACTGCACACACATACTCATCAACTCCTGTGGGTTTTCTCTCCTCCTGAAAAATATTACTATATTACTGTAGTACCTTTAAAAGAGCCCACTTTATAACAAAGTGCTCAAAAAGTCCTTAAAATTCAAATGTACCACATAATGCTGCCTTATATATTCAGAACAAAGTTTTGTCCATCAAGTCATTATCATTAAATCACTCAGAATCAGAAATCAGCTTTTTCTTTTCATTTTTTAAAACACTTTGATTTGATCGGATGAAAAAATCAAGTATACCAGGGAAATGTACATGTAACTGATCTTTAGAGCAATTGGCTTTTGACTGGTCTGTTTTTATAGAGATTGCTAACTCCTTACTCTTCCTGACAGGCCGGTAGGGGCTGTGGTGTTTAACAACTGCTAGGCTAAAACAAAGCTTATCTAGTCTGTTGTAGGCCACATTTTGTCTTAAATCCGTGTTTTTGTTTGCTTCACCGTCATCTTGAAAAAAAGGGAGCCTGCTGTATGTCACCAATCTGTGTCTGCGCATTAGAGAGGTCAAGATCTGCTAATAAAATCTGCATCATCGATCATTTTATGCGATCATTAACTCAAAACCATTAATCCCAATCACATATTTTCACTGAATATCATCCGATCAGCAGCCTGTGCATCTGTGCATCCCTGCTGCTGTCTAAAAAGTTATCAGTCACATTGTTCAAATAGAGAAATCTGCTGTCAATGCTGTGAAATTTCTAAGTCAATAGCTCCTGTTACACGGCATGATGATTCAAAACGAATACATGAATTCACATTTTGTGAGCAGGCAATAACCGGCCTGCAAAAATATGACTACTGCACTATATGTCTATGGTGACCACCCAGATGGGCTGAACTTCACAACCTCAGCCAGCCTCACAGAAGATCTCCTCATTCTTTGAGCATCTAAAACCCCTAAACCTCTCTGACACACACACACACACACACACACACACAAAGGGTGGGGTAAATGGGATGAGGGAAATAGACAAAAAGAGGGGAAGAGGGGAGGGTAGAGAAGAATGAATGGAAGGGGAAAGAGGGGGAGATAGGATGAGAGAGAAAAAAAGAAAAGGAGGGTAGACACCTCTTCCACATCACTGCCTTCAATTTAACACAGGTGGTAAAGTTAGCAGATAACACTGATAGTTTCACCAAGGCTTCGCATGAGGAATGATACACAACAGTCACACACACACACACACACAGATTTCTACCTCGCTCAGTATGAAATGGGGGGTTGGAGCTGAGATGGAAGGAGAGATGCTGGAATCCAAGGACAAAAAAGAGAAAAGAGGGAAAAAAAGAGGAGGTGCTGGAGAGAGAAAAACCATCAGCCTGCCTATTTCTGTGTGTGTGTGTGTGTGTGTGTGTGTGTGTGTGTGTGTGTGTGTGTGTGTGTGTGTGTGTGTGTGTGTGTGTGATGTCTGTGTCTGTGTCTGTGTGCTTGTCATTTACACAGAGCTGAGATAGTTTATTAACCTCTCAGGCCTGTGGGTCATCTTAGTACCACAGGTTAAGACCTACAGGTAATTGATGAAGTACACTGTGTCACACCGGCCACATCTCCACACCACTGTTACACATGGGCAGTTATTTTCTTTTAAATACATCAATAGTTTATTTGAAGACTTCTCACTGCCCGCAGAGGCACAGTTTTATGGACACTGGTTAGTTGATAGATTCACCTCAAAACATGTGTCCCATAGACGGTTAGCAGAAACAGATGATTGTCATGTTTTTAAAAAATGTATGACACGCAGTGTCCTGCGTCCACGTCACATGTTTAACCATTCACCCTGAACTTCTATCTTTAATCTGATGATATAAGAATATTAATGTCACTTTTGCTGTGTATGAAGGACAGCAATTGGGTGATGTTTTACGTCACAGGTCACACATGCAGGCTGCAGGCAGGACATTTGCACACAGAAACAAACATGGAGGACAGTGAAGATGACACAGTATGAGGTCATTCTAAACAGGAAGAAAATTCTGACCAGCCAGGACAAAATGAAGAGCCTGTACGTAAAAGAGGGGCTACTACTGTCACATTAACTTGGTTTGGGTATGTAAAGTCTAACGCAGACCAGAAAACCGTTATTTTGCAAATTATGACACAACAGAGTGAGGCACCACTAATAACGTCTGAACAGTATGGACAGAGTCTACAGATGAGAGCCACAAAAGTACTATTAAGTGCTCAAAACATACTCCAGACTCAGATGTTGTGAGAGGCTTCAGTGCACAGCACACCATATAGCAAAGAAGACGGAAGGAGACTGCAGTTGCAACTCACACCTCAGAAGTGTAAAATCTAAAAGAGGAAATTGATCTTGGGCAATAGTGCCACACACAGCTGCAATCAACTTAAATACAGTTGTGGCCAAATGTTTTGAGAATGACACAAGTAGTGGTTTTCACAAAGTTTGCTTTAGATCTTTCTCTCAGATGTTACTATGGTATACTGAAGTATAATTACAAGTATCAAATGCCTTTATTGACAATTTGACAATTACATTAAGTGTATGCAAAGAGTCAATATTTGCAGTGTTGACCCTTAATTTTCAAGACCTCTGCAATTTGCCCTGGCATACTGTCAATTAAGTTCTGGCCCACATCCTTACTGATGGCAGCCCATTCTTGCATAATCAATGCTTGGAGTTTGTCAGAATTTGTGGGGTTTTGTTTGTCCACCCACCCTTTGAGGATTGACCACAAGTTCTCAATGGGATTAAGGTCTGGAGAGTTTCCTGGCCATGGACCCAAAGTTTCAATGTTTTGTTCCCCAAGCCACTTAGGTACCACTTTTGCCTTATGGCAAGGTGCTCCATCATGCTGGAAAAGGCATAGTTTGTCACCAAATTGTTCTTGGATGGTTGGGAGAAGTTGATATGAGGATGTTTTGGTACCATTCTTTATTCATGGCTGTGTTCTGAAGCAAAATTGTGAGTGAGCCCAGTGGCTGAGAAGCAACCCCACACATGAATAGTTTCAGGATATTTTACTGTTGGCATGACACAGGACTGATGGTAACGCTCATCTTTTCTTCTTCGGACAAGCTTTTTTTCCGGATGCCCCAAACAATCGGAAAGGGGATTCATCAAAGAAAATGACTTCACCCCAGTCCTCAGCAGTCCAATCTCTGTACTTTTTTGCAAAATATCAGTCTGTCCCTGATGTTTTTCCTGGAGAGAAGTGGCTTCTTTGCTACCCTTCTTGACACCAGGTCATCCTCAAAAAGTCTTCGCCTCACTGTGCATGCAGATGCACTCACACCTGCCTGCTGCCATTCCTGAGCAAGCTCTGCACTGGTGGTGCCCCGATCCTGCAGTTGAACTGACTTTAGGAGACGGTCCTGGCACTTGCTGGACTTTCTTGGGCGCCCTGAAGCCTTCTCCACAACAATTGAACCTCTCTCCTTGAAGTTCTCGATGATCCAGTAAATGGTTGATTTAGGTGCAATCATATCAGCAGCAATATCCTTGCCTGTGAAACCCTTTTTGTGCAAAGTAATGATGGCTGCACGTGTTTCCTTGCAGGTAACCATGGTTAACAGAGGAAGAACAATGATTTCAAGCACCACCCTCCTATAAACGCTTCTAGTCTATTATTCTAACTTAATCAGCATGACAGGGTGATCTCTGGCCTTGTCCTTATCAAGACTCTCAACTGTGTTAACGAAAGAATCGCTGACATGATGTCAGCTGGTCCTTTTGTGGGAGGGCTGAAATGCCGTGGAAATATTTTTTGGGGATTAAGTTCATTTTCATGGCAAAGAGGGACTTTGAAATTAATTGTAATTCATTTGATCACTCTTCATAACATTCTGGAGTATGTACAAATTGCCATCACAAAAACTGAGGCAGTAGATTTTGTGAAAATTAATATTTGTGTCATTCTCAAAACTTTTGGCCACGACTGTACAATATGTAGCCATCGAAATAGTACAGAGGTACACCAAGGACACAATAATAAACTACACATCTGCCCTGTGAGTTAAAGGATATAAATACTTAGACATAAAAAATCTGTACACCAATCTATATCAGGATATGTGATTTTAGTCCTATCATAGTTTTAAGTGTTTGAGCAAATAGTCAGTGTTGTTGACTTTCTGGAGAGGACAGTAAAAAACTTTATTCTTATCATTCTTTCAGATTGTTGATGAGATGACTGACATGCCCTCATTGACCTGTAAAACTAAGAGGTTGTCAATGTTAACAGCCTCCAGTTTCTCACATGCACAGAAACACATTTTTTTCGCTTGATTCATCTTCTGTGTAACAATAAGATGGCAGAGCCGCAGCGTTCCCCCGCCACGCATTACAAAAATAAACAGGGGTGATGGTGTCTGGCAGGTAAGGCCGTCCTCCTCCTAGACAATCAACACTTCCCTCATCCTCATTAGCAATAAATCAAAGACTCTGACGAGACGAGAGACAAACACTGTGACTGTCACAATATCCCTCTTTTGTTTGAGACCACTGCGTCGTTCGTTAAGGTGCGATCAAAGCAGCTTAATGATGAGCAGGGGAAGATAAATGAGGAACGGCTCAAACCTTAATGAGTGACGGGAAACGAAGAATAACTACTCTCTTGTGGATATATTCAGTATATTCATATTCGCTGCCGTTGTGTGTCTGTGAGCTACAAAAGAGCGTTTGTGTGTGTGTGAGTGCGTTTGAGTGTGAATGGAGGTAATGGGCAGTACAGCTGGCCTGCGCTCAGCTTAAATGCTGCCTGATTGTTTTAGCTCATCCTGGGTTTGATGATGGAGACGGTGTTGTTGTTCGAACAAATATACAGCGCAGCAAGCACACATCTGTGGGGCGCAAACAGGTGTGGGAGAGACAAGAGGAGAGATGGTGTGAGACACACACAGAAAGTGAGTTTTGGAAACCATCCCAGTGCCAAGCAGAAGCCAAATTAAAAAGAAAATCAAAGCCTTTTTCCTGTCCACTTGAAGATGATAGCGCTGTTAGTATATGAGAGAGAGAGAGACAGAGAGGCAAAGTGTGAATCTGCATTATATCAGCTGTGTTTAGATCCGTTAAATATGGGCAGATTCAGTTTAGAGGAGCCACAATCAGATCATCACAGCAGGAAGAGCAGATGGCTGCATGTTGGGAGTTACACAACTGACGGTCATGATTACAGAGGTGAGCCACTGAATTTATCTCAGTAAAAATACACTGCATGGTTAAATGTATGTGGACAGTGGACCTTCCTAATAATACATCAATTTGAACTTGTTGAGCATCTCATTCAGGCTTTCCACCAGATTTTGGAACGTGGCTACAGAGATTCACTGTCATTCAGCCACAAGAACATTAGTAATGTCGAGGGGGAACAAGGCCTGGCTCGCACTCAATTCATCCCAAAGGTGTCCGATGGGGTTGAGATCAGTACCAGGCTGCTCTTCACTTAATTCAGAAAACAATAACCTTATGGAGCTGTTAAAAGCATTAAAGAAAGGGTCCTTCCACAAATCCTCAGAAGCACTCCAAAATATCAAACTTAGGTAATTTCTAACAATACACCTCTATAACAAAGTCAACAAAAACTAAATATAAGGGAAAGGAAAGGCTGACACTTGCATCTTTCATCAAGTCATAATAAGCTGGACGAACCAGAAAAATTTTGCAGTCGTGTTCAGGATATAGACCAAAGTGGAGTCATCCTTCACTTTTCAGATAATTCAATTTGTTCAGAATTGGCTGTGGCGGATAGAAGAAGTGATAGACTGACAGCTGACAGTGGTCAGAAACCTTGATAATGTGAGAGCCCTGTACAAAAGGAGAATAAATGAGTAGGAGTGGGAATTGAGAGCAGGTTCCAGTTGAGAACCAGTTCCAAATGGTCTGATCCATCGTCTCCAAGCTTATCAAGTCCTTTTATCGAGGCCAGTATGTTTCTTTCTGACAGATGCACATTGCAAAATAATGCCATCTAACTCTGCATGCACTATGCATCTAGTCATGGCAAAGAGGAAGAAATGGTCCAAAGCATGGCTTCATTTCACAAAGACAGATGACAACAGTTCTGTACATTGTCTGTAAAGTGATAAAAGCAGAAATATCAGCAATATGCAAAAACATCTTTCTACACAACATGGGCTTAAAGGAGTGCCATGTATTTGACACTCTACACAGTGCCCATGTCCACTACGGAGGGTAAATATCCTATGTTCTAATAACATAAGCGCCATGTTTTTTTCTTCAACTAAGAAAACAGTGGAGCTTTTACACACCTAACTCACTCTGCCTTTAAATTCTACTTTCCCTCTAGACTCTGCGCTGAAAACCTGTGTGATCTACTCTTTTTCCACACAAAAAATCAGGAATCATAAGGATATCAATAAAGATCGGAATAAAAAGCAGAATTGAGAATGGCATTGGTATCAAAAAAATCTTATCGATTTGCTGAACGTTCTGGACAGAAAAGGACAGTGCTAAGACCTTGACAGCAAGTAAACAACTGATTCTCGTAACACTACCACATGACGTGGCTGGAGTTCAACAATAGAGTAAAGTATTTTAATCTGTGTGTAAGAGGCTCAATGACCACACAGCAGCGTCATACCAAAGATGAAAGTTTACATTTAATGTCGCCCACAAACTCTGTTTTCTTCATCTTCTGCCACTTTTCCCTCCATCCATCCCTTCATCCACGCCCCAACAGGCCTCTCTCACAACACAGAGCAGATTACGGACAACAGCGAGCTTCAGCCGCCGCCACTCCTACACTAAGACGTTTTAATTTCTTACTTTTTATCGTAGCCACGCAGACCACTTTCAAACTACTTCCCTCTCGCCCAGTTCCACTTCCAAGCCGCCAAAATCTGCGCCTCTCCCGCCCCAAAATCTTCACTGCCCAACAGTCCCCTGATGACCTCCCCTCCCTGAAATCTGGCTAGAGCTCCAATCTTGGCTTGATGGGGTGCGTGGAATTAAAAACCAGGCAATTACAGTGAAAAAATTGAAATCTTGTGTTTTGTATGGGAGTGGTGTGCCGAGGGGGGGAGGGGATTAGGCTAAAGCTGGACTGGCGGTTGAATGGTGAATGAACCGAAGGGTCCCTGAAAGACGCCACTTGTTATTAGAGTGTGTAAACACTGCCAAGCTGCTGAGAAGCTGGTAAAAACACATCGGACATAAAGACGCTGCCTGTGGACACGTCGTATTATCCCTCAGTACATTAACTGGCTGCTAAATACTTAGCTTGAGGATTCCAGCTCTCCCCCCTCCTCCATCTCTCTCTCTCAAAGTATCTCCCCCTCTGTAATCTTTTCTAGACAATGAGCGAGAGAGGGAAGAGATATCCAGTGAGGAGGAGAGAGAGCCACAGAGAACTACAGTAGAAAGTCTGTTAAGAGTGTTGGATTTATCTCCATCTAACACTGTGGGCTAGACACTGATCTTAACCCACATGAGAGGAGAGTTTATTATTAGAAAGCAAATTTAATGTCAACAAAATATGCCCGGAAATAAAGACAGCAAGCTTCATTAGCACCAAGATACAGACCAAAAACTAATAAAGTTTCACCAGCAAGGAATCACATTATCATTATCACATTATAAGCTCCATAGGAAACTCTGGGATGGCATGTAGCAAAGGACTGCAGGCTGGAATCGAACCTGGGCCAATGCATTAAGGACTCAGCCTTAACACTCTACCAGGAAAGAAAAATCCAAGAATTTTCCAAGAAATTTCTCTTTATGTTACTTTCAGCACCATTTGTTTGTCCTTCAGCAGGATGAAGGTAAAAATGACTGGCTCAGTTTTCATGTAACTTGTTTAAGAATGTATCATGGGCCAAGGAAGAACCCAATACATTTTGGAGCAGATCCAAATCCAAATTGTAATACAGACATAGTATATAGCGGTTGTGCTTGCAAACTTGAATATCTAGTCTATTGGCCCAAGCATGTGGCCTCTGAGTACCTATTTTAGATGGAGCTATTGTGAGAAGCAATTGTCCCATTTGTCGTCCATTTGTGTCCAGTGCACATTACTACAAAACCACTCAGATATCAAATATACTGTAAGCATATATCTTATAATATGTACTGAAATGAAGTGTTGTTCTGCGTCATCGTCAGTGAGTTTATTTTATGATGGCATTCCTCTTGACAAAAGTCCAACATAGTGAGTCAACTCATTTACTTTACTGCAAATTCAAACACAGGCCACAATGCTCAATCTGAAAATGTTCAACTGACAAATAAGTTAGTAAGCTGAACACACTATCTTTATACCAACACATGTCACAAAGAGAATCATAAAAGGTTTCATAAAGCCAGGCACTTGTAACAGGCTACATGCAGCAGATATACAGAGTACAAACTCCACATTTCAATCATACATTTAACCAATCTGTATTGTCACAGAGTTATATGGCTTCTTGTGCCAAAACAAACTGAGGAGGCAAACATTTCTTGGTGAAGCACACTTGAATTGTAATGACATTACAGGGAATCACTCCCTGGAGTCTAATGAACTAATCATTGTTTTCTTCATCCGTGGAGCTGTGCACAAAGTCACAATCACAATTCTCCATTTGATTCTCAAGTTGTATATAAAAGCATGTCACTAACAAATGCATCCTCTGAGCGCGTTAAAAAACATGCCACCAATAAGACACACAAATATGCCTTTGATTTGGCAGCAGTTTGGTGGTCGAGGGAAAGCAGATTCACTCTCTCTTTACGCTGTTGGTGTAGTCCCTGCATGTGCATGGTGAACTACATGGCCATTATTCTTCATCATTTCCACACTCCCATGATACACTGTAATTTCACCTTTCTCACTCCATGCCATGTGTCACGGGGTGCCATTACAACAGCATAAACCAGAGTAAGCCTATATTATTCTTAATATATTGCAACCTATACTCTTTATGTCATTACATTGCTCCCCCACTCCCCCGCTCTGGTGAATGAAACCATCTGCATAGTAAGATTACGCCTGTAATTATACAGCCAACAGCACATGCATTGTCTCTATATGTCTCAAACACACACACACACACACACACACACACACATATACACACATACAGAGCGAGCGAGCGAGCGTCTGGCCCTGCAAGGCCATTATAGTAAACCACGTGAGCTGCTCCTATTCACAGATCTCTATTGTTCAGACCAAGGTAAGTAGGGGAGCCTTCAGACTGTAACCACCTGCACGCACACACACACACGCACACACACACACGCACATTGATGTGGAAATGAGAGGTAGGAGAAAGTGAGAAAATAAATATTAAGATGGAAAACAGCTGCTTGTTAGATGTGTGTGTGCATGCATTTTTGTAATAAATTAGATTTGCTATTTACAGTAAGAAGGATGTGAAGTCCAATTCCTTTATCGCTGTGATTCACAAATTGAAATAATAAGTAGAACAGTCCAACCAACGCTTTGATGGTATGTGTATCTTTGTTTTTTTGCATCAGAATGTACCATTTTAAAGGGAGCAGATCAAAATTTGAAGTCTGCTGCATCATCATCATTTCAATAAACTTGAAAATATAGGTCTTCACACAAAATGTACCTGTCAAAACCAACCAGAATCCAGTGCATTAACTTCATTTTCAAAAAAAAGGACAACTGATTTTTAAGGGACCTAAAGAATATTAGACACTATCCAAAATGCAGTTCATCCAAACACAAAGAGAACACCAACACTGGCAGCAACGTTATGCTGCACCAATAACCAATCAGTAGTGGACGAAAAAGAGCAGCTCTACATGTCCTAAGTATCAACGTCACAGCTTGCCTAAAAATATCCACATTATTATCCTGTGAGTATTACAGTATGACACACCAGGCAATCAGGGCTGAGTCTACTTGGATATTAGACATACAGACACACAGACCCAAGACTCACGGCAATACAGCTCCAACTCTAGACAAGGTTCTAGGTTTCCTATTAACCAAGAGGATCAGTGATGACAGGAACCTGAAAGTAAATCAGCAGTTGAATATCATTTGCCAATATTAGCTAATGGCAGATACAATAGTGTATGGTGTATATGTCAGTAGTTAAGTAACAAAATGACAGTTAAGTCAGGACCTGGACAAGAAAGATGAGCACGTGTGCAGAATTTAGTGGCATCTAGTGGTGTAGTTGCTGACTGTAGCGGCGTTGCCTCAACCTCTCCTTAAAGATGACATATTCCGTAGAAGTGGAGGTAACAAAAACATAACGATTCCAATTTTCATGTACTTATATGCTGATGAAAACATAGTTATGCATATTATATTCAACTCTATCATACTGTGTAAATAAGAGCCCCCTAAATCTGACACACTGGATCTTTAATAACCAAATTACAGGGTTTATGTTAATAAACACATATTTTTCTCAAATATGGACATCGGCTTTCATAGTCTCTAGTGAAGACCTCCAGAAATCAATGTAAATGTGCAACATTCCTTCTAAGTAAATACAGAAATAATATTGGAGATTGGAGCAGTATATGAGTGAAACTTTAAATGTCCACCAGTAAAGGACGGAGGTTCTACTGGTCGGCTCCCAGTGTGAATGTCTGGATGTGACCATTGTCCTGCTGGAGGACCTGAGCTACACAGACCAACAGAGTCTGTGTGTATGTGACAGATCCCCAATAGCCTGACAAAAAAGAGAGGGATCAGACAGGATAAACAGGCACACACAACCTCCAGAGGATCTATAGCACACTTCAAACACACATACAGCGACTGGCATCATACTGGTGTATATATCGCTTTGAGGGAAGAAACTGACCTTTTTAATGTCACCCGAAGCTGAACCGAAATGTAAATAAAGCTCCTAAAACAGACCAAACAGCGGTGATGATTTTTTAATTACAAATAAAGACATCAGGGAATGGGATGGAAGGGTGTGTTAGGTCCACTGGTGCTTAATAAAGTTCATACAATAAAAATAAAACATCTTTTGTATAATGTATTACTAATATGCCCTGAAAGGACATGTATTACAGAAAATTTATTGAAAGTACCTGAACAGTACATGTGGCCCTGCTGATGTTGTTTGTCTGGGTGAGAGTAAACATGTCGAGTTCTGAAAGAACCTTTGCATGTTTCAGAAGAAAAGAGCCACCCAACCAAAACTAATAGGTCAATATCCAAAGGAAAGCACCTCCAGCGGCCTCAACTGTCAACACAAAGGATTCAGATTTTTAATTTGCAGGGAGAGATATTTTATCAGAACAAATACAGAGCGGACTGTAAGGTAAACGGATGCTGTTGAAACAGTGAGGCACCACTGAAGGTGAGTTCGCCTTAAATGGAGCAAGCCGTGTTATCTGAGCCAACTGGTTGTCAGGAAATCAAACATCAACAGCGCAGAGCATCATGGGACAGCAGGAAAGACAAATTTTAGAGACACATAAAAGTGTGATATGGAAGATTTTCCCACTAGGGCACATCTAACATCCAAACTGTAAACATCCATCACAGTTTATAAACCAACTTCCTACTTCCACTTTGCCCCATCATAAGCTGTCATTAGCACCCATTCGGGGATTATTACCAGGTGATTTAAATTATCTGGACAATCACAACCTGTCTGATTATCTGACCACTAATGTTTCGTTCCCATTTGAATTGGTGATGTTGACACAGGCCTCAATAATTACTTTGGTGGGTGCAATGGTCCGAAGGTGCAAAGATCTGAGTTGGATTTTTCCTTTGAGAATATTCACTTTCACTGTTAACACAACATTTCATTATACGACCTGTTAGCCTGCCCACTGCGGGAGATCATGTACCTCATATTTAAATGGTTATCACCTGTTTGAAACACAGGTATTAGTCTGTATTAATTCCACTTTCTAGTATTTCCATCCAGCCCTTTGCTCCAAGCATCTGACATGTTTTTATTAGTTTAGTGTGGTGTTCATTAGAAAAACATACAGGTAGCGTAACCTCCCCAACCTCTCTCTTCTATGTGGCTGTGGGAGGCAGCAGAGCGAGGTGGGCTTTTTTCCCCTTCTCGCTCTCTCTCTCTTTTTTTTTTTTTTTTTTTTACAAGCACAAAATTGTTTTGTGGTGTTTCACGGCTGACAGGTTATGGTAATCCGGGAAGAGCACCGGTCTGGAAACTAATGAACTCAGAAAGAGAAAGAGGGAGAGAGATGAGGTGGCGGTGTATCAGTATTGGGAGTGGAGTTGTTCTTGTATCATTGATGCTTTATTTTACTTGTTCCCACAGAAGGAAAGAACTGGCATTGTGCTTAATTAAAGTGCATTCAGCTCTGGGATGATGTGTTACTCCGAGTGATTGCTTGACTGACTGACAGATGATGTGGGTTTGATGTAAGAAATAATGCCAGGAAGCAAGGTGTACATTATTTAACTGCATGAAACCTAATATACTCCCCTTACATTTCCACTTAAACAGCTTCAAAGATACATAAAGCATCTTTCCCATGTTGCTTGACAACATTACAAAACATTCTGTATGAATTTGGGCTGTTTTGTCACATCAAATGGAAATTTTCATTGTTTTGCACATGATTTTATATACCAGTCTCAAAAATTATTTCTAAAATAGAGTGTCTTTGGAAAACTATGTTCATGTAGGTTCTCTACATGCTTGCTGGTTGCAATCTGAAACCTCACTGCTACTACACACTGGACCTTTATGTCCCACAGGAAGCACATTCATTTGATGGAAAGGAAATATACAGAACTAGTATGAATGAAAGTTGTGAGTAGTAGCAAAAATGTAACAGGAACAAAAAATGTTATATTAGCAATACATTAGCCTCAGACACGTATCGTAGTGGCTACCTTGGTTTGCGCTAAACTGACCACAGTAACTAAAATTAACGAATCACAATAAAGCTATACTGAGTACCTACAGATAATGCTTCAACAAGGGGATTTGTCAGTATTTGCTTGGTTACAGATCTGACAAAATGGAGGATATAACATGTCAGCTAAACTGTTATTGAACTCTGCCATAAGTGGTTGCTACTAGCAACAGTATGTTCAACTGAAACCAACCGCCAGTGTCAAAACTGCATTTTTTGCAGAAAAGACATGTGACAAATGAACTTTAAATGTTGTCATTGAATAGGGTGAAACTTTTCTTTTCTAAGTTCACCTGTGTTGACCTTAAGACAGTCAGTGGGATGTCAAACGTCAGTAGTTAGTTGGTTATAATGCACTTTTTCACACGATAGTTACAAGGCAGGTTAAAAGGAAATAAGACAAAGAAAGTGGAGCAGATACCAAAGCTTTGAGGTCATAAAGAGGTGAAGGATGCAATATCCACATAGGATAGATGAGGATATGATTGTTTAAAACTGGTGTGTGTTGCCTGATTTTTTCTAGCATAGACATGTAATGAGCTGCCCTCACCCCCCTCACTCCCCCTCCTCCCTCCATCAGAGAAAACATATTTCCATTTTAAGGCCTTAAACATGATCAAAGGATCGGCTTAATATAATCAGTTCAAAACCCATTTATTACTGTCTCCCTCTATCCCTCCTCCTCCTCCCTCCTCCTCCTGCCTTTTCATTCACCCTCCTTCCTTCCTTTCCCCTCCATCCTTTCTTCACCTCCTTCTGTGTCTTTTATTTTCTCCTCATCTGTCCATCCCTACCTCTCTTCCCCTACATCCTCCCACTACCTCTCCATTTCATCATCCTATGTGTGTGTTTGGTGTGTGTGTGTGCCCTCAGCTCTATCTAGCCTGAAACAGGTGCTATATAATGGTAAATTAATTAGACGAGGAGATGCGCCTTGTTCACAGCAAAGCCCCTTGTGGCCTGCCAGGGTCTCACACACCAACACACACACACACATGCTAGAGCACACAGCCACCGGGAAAAAAGCCATCTGGGCAAGGCGAGATCCCATGGGAGGGTGTGTAAATATGCGTGTGTGTGTGTGTGTGTGTGTGTTTGTGTGTGTGTATGTGTGCGTGTGTTAGAGAGAGATTTTGAGTGATTGGCCGTGAAGTTGACTGCAGTGATGGTTTTACATGACAATTAACCCTATTAGCCCCGCGCTCACTGAAAGTATGTGTGTCTGTGTGCGTGTGTGTGTTTGTATTTGCCGGATATATAGAAGTAGCTTAGTGCAGCCAGCTATCCACTTTTGCTTCAAGATACTGGTCCTGACACAACCAATAAAGAACCGAAGGTTTGTTTTGACAAATGAGTAAATGTTTAGATGATGATCTTATATGAAGCCTGATTCTGCAACTGAACAGGCAAAATTATTTACAATAGTATGCAGTTTAAGTTCTATCATGGAGGACAACATCTTTTGTCAGCTTGGTGTCACAGTTGCAACCTTGCGACCTGTGATGAGGTCAAAATGTAGTAAACTTTTGTAATGCTTCACTGCTGATCTGTATGTTCAGCATCTGTTCAAACATGAATTGCTTTGCCAAAGAATCATGAAATATGCTACGTATGAGAAGACAGTACAACAGTAAAGTGAAGTGATGAACTGATTTTTTTTTTATTCTGGGATAAATTATAACTGCTTTGAATCCAAACGGAATACTGTAGATCAACAAGTGGTGTGATTGTCCAGTCTGGTGCATGAAGGGTTCATGTTGACGTCTCAGTGAAGGGAAGAAATGTCAATCATCCATTGTACAGCCCTACTCGAAATCCTGACTTCCTCAGGTTAATTCATCCATGGATAGCGAACCACAATGAGAGAGTGTCAGTATCAAATGTCAGTGTAAAAGGTTTTACCACCTCAATATCTGTCCAGGTAATTTTACTGACTGTTTGACACACACACACACACACACACACACACAGTGATGGCATGTGCAAGCTTCAATGGGCTACACAAGCTATAAAGAAAGCTAAACTAACAAGACTGATTGCCAATAACCACACACGCACGCACGCACGCACGCACACACACACACACACACACACACACACTCAAACACAAAACATTGCTGAATGCATGCAGAACAGCCCTGTACTGTTCTGACAGCCCAGCCTGAAATCAGCAGAGACAGACAGACAGAGATGTGAGAGACAAAGAAGAGAAACTGACAGTTGAGTGTTTGATTGACAGGACCGTCTTTTGACTTTGGGTGTAATTACTGAAGGGTGGAGGGGGTGGCTGGGAAGAGGGAATACGGGAATACAATAGGGCCTTGAGGGAGGAGGGGGAGGAATCTGGGGTTTAAACAATATGAGATTTAAAGGGCGATGCCAACTGTTTGGGGTTTAAACTGGCAAGAGCCCAGATTTACTAATTTAGAATTATATTTATTTTCTCATAACACGTGGTTCCCCTGAGAGTCTTCTTTCTTTTTATCGGATGAACCAAATATAAATTTCTCATAAGAAACATTTTCCTTCTTATCGTCAACAGGTGAAAATATGGGGTGTTGACTGTATCAGTTCTAATTTTTGTCTGATATTTTAGTCCACAACCACAAACAAAATAAAAAAGATAGAAAAATTATTATTATTATTTTGCTGCATGGTCTGCTGGTGCACGTTCACTTCAGAGTATCATATCAAAACGAGTCAACAGGCCAAACACTGACCACCTTGATCACTGATAAAATTCCAACGGATCCTGAAAAAAGTCCTTCTGAGGTTCCAATAATGTGACAAGTATTAAGGACCAACAAATATATTAATATGCTTTTTATGTACAGTACATTTCATCTCATAATAGTTTGTTCATCATCTGACAAAAACACAAAAAGTATTCACTCTTGTATTGAAAACGTGTATTAACAACTTGTTTTTCTTGTCCCAAACAAACTTCAATTCAACACATGACATGTTACCAACAACATTTTTATGTGAGTGTACCTCTGCTGTCTCTTTTTACCACAGGTAAAAGCACATATGTGTGTTCTGTTGTTTCTTTTGCGGTACAACACTTCCCTTCCCGAGGCAACGCAAAAAGTAGCATATGGTAACTATCGTCATGCATTGCACAGACAAAAATACTGCCGCTAAATGCACCTTATATTAAAGAAGGTAGGATGGAGTGTTTGAGTTGTGTTTGTTTCTGTTTTTTGTTTTGTTTTTTAATTTATTGTCCTTTGACATACAGTGTATAGCCGTCTACATAGAATTTTCGAGTTATGGTATATAGTGATTGAGGGATTTCTTTTGAGCAGCGTAATTGTTTCAAAAAGCAAATGTTAAAGGACCAGTGTGTATTATTTAGTGGCATCTAGAGATGTTGCTGATTTCAACCATCTCGCCTCTTCCTTTCCTTCCTAGCATGGAAGGAGAAACTACGGTGGCTGCGAAAAACGTGTAAGGCCATGTCTAGAGTCTATTTAAATCTGACACACTGGACCTTTAAATAATGTGAATCTGAGACTGATATCTGATGTTACTGTTGATCAGATATCAGAATCACTTTTATTCGCCAGGTAATACACACACGAGGAATTTGACTCCGGTTAGACTTCGCTCTCTTAGTACAAACATCAGTATCTATGTGTATAGACAAGGAAATTTCCTTTTTTTGGTGCAATGGTGCATAGTGCAAGGATGAAATAATAAATATAAATATACAGTGTGCACAGTGTTTTGAAAGGTTTGACCAATCGAGTATCTTAAATAAGAGTTTTGGATTGTTGAAAGACTGAAGTTTGCGAATGACTGAGCTTGAAGGTCAACACGGGCGAGAGTGTTTTATAGAGATGTGAGATTATCAATGTCAGGTCTTCTAGTTCCGCTGTTACCACCCAAACACAATGCAACAGCTAACATTCTTTCACTTTTTTCCAAACACAAACACACACACGAACACACCCACAGTTCCCTGACAGAGTCTATGAGCCTCGTCTATGTGTCACACAGATTTAGAGATTAATCAAACAGAAAAGCGATGGAGGGAGAGGGGGAGAAATAAGGAGGGAGGCAGGGAACTGGGCCAAGTGCAAGGCCCCCGGCCAGGCAGTTTGAGGGGCCCCGGGAGGACCCCCGACATTGGCTCTCTGGGGCCTTCGAAGAGCCTGCTGGATCATGCACTTGACAAATATTGGGATTGGAGCTCCGGCGAGGCAAAGGCAGCAATGTGTGTGTGTGTATTTGATGTGTGTGTGTGTAAACCCCTCAAGCAGATGGTCGGGGATGTTCGTTTAAGACAGACGATTGATTTTAGGAAACAGATATCCAACCTCGTTAAGCAGAAAGCACCTCTGGGACCGGGTGAGGGTGGGAGGGAGGGAGTGAGGGAGGGGTGGATGGAGAAACAGAGTATGCTTGTCTAACCTCTGCCACTGCCAACTGTAGAGAGATGGAGGGAGAGAGAAAACGAGGAAAGAATAAGCGCATGATGGAGGAGAGGAAAACTGCACCTATTGAACTTCATTACTGCTCCCGGAAAGAGAGGGAGGAGAAAAGAGGGGAAGAGAGCAGGGGAAAAGAGGAGAGGATAATGGGGTTAATGCCGGCAGACAAGCAGCAGTGGTGTTGGGGTTAATAACACACACACTCAGTCTCTCTGGGGAGAGAAGTAGGTGGGAAGCCTGTATTTGATCTGCGAGTAATACATTAAATGTGTATGAGCACACACTTGTGTAGTCTGTGTGTCTGTGTGTGTGTTTACAGGCCTGGTTTGAGGCTGTTTTCTTACATAAGTAAATCACCAAGCAGATGGAAATCAGAAGTCATTTAATACACTTTACCTAAATGTAGCTCAGGTTAATCCAATTATCTAACGCCGACATAACATCATTATAAAATGACTCTGCGGTTGCCATTTTGACACCAGAAATAATAAACCGGGCAGTGTTATTCTAAATTTTCCTCATGGAAAGCCCAAAACCATTGCTGTGTTTGTCCATTTCCCGAGTCTTATTCCCTGTGGCACACACAGCTTACTGAAGCCATAAAAATTCAACACGTCACAACTTTCATCTTTATAAAGACATTTTTTAAAACACCTGAGCACTGTAGGCGCTCAAACACAAAGGAACAGTGACTTTGTTCAGGACGATTCTCAGCTACACACACATGTGGTGATGTATAGTGTGTTTTGATGCCAGCTGGGTGGTGTATGTGGGATTAAATCTAAATAGACTACAGTACCCATGTTCTCAAGAAAAATATTTGAGAATTACAGCGAGTAAAAGTACACATTTTTGAAAAGAAATTATGGTATAAAAGTCAACCTTGACAGTCTGTGTGTGTAGACATAATCAGCAAGCCAGTAATGGCCTGCCCAGGGAGGAATGAAAAGAATGGGAGTCAAAAGAGATGGACAAGTCTGAAATCTCAGGTCTCTCAGGATGGATGGATTGATGAAAAAATTAGAGAAATGCAGAGATGGACAAAAACAAGATAAGACAGATATACCAAGGTGAGAGCACTTATTTTCTCAGGCCTAATGATGAAGACAATAAGATGGAGGGATGAAGAGAGGGCGTAAAGCTCCACTTTTTATCATACACTGCTGTGTAACTTTTTTTTATTCCAACACTTGAAAGCTATCAAACTGCAATTAAGTCCTGCAAACAGCAAAAATGCAGAGGCAATTCACCATAGACTATCACACTTTCACTGTGGAGAGATTTTGTGCTGGGAAATTTGTTTCTTTACTTGGTGTAAAAAGTACATTATAAATGTGTACTCTGGAATGTTAATGGCCTGTTAATGTTAAGAATTGGATGAAGGACTTTTTTGGACTTGTTAATAATGAAAAGACCTGTATAAAGACAGTGTACGGATATTCAACGGACTCTTTGCACTTCATAATATCCCATATAGAAAATAGTATATATATTATATATATTCCCTGAGTTATATTAATTAATATTAAATTATATATATATATATATATATATATATATTTGTTTTCTTTCTTCTGCCTACTCCATTTTGTTGCTGATTATGTATGTTCATAATACTGTTTGAGAATCTTCTATTTGACAAAAATAGCCTGAAGAATTTTTAAATTTAGCTGTACTTAAACTAAATAAATAACAGAAGAAGAAGAGACAGAGAGATGGTCCTTATCTACACAGTGGGAACACTACTACATGTATATTAATTTCTGTATTCATGCCGAGTAGCCGAGGCCGTGCCTTAACCTTTAGGCTGAGCGGCGATGTTAGCAGGATAGCAGATGACACTGTTCTCCACACTCTCCTCTAAAGGTCTTCCTCCTCTCGTCTGGTATTACACATTATTCCAAGATTTTCTTCTCTGTACTAATCAGGGATGTGACATTGCTGTGGAGGTGTGCAGCAAAGAGAAGATTGGTGTTTTTTTTTTTTCCTCGATGAATGAAAAGATGCGACCTGTTAAAATCAAGCCTCTCTACCTCCCTACATCCCTTTAATTGGCTAAAATAATAGCCTTTCATCAATACTGCATTATAAATGCCTGGCACCACCGCTAGTTCTCTCTCCGTCTTTATTTTTCCCACTCCCCATCTCCCCTTTTTTCTCCCTTTTTCTTATGTTCTTTTATTCAATCAAATCGTGGTCAGTGCGGATATCCACTGAGGCCACACTGCAGCCAAGTCTTTGTGTTTCAGCATTAAGAAATTAGAATGGAGACTTCACCACAGAGAGGCAGAGAGGAGAGGTCTCATTAGTCCACAGATCACAAAGAGGAAGATTATCAGTCTGCACACAACAGTTAGAGATTTAAATGACATTAAAGGACATTAAATGGAGCGGCTGTCATTTTGATATGATACCTCTATCTGAGGAAAAAGACAAAATCCAGCGAGGAGCTTTCACCTTTTCAATATTATAGTGCTGCTATGTGATACCAACATCACAGAGGCAAATTACAGCCGTACAAAAGCTGACTGTAGTCAGTGTTTAAAAGAAAAAAAAATGTCTCGAGAGTATTTTTCAGTCTCTCTACAATATTAGTGTGGAAAATGAAATCATAGCCTAAATAAGAGAATTAGAGTTTAAGCTAAATAATGATTACAGCACTACATTTCTATACTGTATATATTTTACATAATAAATATACATAATTATATTTTTCCCCACAAGTAAAAATACTTACAAGGCAACACAAATTGTTTGATCAAACAGGATGTTTTTATACTTACAAGAAAATGAGAATTTCTGTCTCTCAAATAGCAGACAGCCTTTGAAGATAACTGAAAATCTGTGATTCTGTTTGTTTGAGTATAGGAGAGAAAAAGAAAAGAAAAAGAGAAAAAGATGTTTGCCCGTGTTTGTTTTTCCTCTCTGTACGTTTACTTGAATTCTCTCTATGCTCCAAACACACATTCACATCATGACATTCAGCCGCACTGAAAGCCAACACGCCGCTCCTTGCCATCCACATGTAATTTCTAATGAATACATTTTTTTCCCTCTCTCTCTGTCTCTGCCTGTTTTAGGCCACAATCATTTGTCATTTCAGGAGCCCTTTTCATACATTTGCTGTAGAGAAATGCTCCATTATCTGAGCTGACTATCTTTTCTCCTGTCTGGAGTGTCTGCACGAAACAGACCAGCAGGGGATTCACAAACACAAAAACACATTACAGTCAACCGACACACACATATCTTCAGTTGAAAGAGAGAGCGACAGATTTAAGGATGGCTGCTCTGAAGCCAAACTGACAGAAATGCTTTTTCATGTCCGTCCAAATAATATTATTTTATGCGAGCGGCGAGGTGCTGATGTTGATTTATTGCACGAGCCAATAAAAACCTGTGTTAATTCCCTATAAAACTGTGCATTGTGGGACAAATGAGGGCGGTATAATGGAGTGTGATTAATCACATTACAGAGACATGGTGTGGTGACATGGGTGCGCACACACACACACACACTCAGGTTATAATCCTGAGTCATAACTGTCAACCGTATAGTGGATCACAATGAGTTACAGGACTGACTGGCTTCAACAGGCCACGCCATAATAAAATAATACTCAAATTAGTAAGGAAATTAGACATGACATGGAGACATATTGTTTCTGTCATATCCAATTAATTCAAGATTTTATTCATGAAATATAAGCATTAGCATTGCCTAAGAGAGGATTTTGTAACATTTTCTTTCATTCAGAGAAATAAAACTCATTTAATAAAAACAGAAATAAAGTATTGACAAATTTAGCGATCAAATGTGTCAGTTCTGTCCTAAAATTATCTTTCTAACAAAAGATTGGCAGTCCGAGGAAGAAGTGCACTTTTTCTGTTGCCAATATAAATCTGACTCACAATCAAAGCAGCTATATTTGGCATCTATAATCAAATCTCCATACTTTTTTTAGATTTAAAAATCGGAACATTTTCATCGTTTAAACCGAGAAAATTTCTTGTGATTTAAAATTTGAAACAGCGATTGTTTTAATTTATTAATGCAATCCACCTCCCAGCCTGGCTCATGGCTCATGAAGAGCATCTCAGCACAGTACAGCTCTGCAGAGCAGAGAGGACGAGTGAAGACTAGTGCTGTGATGCCATCTATTGGAGCACAGGCTGCCTCTATAACAGGACGACGACAGAGAGGAGAGCCTCTTCAAAGCAACAACCACACAGAGCCAGAGAGACCCAGAAAAAAGCAGCTCTCATCCTATTCAAAAGAAAAGGGGAATTATGAACGTATAGTGGGTCAATTGCAGCTGTAGAAATAAATGGTGAGCAAATAAAGCTGATGTTATATTTTGACAGATTTGACAAAATTAGCAAAACGTAAACCAAAATTGGGATGACAAAATGTTATGTTATTGAATTAATTATTGTTTAATAATTAAATGTTTTTATAGACTCAAATCATACACAAAAGCAAGAAAATGTAGTGGAAGTTTTTCATCAAAATTGAAACAGATGAATAAAATAAATCTTTCAAAAATACACAAAAAATGAAACACAAATTCATCTTTTGTTTTATGAAGACAGGTAATGAAACACCGCAGGATTCTGGATTACGGAGGGAAAAAATGATTTTACCTCCTGGATATAAAAAAATAAATACAAATGAGACATGAACAGCAGGCTATGGGTTTGTGTGAAGTCCAACTTTCAGCTATGAGAAGATGAAGCCTACTGAAATACAAGCACTTTGACGCCTAATCTGCCAGATGCCCTCATCTCTTACAGGTAAGGCACATAAACCTGCACCAACAAAAATGCTTTCACACTAGAATCTGGTGTCATTTTACAATCAAGCTGCCAGTGTGTGATAGTTTGTTCCAAAATATCTTGACTTGAATTGATATGCTTTGCCCGTGGTTTTCTTGCAAAATCTGTGGTAAGAAAATAATAAAATGGAATATTTATTGTCAAGTTAGTGTGGAAAATGTGGTAAAGGCTATGAAACAGCATTCAGACCGTCATGAGACACTTAAAGTCTTCAATCAAACAATCTTGAAGCAACTCTAAGACCTGCACACACCTTAGAGAAAGACTGGACAACATTAAGCCTATATGTAAGTAATTAACAGACAAAGACAAATGCCTTGAACAAATAAATGAAACGTGCAAAAAGGATGAAAGAAACTGCAGACTATAAACTGTAAATGTAAATGTAAATACACTGACTAGCTAATACCTAATTTTGAACAAGGACAATATTGCAGATACTGACAGTTTAATCTTTAACAAGGATAAACCATCTCTGTTTTAATTTCATCCTCGCACTAACAATCCACTGATCTAGCACTGCTGCTGATCTCACACTCCTATACCAAAGCTTTTCTATTTTTAGGTGACATGCCACATTCATGCTGCATATGGTTTATATTTAACTGCACATACAGTACATACAAAAAACAATCTCTTAATGTTTCATGCGAGTGGTGTAAATTTCCACAGAGCGCAACATGGTTTGTATATTACAGATACCTCAGCACACAGGATCCAGTCTTTGGCTATAAGACCTCTCTGTTGTATGAGTGTGATTAAGTTCCTCTGTGTGCTGGAGATAATGAAAAGGATCCTCTTGTTCTCCCTCTCTCCCTCGCTATCTTTCCTCTTCGGTGTCTCTCTCACTCCCTCGTCTCTTTATTCCCTTTGGTTTTACTGCAGGGGGCACTGATAGCACATTGCTGCTACACACACATACACACACACACACACACACACACACACACACGCACACGCACACGCACACGCACACAAACAAACAAATGCTCATACAAAATCAGAGCAGAAGAAGCAAGCTGCAGATATATGCAACAGTGAGCATAGAAATATAGAAAAATATTATGCAGATGTGATAATAAGAGCTTGATTTGGTTGGTTCCCACCACACTATATCAGTGCTGCTACCTACATTTACAGCAAAACATGACAGAAAACAATAACAGGGAATCTACACTACTGTTTTATTTTGACATGAGCATCATGTCATCACTCATAAATCCTGCAAAGAATGTAAGTTGACACTGAGAATAGTGGCTCTGATATTAAAACCAACAGTGCACTTTACAGAATCAAGGCCTGGGATGTTTAGGCTGTGAAAATGAGCGCAAGAACCTAATAAAGATGAAAAGCAAAGTGTTTCTTAAAAGGAAAGAGAGAAGAGATGATGAACCAAGATCAATTAAGACCCATTAAAGGTTTGATGTATAGAAGCGGCTGATTTGACTTCACTTAGATGAACATTAACCCTGCGAAGCTGCAAAGACAAAACAGGCTGTATCATTGAGTTTCTGATCTCATTTGGTCTTGTTTCTAAATGCTGTTGATTGGATCTCCTTCTCAAAATGAGCTGCTTCGAAATGTTTTCACTCTGATGATCAGCAATGTGAGTTGACTGATCTTTGTTTAAAGAAAATCTTGAATAAAGTCCAAATATTTCATAACCGAGGCTCTGTAATGGAAAGAACATGTCAGTATGGAAGTTATTCTGTGGATATGAAAGTATATTGTGCAAAACAGCCACTTGGAACTTATTTCCCCATCACCCTCATATCCTTAGGTAAAAAGATTAAATGGTACCAAAAGCCTGGACATCTTCATGTATCTACCTTTACCACACACTGATAGCAGAGGCTGCCATGCAAGATGCCAAGTGCTCATCAGAAGTGATATAGTGCTTTCAAAGTGCTCGCAGTGATACTAAGCTCACCCATACACACACACTCACTCACACACCAAAAGAAGCAATTTGAGGTCCAGTGGACTGAGGGAGCCAGGTTTCAAACCACCCTCCAATTACTAGACTACCCACTCGACCACCTGAGCCACAGTCGCACTGAAGTATGTCAGTGGGAAAATTACTCAAGCTAGCAGCTTTTGAAGAGAAAATAATAATTATTTATCACCTGATGTGGAGCAAGTTAGCACAGTCATTCAAATAAAACAATAAGAAAAAGTCAACTCCTGCTGCTTTTCTATCATTTTGTGATTGAAATGGTGAGCTGTTTTATGTTTACCAATATGACATAACATCAACAAGTGCAGTGGGAAATTACACAATGCTGAAAGCGATTACTTTGCTTCCATGAAAGACAGAGAATGCTTCAAATAGCATGAGTCAAATGTGCTCTGCGCGGCTTTACTGATGGCAAAATTCCTCCTGTGTCTATTCATTTGTTGTTGTTTTTTCGAGCAGGTGTTAATTTTATTTGTGGAGGTTACAGTGTTGTCCTCGTTTGCCTGGATGAAGCTGCTTGTGTTCAGCACCATGGACAGAGTCTGCCAGGCCTGCTGGATTTTCTTTAGTCAAACCACCTACAGTACTGAAGTATGTGTATGTATCAGGGGAGGTAATAACATTTGAAATACTGTACACATTTATCTATGTTAAGAAAATAGACAGGGTTTGTAAATGTAGGTTAATTAAAGAATAAACGAGTAGAGAATGTATTATGCCTCCAATTAACTCCAAACACCTCACTAAGTACTATGTTGTTGTTTTTCCCTTTAGTTTGTCATACATCTATATGTAAGTAGTGTACTTATATGATTTATGTAATTTTTTGTGTGTGTGAATGTGACATCCTGTGGTTTAAAATTGATTGTTGTATTCCTCTACAGGCTAAAAGTGGTTCAAAATTCTTGTCTGTCCCCCTGTGGCTAAAATGGTCTACAACCACCACTGTCACTGATAAAGAAGGTAAAGAGCTGTACAGTATATCTATTCATGTATTTGTCCCTAAGGCACCAATTATGTCAATTTGTGTGCATACATGTGTGTGTTTTTTTTTGTTTTTTTTTTACAACACTTGCCTGTGGCATCCCAGCTCAAGGCTAAATACTGAATAGCACACATGAGGCTTCATAGTCAAGCGCCACAGCTAGCCAATAGCAACGCAACTCCACTGACCTTGTCTGAAAGGCCGCTGCACACTCGGAGGCCCCTTCAGAAACGTCCCCATTCCCATTAAGAGTGCCTTATAATCTGCTTTTCTAAAAAAAAAAAAAACCTGCTACACCATCAACAACATCAATTTTGGAGATAATGACGAGGGAAATATTGCTTTTTGTGTTTGTGTGAATCTATCAAATGAGGCTAAATATTAATTTTGATTATTATTTTTTGCAATTGAAATTACTAATGTGACCTTAAACATACTGGGGCTTTAAATGACTCTAACAAACTATGTCACATGAGCAGTTGCATTCAGGGATGGAAAATCAATCTGTTACTGTTCAGCATTGTACTGTAAATATCTGCAAAATGTTTCAAGTGGGAACTAAGTAGAATTAAAGTATGGTTAACATAACGTAACTAAAACCAGTGGTCAAGATAAAACATAGTGCACATGGTGAAATAATAAAAATGTCAACATTTAATACTATCAGATGAATCTGTGACATCTGAAGGCAAACTTTTTTACCTCCAATTTCCAATCCCATCCATCCCTCTGACATTTGTACTGTGTTAATACAATAGTTACATATGAACATAATTTGGTAGTCATCAGTGGTGCAATACTGTAAATGAATGGTGCCAGTGAATTTCATTCCTAAGCAGCTGATGACTATTTAAATATAAATATAATGCCAATCAGGAATGTAGTGATCGATTACCATATGAAGTGCCAGTGGAGAAAACAGTGATGTAAAACAAGCCCCGTGTTGGTGTAGATCTTTTGGTTCTGTCAAATGGTGACACTCTAAAACATTCAGCTCTGTCAACCTTTAAAAAATGGTAGTCATATGCTGCATTACAGACAATTTCAAAGTTGGAACATTAAACTAAATGTAGCATACTCTGTCACTCTTCCAACTCGTAAACTTTGATGGAATCCAAGAGTAAAACTTTACAGGCAAAGGTAGTTCACAGGTCAAGACAAAACGCCCTCACAATCTAACACAACATTATTTGAAGATAAATTCTTCAGTCAAATTCTTCACATAGTATAATAAAATAATATTAATAAAACAGACTTAGTCACTTGAGTTGACGACTCATACTTGAGTGGCACCAGAAAAGACCTGACCTTTCTGAAGGTTGGGTTGACTTTCAATTATTAACAATTACTTATAAACAATAGAAATAATTTAAAAAAGAAAGAGCTGTATTCTATAAAACCCCAAAGCCAACAAGCCAAACAGAAAGATTTAAAAGAACAATGAAAAATGAGGCAGAGGATTGTATAAAGCTGTAATCAGATGTGTTGGCTGCTGAATGACTTTAATGAATCAGTTACAGCTCAACAAAATACAGTGTTTAAAACAACAATGACTTCAACCCTAGAAAACCTCTGAAATCGTTAGTATACACACAAGGTCTAATACTTTTGTCCTTCTTGCTTTAGTCATCTGTATATTTTCTTTTTAGATTATGGTCTTTTTTGCGATTATTTGTGGTATTTTGCATATTTTAATGTTATTTAAAGTTACTTATTTGGCAGGATATTATTGATCTAGCTTATATTTTATATCTGGGGCATTTTTTATATTCTTAATTTTATTTATATGAGTTTTTTAGGATGTTATCCTGTCTGTATTGCACTATGAACAAAGTTAACATCTTCTCAAAGTGCATCCTCTTGTTATAGCCAACATCCCAGCTCATCTAGTAAAATGACTTATGTGCTAGACTTTTATGCAGCTCTATTACCATGCCTATCTTTTGACAAAAGGACATAAAAAGGGCCTACAGTACAGAGTGTACTGACAAAAACTTAGTTCACTGACGCACCTTCAACAATTGAAACCATAATTTTTTCTCTCAGGGCCTCATATAATCTTCCAGTTGTCCAACGCTGGGCTCCGAACCAGTGTTTGAAACCCACTTACTTACTGTGTGAGGGTGATGGCCGTGGACTGCGAGGCCACTGGGTCTATCTGATAATTGACTGTCAAATAAAGGGCTGTTCCTCTCTGGAGTCCTCTCTGACACCCACATCAATCTGTCTTCACTTAGAGGAAGCCTAGCCCAGGCCCCTTCCCTCCCTCCACCCTACCATTCATCCATCCACCACTTCATCCCTCGCAGCGCTCCCTCTTTCCTCTACACCCAATTATCCGTCCTTCTATCTATCTATCTATTGGCCCTGACCATTTATCCCTCAGCCTCTCTCCCTCCTTCGCTCTATCCCATCAACACCACTTCTCTTGACGTGCTAACAGCTGTTTGACAGTAATGGCTCTAAAAGCAGAGCAGGGTGCCAGTCGATGTGTGTGCAGTTGTGTGTGTCTTTGCATGTGTGTGTGTATAAGATAGCCGGGAGGCCTTGAGGCCTGAAGAGGCTTGTACACAGCGCCATCAATGACAACTGATGGCTCATACGCACATGCAGACACCTGTATGCTCACACATACACACACATGTTCCAATCAATATTAGGTGTAGGTCCATTGGACCTCACAGCTGGCATGTCATTGCAAGTACTATTTCTTAGTAGAAATTATGAAAAATGTACTCTCGTATAAAAGGCAAGAAAACCTATTTATTGCACTATCAATATGTTTCTGAAGCATCACTGGAATTGCACTCACATGAAGAACTAGAGCAGAAAAACTGAAAAGCATGAAGTGTGCAGTAGTGCTAGCAGTAGTGTGTACAAGTAGTTTTTGGTCAGTAGAGGACTGTTTTGTACACAGTTACGTGTCTCTCAGCAGTTCAACAATGTTACACACTTGTATCAAAAACCCTTAATTATCGGTAAAAATCTGAAAAATTCACATATTCTTTGTGATATTGGATTGTGTTTACATCACTTTATGCATTTGTTTGTGTGTGTGCATGTGTGCATGTTCACCCCCCCCTTCCCTTGCTCATGCTGTGTATTGTGATGCTGTCAACTTGCTGTTTGATGGATGGCAGATGATTACACGAAGCCTCATCCTCTGGCTCATCATCTGTGCCATTAGCTATAGATCCACACACACACACACACACACACACACAGACTTCTGCTGTAGCTTATCCAGTTGGCATCTTGTTTTTGTTTTGTTTTTTTGCTTTATTTAAGATAGTGACCGTGGCGAGACACAGTATGGACTTGATACATGGTTCACACTCTGCCTGGTAGAGTGCGTACCAGGCAACCCCAATCCACATCTTTAAGACAGCAACACTTTACTATATCTTCATTCATGATTCACTTTCTTTGTGTCTTTTGGTCAGAGATGTCCCTTCCCTGCTTCATTTAAACCCACAAACTCACTTAATCCATTTCATACTTACAAACTGTCTCTATCAACCTTCAATCACATTTTATGTCTTGCGCTACAATGGTTGAGATCCACAAAGCAAAAAATTCAAAATATAAAAACATAGTGCAATAGCAACGATAGAGCAAAACATAAATATACTGCAGAAGATGAAGTTCCATTCCTTTCCTGCTCTCCCCTTTTCTCTATTTTCCAGCCATTTCACCACTCTCAGATTAAATGTGTGCTCATTATGGGTAATCCACTATCCACATTGTTGTGGATAGTGTTTGAGCGGAGCACTCTATTCCCCAGAACGTGCTTTCAACAACATGCAACGATAAACTATGGAAGAGAGAAAATACAAAGACAATATCATTGTGTGTGTGTGTTTGAACAAGATATAAGATGTTGATGATGTTTCAGTTACAATATTATACGTAATGAATTTATTTTCACTTTTTGCCCATTTTTATATTAAATATTTCATAAAATGTCATAATAAATGGAGATTATACATTTACTTTAAGAAAAGGTTAGCAAAGATTATATTTTTTGCAAAATAGCCACAAAGTTACTGATATAAGATAATTCTGAGGTACAAAAATCAATGAACTTTAAAACTGCAATGTGCTTTTATCACTTTACAAAACAACAATTATGTAGTAAATGCATTTACATGGTGATCATATGTATTACATTGAATGTGTGCACTTGTGCTCACACCATTTGCTGTACAGTAACAACAGGAAGCTGAATTGTAGGTAGCAAAGTGAGGTGAGAGTTATAGCAATAGCAACAACCTTGATGATAATAATGCCATCTGAAGAAAGAGGGATAGCTGCACAATGTAGATACTGCCAGATAGGTAGTGCATGGGAAGAACATTAAAAATAAAGGAATGTTCATACAAATGATAAATGTATGGAGAGTTTGACATGAAAGAATAAACTCATTTATCTCAGAAATGTCATGATTCACCGTCTGTCTCCTACCTCATCAAGATGCTGATAGAAGACATTATTCTGCCCTGAGTCGGGAGATACTGTTTGTGCCCCTGGCTGGTCTTTATAAAACAACACACAATGTGACTGCAGTGTGAAGGTCATGTTAGGAGCTTTAAAACTCATTTTAATTAAAGCTACAAACATCAATAGAGGCGGTCCATGGCGGGATAATGTGTTTGTTTTACAATGAGCAAGAAAGATTCACTAACAGTCACTGCTGGGTGATGACAGGTGTTTCATCTGAGTGCTGCTCTTTTGTACGTGCCAGTTCAAAATGGAAACTAGTGTTGGATATTGGCCAAAAGAAATTATGTCTGAGCAGTAAATGAGAATTTAGCAAAAAAAACCCAGCAAGAACTGATTTCTTTCAGCCACTTGGGGGCAGTGCAAACAAGTTTTAAATACAACACTGACATATCCAGTTTATTTGGCGAATTGTTAGCCAACAGTTGCTTATTAACACATAGACCAGCATTTAGAGTGAATGTAAAGCCATTATTCACCCTCCTTTAGCTTGGTTTCCAGTCTCTACCAACTCCTGAGAGAAATAGCTCACTCTTTAGCTGCTAAATGTTCACCAGCTAGTCACTAACGGTCTGAGCAGGAAGTGTGCGGCGTGATTTTACAGCTGCCTGCTGCGGCTGAAAATAATGTTATGATAGGCAAGTTTAGGCTGCAAAAGTACTTTGGTTAAATTCAAAAAGAGTTAAAGTAAAAGTTAAAAAGGTAAACATGCCCTGTTGTGTGCTGCAAATCACTTCAGAGACTTTTTCAATATTTAACCACATTTCCTTGACCTTAAACAGAGGTGTAAATCTCTTAGCATAGTGATAAAAATGTTTAATAATGCTTCACAGTGAGCAGATAGTGTACTCAAGTATGTACAAGAGCAGATGTTGTAGTAAAACAAATAAAATGAGTCACTGAACATTTTGCCATATGCTAAAGGTTTCCTCATTAAGTTGAATGTACTCCAGCTGCATGATATTTCTTTTAAAACATATTTGCTGTTGCAGTAGTAATAATAATCTGGCTCTTTAGAAAACCGAGTGGGCTTATAAATTGAAATCAATATCCATCCATCCATTTTCTGCAACCGCTTATGTTCATCAGAGTTGCAGGGAGCTGGAGCCTATCCCAGCTGACTAAGGGCAAGAGGCGGGGTACACCCTGGACAAGTCGCCAGTTCATCACAGGGCACAAACAACCATTCACACTCACATTCACACCTACGAGCAATTTAGGGTGCATGTCTTTGGACTGTGTGAGGAAGCCGGAGCACCCAGAGAACCCAGAGAGAACCCATGCAGATACAGTATGGGGAGAACAATCAAGAGGCCGCTGTCAAGACTAATATATGGTCGATGCTGTTTTACAACTTAAAGACGTGGCAGTTTTGCATCAGATCAAAATAGCTTTAACCCTGCCCTCTCCTCTCACTTCCTTATCAGCTCAAGACAACTCCTGATTTCTCATGAACACCTGAAGCTGAGAGCTGCCCTACAGTATCTACCCAGGAGGTTTAATAGCTTGACTGTCCCTTGTTCCTCTCTGTCCACTAATGCAGCTCTTACCACTCTCATCACCCCTCGCTATAACCCTCATTAGCTTATCAGGACAAGACAAAAGGGGAATATTAACAGCACCTAGCCCGCTCAGAAGCCAAGCTGTAGTGTCACATCTAGATAGCAGGTATTACTGTGTGAGTCTCCTCATCCTCGTACACTGATACAACTCTGTAAGCCTCTCATTGCCTTATCTTCTTAAGACAATACCTCTCTGATTCCTACTCTTCTACCTGAGAGTCTGTGTATTTCTGAGATACTCACTGGTCATCCATTACACATGGCACCTGAGACTCAAATACAAGACCACCTAACTTCACCTTCACCCCTCAGTATCCTCATTACCTTATCTTAGGAAGACAAGGCAGAGCAGAGGTAGCTTTAGTTAGCTTAAGGTCTGACTGATTGACTTTGCTTAGCTTTTGGATTAGCTGTGCGGCTAACGCAGCTCCCGCAGGCCAAGGTGAGGGCTGTCTTAATGCAGCAGCTTTGGGGCAGAAAGCGGCCTAATTTCAGCTTCTATCGCTGCTAGCAGGGCTTCAGGGGGCTTCCTGAGAGCCACAGTGAGCGTCAGCTAAGACAAAGTAGCTTGAGGTTAATCTCAGCTGTGGAGAAGTCAGAAGGTATTAGTGAATATTTAAATGAAGGGACCAGAACACACCTGTTTAAAACATCAGTGTGAGTGAACATACTGTACATTACTCATTCAGTAGCTTTTCAAAGATGAATACGCAAACAGACACAAAATGTGTACTGTGCAGTACAGCTTCTGTACATGAAAGAAATGTGACTTTGCAGGAAAAGAAACACAAATAGAAACGAGCCCTGCTGAAGTCAGGAAGGAGGAATTGCATTCTGTTGGTGCTTTGCCTCTACATTGCAGCATTTCATGCATACCTGACATCTCTATCTCCGCATGTACTTTAAGGCCATCTTAGTTACATTTTAGTGTGCTTCTGCTGTGTTGTTTCTCTTGAGAAACTCCTCCAGAGAAGGCCCAGGACCCTCACTGGGCTCTTATACCCCCACCTAAGTTTACACACCTGAATCTATGCGTTACATTCACACACACATCTCCTGGACTATCTTGTACATTGCAAATATTCTTTATACTTCATACTGTGAACTTTGCACATTCCCTTGACAATATTTTGCACATTGCTGCATAACTGTACAGCTCATTCATTTAAATAACTATTGTACATACTATTGTTTTTTAATATGTTAGTGTTTATTTTCTAATGCTTAACTTACAGTACTTTCCTTAATATTTTTTAAATATTTTTCTCTTACTATGTTTATTACTATATTACTATATTAACATATTAGTGATAACACATAATTAAATACTTCATCAACTTCAAGAAACCAATCTGTGATGTCTACAATGTAAATGTATCAAACAACAGACAGCACACAGCGGTTTTTAGTTGATTCCAATGATTAAAACATGAAAACAATAGGAGAATGTTGATTTTGTACTAATTATGAACTGTATCAAACTTCAAAATGTCAAAAGTCAAAATTCTGCATTTAAGCCCTGATCTAGTCAGATCAATAAAGACCTAACCAATTTATCAAATACAAATGAGACTTAAATTGTCAAAGAGAATTCTGCACAATTTTGTTCTTGAAGCCGAACAAAGGAGGAAAACTTTTAGACAACAATCTGATACACTACTGTGTGCAGAATACTGTTGAACACACACTTATCTAACATAACTTTTAAATGTATCCGCATTTAGTGTGGACGTGGCATCCGTTAGCAAAGCCCCAACTAAAAACACACATGTACATAAACAAACAATGGACATCTTCAATCTTTTTTATCAACATATTATATTCTGTATATTATAAAACTGTTTACACACACACGCACACACACACACACACACACTCCTCATGTGTAGTGAGCAGGGAAATCATGGGAGTTCACAGGTTAAGTACAGAAGCTGTCCAAATCAGTAGGTCAGCTGGCAGACTGAGGAAATGACGGGCTTAATGACTGGCTGCTGCTGCTGCTAATGACTGCCTATGCACGGCTAGCTGTGTGGAAGAGGAGCCTGACTGACAGATGCACACAGACACACACACACAAATGCAGGTGCACTCTCATGAACACTCACAGATTACAGATGAAATGAGCCCTCGGCCTCTCCTGTTCGATGAGCTGTAATTGGTGGTGAGACCCAACCATCTAGTCCTGAGCGGCAGAGGCCCCGCTTGCTACTTTAACAGCCCATTAGCGGTTATTAGAAGGTCCTTAGGGAGCAGAACGGGTCACCACACACTGCTAACCTAGCAAAGATTAATAGCCCGTGAGATTTAATAGAGAAGATGCTGCTACAGTCAAATGCAAAATAATGTGTGAAACTGAAGAAGGTGAAAGGATGAAAAGAAGCTGGAAATTTAATATCAAATATTTATTTTGATAATTCCAGTCATGTTTGATCATTAACTGTTGGCACAGCTACACAAATGTCTTTTTGTTCTATAGATGCTACAGTGCTTAGCTGAACCAATCAATAACAGACTTGAAAGCAAGAGCGGTGTGTGAATGTTATTTTTATTCCATTATAAAAAAAACAGGCAAAATAGTGCAATATCAATCTTAATGCATGGTTTATATTTAACAGTCTATACAGTTTAGCATTGAATTAGTATATAGTGATGTTAGTTAATGAGATATAGGACTTGAGATTCTCATTTTAAAAGTTTTATTGAGTGAAAAGGATATTGTAAATTAAAAAAATTAAGTAAACCTCTAGAAATGTTCTAGATAATATTTTTTGGTAAAACCTATAAAGTAAAACAAGGATAAAATACAGTGAGGGTTGACATACTATGACTCTGTAATTTAGAGAAATAAGCCAGTGTATTGCTGTCTTTCTCCCTTTGCCACACACACACACACAAACACACACACCTGTAGTGGGAAGCGAGGGGCTGAGCGGTTTGTTGGTAACAATCAAAGCAGCGATGCATGCTGTGTGACTAAGTGACTGTAACCCTCCAGACAGAATGTGACTCTGCCTGTTAGTGTGTGGCAACACCAAGATAGCTCATTACCCATTCTGTTCCAACTGAATTTTAACCAGCGTATTTGTCCTAGTGCAAATTCTGACATTTCAATATGCCAACAGAGAAATCAGCTCATTTGAATGTGTCTTGTGGTTTGTTTATTGTTCCCTGAAGAAAAAATAAGGAGGCTGAAAAGTGTGAAACTTTACTGATACAGTGACTTATTTTAGTCTCAGGTAAGTTGAGATCAGCTTTAACATGGTTTATTCAGTGTTCAACAATTAAATGTGAGATTTTTTTTTTGTAGTTTCACTCTTATACCGGTCAAAGAATGACAGAAACTAGTAAGCACAATAAGGCCTAAAATTATTTAGTATTAAGGGTAGGGTCAGTCATACTAGAGAAAGATAGATGATTGTTGACTCTCATTCCGAGGACGTCAAATACAGACATTAAAGTATTTGTGTTGTGTTGTACCACTTTTCCCCATTTATGTTCATATTTGACGTCGGAGGGAGACTGGTCCCACCTTTAAAAGAATAATTTTGGCACTTATATCAGTATTGTATTAATTTTGGTCAATTGGACGAATATATTGGATTTTGGCAATTGGCTGAGTCCATCGCCAGTTGTTTGTTGGGGCTGATTTCAACAAATGAGTGCTGCTGCTCAGCAACTGAAGAACAAGGAACAGGAAAACTAAATATAGAGCCAGAATATTTCTAACAATATTTCACATCTAACTCGGTGGACTAAGGGTTTATTACGACCAAACCAGAGTTGGTGACAAGACAATAAAGTGTGTTTTAGTATAAGTTAAGAAGGCAATTACGCCAGTCTTAGTTCAGTAAAAGAGAGAAACTTCAATTCAGAAGGTGAACTAGGGGAAATATGTACGAATAATCCTTTCTTCACATTTTGAAAGTTTATTGTACGGATTGTATGATGGATGATTGTATGGATTGACTAATTCAAAAAAGTTCATGTTCATGTTCAAAAAGTCCATGTAGGTTGTTGCTAAAATTGACACGTCCATCACGAGTCACAAGCTTCCTGGCTACTATACTATACTAACAGTTGTGACAGTGTTTTCTACTGGTCACATTACACTTAGTGAAAGAAAAATCAACAAGAAGGATAAAAACAGCCTCCTGCATGAACTATTCACTGATGCACTAATCTTATAAGTCGTATAACTAATGATAATGTCTATTAACTATTCAAGATCTTTGTAATATCATTGAAAGCCTATTTTGAGGGTGCTGCAGTCAATGCCTTTTAAGACTTTTCAAGACCTTCAGATACTCTGTTCAACTACATGGAGCAGCTGAAAAGATACATGCATTTTATCCAAACTAAAATAAAGTTCTGGAGGTATTTAAATTCTATAGCCAGATGTGTTAAAATCGTATATACCGTATATCATGTCAGTGTTGTATTCAACATTATGTGTTTTTATATTTTCTATAACAGACACCAGCTCATAGTACATTGTCATTCCATGGCCAAGAAGCATGGGAAGCAAAGTTGGCTGTGTTCAAATCATAATCTGTCTTTAAAGTCAGTTTAACACACAAATAAGTTTCAGTTTGGTAACTTCAAGCAGAACAACTGTTGCTACAGTTATGCACAGTTTAATATATGTGATGTAGAAAGGTGGTTGAACTGTTGATCACCTTTGTGTCCAAAAACTTTTTTTTTTGTCTATGAAATGTGAAGCATTGCATTCTGGGATTGCTAGGAAAAAAGTAGCATATATTCCACAGACACTACTTTCTGAGGGCACTACATAGAGAATAAATTTCACAATCATAATATAAAATATAAAAGGGGGAACAGTAGAGTAAATGCAGTCCATTTGGCAGCAACTAAGGAGTGATATCAGTCCCAGCCCAGATCTTTGCCTGAGGTGACCTATTATGTGACATTAACAGAAGCCTTGAAGCTAATAGAATGTTACGCAATGTTAAAAGTGAAAAAAGTATGAGCACAATATATGCTGAGAGTAAAAAATAAAGTAACAATTTTGCAGAATGGCCATTTTCAGACTAATGTGTTATACTATTAAATTATATTAATAATGATGCATTAATGTGCACCTCACTTAAATGTTGCAGCTGGTAAAGGTGGGGCAAACCTTTAATTACTTTATATACTGCTGGGAAACCTGGAATTTATCCCAGGGGATCAATATAGATAAAAACGTGTTATCTTATCTTATCTTAACCTATAAAAACACATCAAAATGTATGTATGTAGTATAAGTGCTTTAAGTAACTAGTACTTAAAGTTAACAAATTAATGTAGTGGAGTAAAAAGTACAATACTTTACCTCTGAATTACAGTGGAGAAGTGTGAAGTATCAGAAACTGTAACCTGCATTTAGGCAGTTACTTTCTAGACAGCAACCATGTTAATTTTTCTGATATGGAAACATTTCCTGATTCACATATTGAAATCCTACATTCACAACTTACATAATTTGGAACAATATCTCACAGAATGAACCTTCAGAGTGCCACAGAGTCCTCTTTCACTGTCAACAGGCCTGTCTATCCGATGACATAATATATTCTAGGCTGAATACTTTTATATTAAGCCTGGAATACTTACTTAATAGATTTGTTACATGGATGATTATTTTCTCTGTAACATCAACAACAAAATTATATGAGATAAAGTTTTCAATCAACCTCAGTTTTCAACACTATAAACATGAAATACTGAGCAGGCATAAGGAGTGATTTTATGATAAAATGCTGTTATTCACTTTTTAAAAATGCTGTTATTCACTGCAACTACTATGAGATTAACTCCACATCTCCCATACAAAGTGCCTGTAGGATTCTAACTGGACTTTCTGCACACTAAAACAATTGTTAGACTATCATAATCAACTGTAGCTTTACAGAAAGTGGCATCGTATTGTCAACATTCATTAGTTATGTTATGCGATTATTAAAAAAATACTCAAAATAACTTCCTCAAAAACTGTGTAATGTATCACTGTGATAAACTTGTATGGTGAATTCTGGACTCTAATTGAAAAAAATGCAACATCTGAGGAAAAAGAAGGTAAAATGTAGTCTAAACTACAACTGCTGTATTGAAATGTTTTTGTTTTCATTAACTTGCCAGTAAGTCCATTTTACCAACATGACTTCACAGTTTGCCATCAGTGACATTTGACAAGTTTTATCATTTTGAATTGTAGGAAACTGTAGGAGCCACACGACAGTGTAGAAACAGTACTGTAATTACATTCCGTTTCATCATGGCCGCATATGGCACAACAAGACAGCACAGGAAGTTCGTCTTCATCGATTGCACTTTACTAGAATAGAAAATACCTCAAAAACACAAACCAATCAGCTCTGCATCATGCTGGCAGTCATGACTGACAACTTACTGAAGAGTACTTAAGAAATAGGGAGTGTCAGTGTTATATCACCGTTAACATGAGGCATCAGGACATATGGCATCATTTGCCAAGTGTGGATTAAATTTATAACTCAAAGGCGTTAGTCCTACTGTTACACTAAAATATCTGAATTCAAGAGAAATAGAAGAAGCAATAAAAAAAAAAAAAACGGTATGGAGAGATGCAGGAATAGTTTTTAAGTTAAACGCTAAGCAAGAGACACGTTAAGACACACACACACACAAATACACGTACAAAACAACAAACCTAATGTGGATTATATGTCTTTATACTTATAAAGACAGGGCAACAAAGAGCAACCCTGATTTAAATCAGGCACTTCAGATGGCATGAGATATACAATAAGTAAGGAGGAGAGGGGCAGTGGCTGCCTAAGAGAAACACAGAGAACTGAGTAAAAGGTGAGATAGACAGACATATAGTAGAAAAAATATGGATAAAAGGAAAGAGAGAGAAACAATATATATTTGTAATAGATGTCATATAACTCACCAGTCTCCGCAATGCAGGAAGAGACTTGAGGTAACTGCCCATTCACTGTAAACCAGGAACTAAACTGTAGGCCAGAGACAGCAGACACTTAAAGGCACTTTAATGGCGTGTTTTTATTATTTAAGTATCATTTGAACATCAAGAATGGCTGCCATCAACATGAATAAATGTCATTTCAAGCTGTTAAGCAGATAGCTGATTATCATTGTTCTGAATACATCAGGTGAGCTGGGTAAATGACCTGCTTGTGTAGGCATCATGCAGCATCTGTTTATCATATTTTGTTCCTCTTTTTCTGAGTCAACAAGTTGGGTTAAGTTTAGTTTGCATAAATAGACATGTACAGTTATTCCAAACTCTCTGACCTGTAATAATCCACGACATCAGCCTTCCCAGGTGTCACTCAGGTAATAATCCAGCAGGTAAGTGCAGAGTGTCCTCCAGCAGTCAGGTGTTCTACTCCGAGACATCCAAGCAGAGGAACAGAGGATGAAAACAGTCAGCTGAAATCCTCTTCCTGCCCCTCGTAATGCTTCAGCACAATGATCCCTGCAGGATGTTTCATCTCCTCCCTTGCATCTTCATCTCTCCTCCAGACTCCTCTACGGAGAGTGCACCTGCAACAGGACAACAGGTAAGAGTAGATCAGCAGCCTTCAGCGCCAGTGAAACCATTCTTTCATCCCTCTTCTCTCCTCAGCATCGACAACTCTGTCTGTTCCTCGGAGTGTCTCTGCCAAGAGTAGCCGGGCACAGCCGTCCTGTTTTGCCGCTCTTTGCCAAACACACAAACACACACACATACACAGAAGAGTGTTGTGGGTTTTTTTTTTTTTTTCAGCAGCCGAGCTAACCCTGAGCCGGGGCCCGGTCTGCCTTTGAGATGCTCTCTAGCCCACAAACACAAGACGGCTTTCATTATCTTGCCCGTCGCAGCGCAAGGCCTAGCTTCTAAAAGCTACTGATTTCTTTCTTCCCTTAGCCCCCTGCACAAAGGGAGGGCATTTTGTAAATTACTTGCTCGTTTCAGACCAACAAAAGGTACTTTCATTGAACCCTCCTCCCCCCCCCCACTGCTCTCTCTCTCTATCCTCCCGCCATTTGATTTTGCTCAAATTTGATTACAAGGCTTGAAAAAGGAGGGGAAGAAAAGAGAAGAGGAAATAAGAAAGCCCCACAGATGGCGTGTTCATTCAGTGCTGTGAATGGCTTTATATGGGCTGCCTTTATACATGTGGCAATCCAAAGACGCTTCAGCCGCTTCGCTAAAAAAAGAACTTGACAAAATTATTGGTTTGGCGGCTTTCTTACACGACTGACACGGGGAACTCTGAGAAAGAAAAGCCTGCTTTTTCTTTCTCTTTCTTTCTTTCCGCTCTCCTTGTCTCTGCACCTCACACTCTCTCTGGGTCGTACACCTTAATCAAAACAAACTAAATAAGGTGTTTGGTTGTAAGAGAAAAAGTGTGTTTGCATGCATGTGTGTGTGTGTGCATGTTGTCATATTAATAACCACCTACTCTGGCCCTACGCTAGGCCACATTCCAAGACAACAAAAAAGTCGCATATTCAGCTAAATGGACAGGATAGAAATTAATAAAATGAGACACAATTTGATAATATACCCACACATGAGCATGCACACACACCGCTCAAATCAAACAGCTCAGACTGAACTCGAAAACATTAGCCAACACAAAGCGCAGAGCGTTCTGTTCTCTCACAGGCTATAATCCTGTTTCCACAATGGACCACTCACTCTGCACTTGTTTTCCTCAGGAGGATAATTATAGGTCTCTAGTCGTGCACACACACACACACACACACACACACACACACACACACACACAAACACACACACGCACACACACACATACACACCCACACACACACGCACACACACACAACTTTATAGCTCCCTTGCTTTCTCGCTAACACACACACACAGATTTAAGACAGGGGACTTGCCAGTGCAGGATGAACTATGACTTGTTATGCCATTACCATATCACCACACACTACAGGATGAAGAGATGTGTGGGACCTGACTTGGCCACTCTGGGTCAGAGAGACTAATGGAGAGGAGGCACTTTATTCCTGGATACACTGACCAGGTCCAGAGTCCAGGTCGCAGGCTGTGTCATTCCATCAGAGTGATAAAATGGTAACCATCATTGAGGTCAATCAGCCAAAACAACTGGACAGCTTTCACAGGCAGAAATTCAGTCACAAACGCTGCAGCTTTCTCTTTGTTTTTCATTCTTTCTGTCATTCAGAGGGTGTGATTCACACACTATTCAATGATTCAGGAATGAACAGGAAAGGAGACAAACCACTTGCAGTTAGTTAGAGAACAGGATCTTAACATGGTTACAACTGTCTACCATCAGGAATAAGTTCTGAGTTGTAATGAAACCTTTTACACAATAACAAAATATGGAGAACCTACAGTGGCTGTGAAACTTGCGATAAAACATCAAATATTTTGTTTTTCTGCTCTGTGGTGGACTAAAACACAAATCAAAACAGTTATGAATATTATATTTCATTCTGCCAATAGATCCTCCTAGGTGTTACACACGGGATCTTTAAGGCATAAACCAGATCATACCACATTTCATGACTATCCATTCAATAGCTGTTGAGCCATTTCACTTAAAACAAAAAATATCAACCTGCTGTGGCACTAGAAAAAAAGTCAGGGGATCAACAAAGTCAGTATGATTTATCCTCTAGGGAACATGAAAGTCAGTCTTGATCAATCCAATAGTTTTTGAGATATTTCCGTCTGGGCCAAGGTGGAACAAATAACAGACGACCAGCATCCCCATCATAGAGCATGTCATTAAGTATGGCTAAAACAATTTCCAAATTGCACGTTGCCCCTGGCTTGTTTTACCAGATTGTGTCACTGCAGGGTAGACTATTGCCATCATTAATTTTGTCTTGAGACTTGGGTTAACAGTTTTCATGATTGTCCCCAATTTTGAAGTAACTGACAGTTTGAAGTGGCCCTTTGAGCAGTGAGCTACTGTACAAGAAGACATGGTAAAATAATGCTTAAACGCATCATCAATAAAACTATGGTCAATACTGAATCAGCAGAAGCCGAGATATTCTACCGTTTAAGTCCTTAGTGTGGTTCAAGCTGCAAAAAAACAGGATCCTTTTCTGCACAAGTTGATAGCTTTTTCCATTAGACCCTTCCTGAATGGAAGGGTCCCCCAAGCTTGTAAGGTTAACTTATAAATTTATTGTTGCTTAACTCATCCCATATAACTCCCAAGTCATTGAACTTTTCACTTTGACGTACTTTCTCCAGAGCCAAAAGACTTTATCCAACCATTCACAGGCTGAGTAGTACTGTGCTCCTCATGAAGATTGAACATGATCTGTAAAATCTGTGCATTGCCCCTTTAATTATCAACCTTTCCCTCTGAAGACACTAAAAACAACAATTAATTTATCTTAATTTGATAAGAATTGTCTGATATAGCATATGTGTGAGGGAATTTTCTCTTCTAGCATGCCACATATGTGGGTTACAGGTCAAGCATGTGTCTTGAGGTCATTGTAGGGATAGTGTTACATCTCATATTGTTATGGGGACATGAGATATAGAGCAGCTGTATGTTTGTGTTTTGGAAAGCAGGTGCCATTCTGATCATTACGGATAACTGAGACACAACAAATAGGTATACATAACATAGCACTCTCTACAGAGTCAGATAACAATGTCAGAGCACTAACGGTCAACATATTTCCTTTCCTTTCCTTTCCTAGAGACTAATAACTAATTGTCAAATATATTACACTGTAGATGCATTAAGTGTGGCCATTTATGGACATAAGAGTATTTGTGTCACTGTCTTGAGGGCATATATACTCGACAGAGGACAGCTTCATCAGAATTGAAGCGGCATCATGTCTTGACAAGTGTATTTACAGAGCCTTCATTCTCCTTCAATAAACCTTTCACCATAAGACACCTTGGACTCCTGTGCACTTTCTCTCCACCTACTGAACTGACCACTGATGAACAGAATTCTCCACAAGAATATGAATGTATGCCAAAGTACTCATTGTTGTCCAGA
This sequence comes from Argyrosomus regius, assembly GCA_946959425.1. Classification (NCBI taxonomy): domain Eukaryota; kingdom Metazoa; phylum Chordata; class Actinopteri; family Sciaenidae; genus Argyrosomus; species Argyrosomus regius. The sequence goes on along the minus strand of OX336888.1, from coordinate 23,791,836 downwards.
AGCTATTAAAAACACACAAAAGAGCCTTGTGCATATGCTGCACGTGTGTGACAAATTTGATGAAGATCTGAATTGGTCAGGACATCTCATACTCTTCCTGTGAAAAGTATTCACCCTCATTGAGTTTCCCCACATAATCTGGTGCAAGAAAATGTGTTCACCATGGACTCATTTGAGGAGTTTGACCAAGAATCTCCAGAAAGTGCTGATTTTAATTCAAATGCGGTAAACAAAACAGCTCTTATTTTCACCCCTACAAAACAAAAAAAAGCACATGTGAAGTCATTACTACATGGAATATTTCACATAGGTCCGAAAACCACATGTAGCTACGTCACGTGATTTGTTTTTGTTATAAAACTTCTGCAAGGGTTTGGGTTCACACACGAGTATCTGTGTCACGTAGTATATACAGCTTTAGTTACTAAACCTCCCTTATTTTATTTTGAAAACCCATTGAATGTAGACAGTTATAAACATTACACCTGAAGTTATTGCAGTTATTTAGTGAAAAACACAAAATGCACCTGAGCTGCTCTCGCAGTGAAACAGCTTGTAGAACTGACATAATGTCCTTCCAGTGGGAAATATTGTTTCAGTACAACAAACCATGAACTGCACACACAAACCTAAACCATCGCACACTGTGTCACACACACACACAGAGCTTCAGAGAGCAGAGATATAAAGCTGTAAAATGCTGACAGGACAGAACAGCAGCTCTCGCAGCTTCCATATCTACCACTTTAGAGATATTAGTACGACCAGTCATCATCACCAGCTGACCCACATTACATTTTCCCTCCAACCTGCCTGACGGTGGCTCAACACGGCGCAGTATGAACACATTTTCCCAGAGATGCTGATTTAAAAAAAAAAAAAAAAAAAGGAGGGGGGACAATTCAATTCTGTTATTACTGATGAGGGCAGAGATTCCCTCAGTGGTCAGAGAACATTCATAATCAGCAGTAAGGTCTCCATCCGCAAACCTGAAGTAATTATTGTCTCAAGATAAAAACGGAAAGCAGGGGCGATTTTTTTTTTTTTTAAAGGAGAAAATAAACTAGAGATAGAAATGACCTTAATATTATTTCTCTCTCTGGGAATTTCCAATAAGAGTATTCCATCGGAGGGTTTGATAAAAGGATTATGTGGCAAGCTTTATGCTGCTAGAGTCAAATCTGGATATGGAAGGAGAGCTGTTTGATTGAATAATTCTTGTTTCCTTTCTGCCAAGCTAGCAGTCCTCTTTGGGAAAAGTAAAAAATCAGCATTATGCCAGATTTACACATGTGCTACGACTGTCTGTAGAAGTCAGTCTGCCCGTACTGAATGTCTGGCTACCAGTACGCCTTGTCTGTCTGCATGTTTGACTGTTTGCACGTCTGTCTGGGAAAATGCAAAAACACACTATGGTGCAGAATAAACATTTTCATTCTGTACTACTGGCTTCTGACGACATTTTAAACAAGATTCGTTACATAATTTCACACTGGACAGTGCAGGTTGAAATGGCAAATCCTAAACATATAGTAAGAAAACATGCTCAAAAATCATACATTATTTCTCTGAACATAAAGACCTGGGGGGGCTCCAAACCAAAGATTTCCCAAAGCATGTTTGACATGAAACACAGAGCAACAAACTGGAACTTCTACAAGGGTTGTTTGAGCTGTTTACTTCATCACTTGATCACACTGTTAATGTGCACCTAGCCTTGTGAAACTTTCACTTACATGAGGGAGTTGATTTTGTTGTCAGATGTCTTAGCATTATAATAATTGACCCTGTTAATCCACTTCAAATCTGCCTCTCTCGAAAGGAATTACATAAAAGTCTAAAGGACCAGTGTGTAGGATTTAGCTACATCTAGCAACGTAGTTGCAGACTGCAACTGCGAAACACCCTCTCTAGAGCCTGGTTTGTCTGTTCTGGGCCACTGTAGAAATATGGCAGTTCAAGAGGACCCACAGTGTCTGCAGATATAAAAGGATCATTTAGGATCATGCAGATCATTCTAACAAAAACATAACAATTTTCCAGGTGATTATACATGAAACAATGAAAACATAGTTATGCATATTATACTTAATTTCTGCCATATTCTGTAAATACAGTCCCTAAATTCTGACACACTTTAAGTTTAAGTTGTATAATTAAAGAAAAACAGATGAAAGATCTTGTAGTTTTTATCATTTTGTTTCTATGCAGGGTGAAATTTCAAATATATATGTATGTACCATGATAAGCTTGCACAGATTTAATGTTCTTAAAATTGCAAGATAAAGGTAAATTAATCCCCAGTCATTGTTAGCACATTAGGTTAGGTTGGCTGGTGTTCAGCATGGAAAACTGAGCAAAAAGAAATAAAATTTTGATTAAAACTATTCAAATAACAAAGCAATATTCATATGCTGTTATCAGGCATCATCCGCAGACAGAGCATGCTGTCATTTAGGCATTTGACCTCAGAGTTTAGTTATCATAACAGGGTTGTGACCTTGTGACCTGCAGTCATTACTGCTGCCTCCTCCAATCAGCCCTCTAAAGCTCTGATAAAGCCCTCTGGGAAAAAACAGGCTGCTGGAATAGAGGTGACATTAGATTTATGTATGTGTGTGTGTGTTAGCGGGTATGCACGGCTCTGTGTGTGTGTGTTAGCAATGTTAGCTGGTATACACGGCTGTGTGTGTGCGTGTGTGTGTGTGTGATAGAGAGTGTGTGTCCTGTCGTGTTCCTATACTTATGAGGACCAAGGCGTTGTCACAGTGATGTAAAGATGAATGAAAACCAACAAAGTGACATTTGGATGCTGCTCACCTCCTGAAGGGCTTAGTTTAGGATTAGTACTTTGGTTTAGGGTTAAGATTAGAATTAAGATGAAGTACAAGTGAGGAATGGTGTTAAAAATGAAAATAGTTGGGTATTCGAACTTGGGTTTAGGTAAAGCAGTTACTATAGTGGCTGGGTGACAGAGTTGTAGGAAGGTTGAGGACTGACAAAATGGCAATATACATCAATATATTCAGGTGGATTTAATGTCTAATCATCTATTCTCTTCTCACAAACACGCTAAAAATGTCAATAAAATAAATTTGAATGAACATATTTCTCAAACCCAAACATGAATGGGATTGAAATAAGCTACTTTTGGGACATTTCTTTGTCTTTAATTGAAAATATCATGAGGGGAGCAGCAGGGGCGATGACATGTAACATTAAACATCCCTTTGTGAATTCAAAGCAGGGACATTGATTACATGGCATGCATCTAAAACCCTGAGGAAGTTTTGACCCCATGTGGAAGTCACTGTTCTGATGCAATCACTTCCTAAAACTTCTAAATCCCAACTGATGCATTAATGACACAGCTTTACAGACTTTGTATCAGGGTTTGCAGGCTAATACAAAATGTGTTTATTTTTGTTTCTGTTATTAAAACAAACACATTTTTGAGGGCTGCTGTTTTATCACATAGTATATTTCACATTACATCATTCCATTTTTGTCCAGCTTCTTCAGTCTCAGTTAGATAGAACTTATAAAATAACAGGTGTCCTAACAGCATGGGGCGCCTAACACATCGTCACGTCTATCTGAGACCAGACTGCCTCTTCTTTATCAGCACACAGTCGTGAGAGATCAAACACAATTTTAACTAAGTGCTGTAGGCTCGATTTTCTTTCATCATATTGAGTGACTGAATAATATTTTAAAGATAGGCATTTATGGTTAGGCAACAAAGGGAAAATTCCAGAAAGGGTTTGATTAAATAATAAACCTTATATAAGACATTAGTTGTACAACATTATTCCTGAGTGTTTTACTGAAAGAATTTACGAGGCTCAAGTTGTATACTTAAAAAGCTAATATCAACCTTATACTGGTTTTATGGTTTACAATCCAGTTGTAAAAAGTAACATTTACACAAGTACTGCACTTAAGTACATATTTGAGCTACTCTTCCACTCAGGCTACATTGTAATAGGTATGTTTTACTTTTTGCACAAATAACAAATTTACAAGATTTAATTTACTGTTGAAGATTAAACTCCTCAATATGATATTTAAAAAAAAAGATCAAATTAGCTCCTCTTACACATTAATGTGTCTGCAAAAGAAATCAAATGATAAAATATATTATAGTCTAATACTCCAAGTATTTAGTACTTTAACTTTTGATACTTCAAGTACATATTGGTAATACACTTGCTTAAGTGAGTGCTTCTATGTAAAACTTAGTCCCAAGGCAAAAAAACAAATTGTCTTTTTAGGATCCCAACTAGAACAACAGTAGAGATAAGGCAAGTTAAAAAAAGAAAAACTGAAGGGTAGTTATTTTTCCTCCTTGGGGCCCTTTATCACTACTACATCTCCCTCTTTTTCATCACCATCATCTATTTATCATTTCTTGTATTGCAGGTTAAAACTTAATGACGCTTCAGAGGCCATTTTTAAGAATCATTTGGAGATCATCATTGATCCAGATGAAAATAGCAAACTGAATTTTAGCAAGTGAAGTAATTTTGTTGAAGTTTGTTTGGAAGGCCTGTTGGAAACATATGTTGGACTGAGGAAAGACTTAATAAGCAGACATTTAAATCCCAATTATTTCCTTTTGTTTTGTATGTTAAATGTTTAATGATTTTAATAGCAGAGAAGCGCTGTCATGATGATATGTTACTCTTGCCTTCACAGTCAAATACAAAATCTATTCTTAGTTGAATAACTTGCGCATAATTTAGGGGCAAAAAGATTTGACTGTGGTGACTGAAACTGTTGTCAGCAATTGTCAGGCTGCTGAAGACTCTGCCAAAATAAACTAAAGCCCTTGGGTGGAATTTCAAATCAAGTTCGTCCTTCCTCGTTGCCTGTATTATGTAGAAAAGAAGAGAACAAGACAATCTCACTCTCACTCACCAATAGCAACACATCAAAACACAGTTTTTTCATCTTTCACCTTCAGTCTCCGACTTGTTACATAGTCAGAACAATCTGGGACTATATTGTTACTTTTCTTAAAACAACCCGCTATTCATGTTAAAATGTGCATAATGTAACCAGATCCATGAGAGTCTTAAAGATAAATATAAGTAAGAAATGACTTACAACATCAGAATACAAAAAAGCAGAATGAAAACTATTCTTCACTTAACATATTTAAGATGGCAAATAAAGTATGAGCATGGGTCAAAAAGCCACGTGTATGTACAAACGTAACATGTCAAAAAGCCAGCAGGAGCACCACACCTATGGGCAGAAATGAATGGTTCTCATGAAGTCACTCCGGGAAATGATTGGCCAGCAATATAATCCACTGTCCAATCCAATTCAATATAATTCAATCCAATATAATCCCAATTACAAGAGGTCACAGCACCAACCAAACTTGACTTAAAAAAAACTAGAAGCCAGTCCAAATAAACCTGTAGGACCGAGTAAAGGCTTTCATGACAAACATCTCTTCAGCATCAAAAACTTCTGATCAACTACTGACAAACTTTCATCATGAGTTAAATGTTTCCATAAAGACAACAGTGCAAAACTCACGTCTGTATCAAAGCACCCAGGTAACCTCAGTCCATGTACATTTCAGCCTGCAATGCAAATGCAAAGTCTCACTGCAACTCACAAAACACAATCAAATGCAGCCCTGCATGTATCAAAACTTAATATCATCCCTCTTCATCTCCTCCGGGCAGCCTCACAGTGTACCTCCTGAGTGAGAAAAAAAACATCTCTGTCCCTAAAGTATCTTATTGTTATTCCTAATCACTCCTCAGAATCATAAACAATCTCACAACTTTTTTTTTTTTATTCAGCCCTCTCTGTTTATGCAGTTCCCGGAAGGCATTGCCTTTTAGACTCTCCCTCTCTGGCGGCAAAGATGTCAGGAAAACAAATAACTGCGGAAAACAAAACAAAACAAAGTCTCCTGAAATACCTTGTGGATGCCCAGAGGAAGGCGCTGGACAGACAGATGAGCAGATAGGTTTCCTCTGTCCTCCTCTCTGAGGCTGCCTCCTCTCTCGGCGTGCTGTGGAGAGTGACTGCTCACAGCCCGCCTGGCATATCTAATTAGAGCCAAGCTGTTGCCACTATCGGGCAGAGGATCTACCTCTCCAATCTCTCCTGACTCAATCTTCCCCATCTCTGATTTTCTTTTATATTTATGCTGGAATATTTAATTGTAGACAAAAGGTTACTCTGGGCTCTATTCATCGCACACAGGCAGAATAATCTCCTTTAAAAGGCTTGACATTTCAGGCTTTTCAAAAGGGGCTGAAAAAATTATATCCCCGCTTTTGTTAATCAATGAAGTAGAACTCCCCCGAACAAAAGAATTAAATTGCTTGGTTGGGTTAATAAAACACACAGAAATAGCTGCTTCCTGTGGGCTTTTGTGCCTGCCACTGGCTCCCCCCATATGCAACCAGCACTGTAATTCCATATGATTTGGGGGGCAAAACTCTCATTTCTCCACACAGTTGGCTTTTTAAATCCTATTGAATGAGCAGACTGTGAGGCTGGCTGATTGGGACCTCTTGCCTGAGCCTGGCTGCCTGGCTAGCAGAACAGGCTCTCTCCATTCAAATATGACTTCCACTAAGGAGAGACGGGTCCACTACAATTTACAATTTCTATACTGCCCCTGCCTCAGAAAAACATTGTAATTATGCAAATGATAGGGGCAATAATTAGGCCCTTCACTGTCCCATTGTGTTAGCTGCTGTCATGCTTCAGTCCAATGGTAGAAGAGACGCAGCAGGGCACGTTTGGGTTTAAATTGCTCCTTACAGACAGCCTGCAGATGTTCACAGCATCTTCGGTCCTATAACTAGCCATCACACCGGGCCAGGGTGCCTCCATATACGACACTGTAGCAACAGAATTGGGTTTAGCTGTGGGAGAGCTGCCCAGGACTGTCACTTCAACATACAGCTGTTGTATTAGCCAGGGGCCTGCTGGTATGTGATATACCCCATTGTATCCTTTCACCTGTGAACACCAACTGTATGTTGTACTGACTATAGCAGAACAATTAGCCACACGACCTGCCTGTAGTGAATGTATGTTTAAATATTCAAAAATGAATTAATATTATTAACAGAACATGAAGAAGAACGATGAGGTTATTTCAAATACATATTGTGTTCCAGAGATAATTATTGAAATTAGTATGCAAACTGACTAGCTTTGGTCCGGACATAATACCACTTGTGTCTCAAGAGGTGATAGTGAGTCACTGTAGCATAAAGTCTTTCCTCGGTCCAACATGAGGAGAAAGAAGTAGCAAACTGAGTGGATCACAGGTACAGAGGTGCTGCTAACCGACCCTGGCCTTAGTAGCCTGGGGGAGCTGTAGAGGAGAGACCCAGAGCTTCAAACACCAGGAGTCACAGCTCAGAGTTTATTTTTTCAACTTTGGGGATTAAAAAGTGGATTTATCTTCAATCTCACTTCTCAACTGGTCTGCAGCTGCGGAGGTTACTTTTTCATATCAGACAAAAAGGAGATTGCTTGGAGAAAAAGTAAGCAAGGAAGTTAGAAGACCTGTTAAGTGGCAAAAAAATGTATGTTGCATTTCACTATGAATCCAGTTAGCATAGCTCTTATCGACCTGAATCCTGTTCAGAAAAAAAGCATTTTAAAATGTGTTTGCCCGTTTATTGTAATCAAATCACAGAAAAATCTGTTTATTTTGGGTTCACACCGCAGTAATGTTAGTATGTGGGTTCAGTGGTTCACACACTCACGTGCTGTAACCACTTGGCATTACTGTTCTGGGAGTTTGAAAGGGCAATACATTTGAGGACATTGCAAGGTACATTATGCATGCGTAACTATAAATAATCTTGAACTTTGTCATTGCATCAAGGGTGGGAAGAGGTGAGATACTGCCCCCTATTTTTTTTAGCATGCGGCCTGGAATTACCAATTGCTCCTTTAACTGTCACTAGACTTCTACTGTGAGATAAAGAGCCAACTCACTTAGTGATTGGTGTTCATGATTGTGTTGTATTCAAGCTTTAACCTTAGTTGTACTGATCTCATGCGTTATAGTTCACGCAACAGATGTAGATATGAATACATACAAATCTCTGGTTAAGAGAGGCTAAGCTGTTGAATGTTGGATTGCAGACATCTGCCTAGTAGTCTCACATTTTTCATTCATTGCTGTGTGCCATATATCAAACTGACAGTCCTAATCTAATGAATGAAACCTGAATCTGTCTGGGGTAATTTCACACACTATAACCAAGTGTAGCATATGGAAGTCAAAGAAATCAAATTATTGATCACTTCACACCCACACACTCATTTTAACTTATTCAGGTCAGTTCACACCTGTGTTAGGTTGAAGGTGGGCAGTGTTGTGCTGGGATTTCCATGAGGTAATGATAAAAAGATATAATTTGTCCCACCCAAAATGGTTTCAAAGTAAACAAGAGGGTGAGAAATGTAAATCTGAGGAGTTTGTTCATGCGTGCCCAGTCCTGAGGAGAGCTCTAAATTTAAAAATCACCAGTGCATGTTTACCATATGGACAGTACTACCAAAAGTACAAATTTTTGTAACCAGTCAAACACACTTTAAGCCAGAGAGTAACAAGTTACCAAGTTATAACTAATAATGTATATAGATTGTCACAGACACATAACATGTACCATTGTCTAGAACACATTTTCAAGAAATCAAGACCCACTGATACTTTAATGTTTTATTGGAAAAAAAAAAAGAAAAGACAGATAACAGACAAACAGGTAAAACCCCCTAAACTCACCTACACAACTCCTTCAACCAAGAAACTGACTGCAGAGGCTTGTATGTGATTTGTCAAAATGTTTCGTGAAGCTCCTCTCTTCTTCCTGTGAGATACCAAAACAAAAGCATTACACAACAATTGAATTGACACTAATTGATGTATTTTTAATTGTGCTGACTTAGAGCAAGACTAAAACCTTTGGAAGAATAAATAACACTTTTTCTACTTACAGTGGCTAAGCATGTTAGCAAACTTCATAGATATTGTATATTTAAATACTAGGGTAAACACAGGTGTTTCCAATGATACTAATTAAGGTTCCATTTATTGCAGCAGAGACTTTCCAGTGTGCCAGAATGCACCACAGCAGCACCCTGACCATTCAGGTCAAACAGAGTCAGGACCTTAATTAATATCATTGGAAACACCTGTGTTTACCCTACTACTGTGCTGCTGTGAAAAATGTCTATTGTAGCATTTATACATCCCACACTTATGACCACAATAGCTGCTATTTAGCAAAAGTTGCATAGCTCACTTACTTGGTTCAGTTTCCTATGCTTTCAAGTGCCATTTAAATGCTCATAGTAGCCATTTAGCTAACAACCTCTATCCTCTAACCTCTTTCCCATTATCTGCTAATGGTTAACTTATCAGTCTAGTAAGCTAGCATTAACTAGCCACCATAAATATTAGCATTCTAGCTAATGTTGCATTTAAAGTGTTTACAGACTTTCTATGATTATGTTGATTTACATTAGCTAACATTTGATAATTTGCTAACAGTAGCTTTTAGTTTGAGACACAGATGCCCACCACAAGCATAGCTAGCTTAAGTATCTTTTGAGTCAACACCATTAAAATGAGGTTTAAATTACCGCCAAAAAGTTCATGCCAACTGCCACTAGAATTCACGAGGAGGACTAGAAGACACAGTTTGCTCACGCGGGGCAGGTGAGATGTATTAATTAGTTCGGTAGGTGGAGCTGGATGTTGTAGTCCGCCTCCACGCGGTCTGTAGGCTGCAGCCAGGGGGGGGACCAGCGCATGGCAACGTTTCACGACAGTTCTACGCCATTTCCGGCACAAACATATGAACACCAGAGTGAGGAAAACATGAGAGGTCAAAAGTTATGGTCCTGATTTTTAACAGAAACGGAACGTAACACACAGACATGGTAGGTCTGACTTGATGTTTACTCACTGGAAACACAATCTGAAAATGGCTGCATGTATCAGTAATCAGCCGAGGTCGATAACGGTTATTTTAAACGGCTAAGCTAATGTTAGCTTTACCCGAGCATGACCCAACACGACGTGACCAAACGTCGATTTGCCGCTTTAATCCGAATTAAAAGTAGCTACCGTTCATTGCCACGGCTTCACAGTATGCCACAGCTTGACCATGTGTTGTTTGTTTACATTGTAACCGTAGGACAGCTTGTTAGTTGTGTTTTTGTGTGTATCCTCTCAGTGTTTTTCTGATCTTTCCTTCTGCAGGCTAGTTCCATGGTGGCAGTGGGACTGGCTCTGGCAGCAGCTGGATTTGCAGGTGAGTTATAAAAGCTATGCTACCGGCACATATGTTACCACTCTGATAGAAAATGTGGAGAAGTGCAACTGAGCTTCAGACCAGTCACCTTGAGTCACAGGTTGAGTCATGTCACCCATGACCTATTCAGTATTTATGCATTTGTTAACAATCTACAGAACACATAACTCTCTAAAGCTCGATTTGGCACAGTCAGATAGCTGAGAGGACTACTATATGTATTACATTATATTTGCAAGTGGTGTTTCATGCTTTTAGATAGTAGAAAGCCCTCTTTACAAATCAATGTTAATTTGTATGCAGAGTTTGCAAAAAATACACGTTTTGTCCATGCAGAATGGACAATGGTTCAACCAGACTGACAAGTGAAAGGCAGGAAAGGCACAAAGATCACTCCGAGCTGGTAAAATATTTATGGTAAAATATATTGGAAGCTCAGCATAAAAAACAGTGCAGAACCTTTTTTCCCCCATTTAGCTTTTGCAGAAATACTCTTAAATCTTTAAGGTAGATCAGAAGTTTGGTCAGGGGTTAGGGTTAGTTGGAATTGGATCACAGAATACCAGCTGAACATACTACTACAACAACAACTGACACTGAGTAGACTGCAAGGGGCCCAAAAGATTTTTGAGATGTAGTCTATGCTTATCTATCTGCACTTTACTTGTAGTTGTTGTGGAGAAATTGCTGGAATCAAAGGTCAATGGTGAGGTCAGGAATGAAGAAGTGTTCAGAAGCCTTTGATGTCTTATGCTGTAGTATTTATTGTCGCTTGATCAAGGAGAATTAGAGACACTCTCATAGTGCATCAGAAGTGCCTGAGTCGGTCTCACATTCTGCTGAACTCGTGCTGGTGGATAGACTTTAAACCTCAAGATAACACCACAAATACTATACGCCCAGAATGAGACAAAGAGAATGTTTTTACCAGGAACGGTGTCATTGTCAACATATTCTAGTCTGGAGACACAGATGTCTGTTTACGTCAACGGCAAGCTATCTATTATGTCTAAGCAGGCAGCAAGAGTCTCTTCGACCTTGGCCACCACAGTGTTGAGATAGACTGGCACATACTGCTCCCAGTCAAAGCCAAACAGTTAGTACTGCCGAGGACCTCAAGGCCCACACGTGACCTCGTGTAACCTAAGGATAGAAAATTCCATAACAGTAGTCTATACTTTCTATCGTCCTGTAAATTGTTTTGTGTACAAGTACACTTTTCAAAAAACTGATTCCGATGTCTTGTTGACATTGTCTGGAGTTAAGTACATGCAATACATGCATCATTTTTTCATACTGTTGAGAAAGGATGGTCAGTAATTCATTGTTATGTATGTATTGTTTTCTGTAGAATCATAATGTGAAAATATCACATTAGTTATCATTTACACATTTATTATTCAAAGCACTTTCAAAACTGACAAAATGAGTTAAGTTTTTTATAGTTTTCCTGATGTAATGCATAACAGTGGTACATTACTAAAAATGATTTTACATATGTTTGCCTTTATAATATCAATATTGGAAAAATATTGCTATTAATATTAACATATTGATTTAAACATATATCCCAGCCTCACTACTACAATACAATCATTATCAGTGTTTAAAAACATAGTAATAGCAGTAATAGTAATAATTCCACAGATTTATATCAGATGATATAGATATTTGATATTTACTTTCCCTCTTGTTTGTCTCACAGGTCGCTATGCCATGCAGGCAATGAAGACAATGGAGCCTCAGATGAAACAGGCTCTTCAGAGTTTCCCCAAGACGGTAAGAAGTAAAAATATGCACACAGCATGTTTCTCTCCTGATGGAAGTATGATAAGTGATAGAGATGATCTCTCACTTTACTTACAATATGTGTTTTTTTTCCTGGTAAAGATCAGTTAGGAGACCCATCACAGTGAGTTGTTAACTGTATGTTGTTGCAGGCTTTTGGAGGAGGGTACTATAGAGGGGGATTTGAACCAAAGATGAACAAGAGAGAAGCTGCCCTGGTTTTAGGTGTCAGGTATGTAAACACTTATCATAACTATCATTAAAATGTCCATATTCTGCCCTCGTTGTAATGATACACAGCTGTTTGAAAGTCAGCAAAGCTTTCCTTTAATGCATTCGGCCTGTGCTGCATGTTAACCCGTTTTGCTGTATCATTTTACTCTCCACTAAAGCTAAGTTTTGCTAACCAGAAGTAATCAAACTGATTATAATAATTCACCGTTGTACCACTGTTTTGTCTTTCAGTCCGACAGCCAACAAAAATAAGATCAGAGAAGCCCACAGAAAACTGATGATCCTGAACCATCCTGACAGAGGTAAGTGGGGCTTTTAAAGTTTGCTGGTCAGAGATGACTTGTTACTCATATTACTTCAGTTACAAGTACAAACATGTAAACTTCAGGGTGTACTTTCTTTCAGCTGTAAGGGAAAAAATGTGAATGGAATGGGGGGAAGTGATGCAGACAGCCTGATCACAAAGACTGAGGCTAATATTTTATACTCAAGCAAATTCTCCTGAAATGTAACCATGGACACCGTTTTTGTTGCATTTGTGTGTCACAGGTGGATCTCCCTACCTAGCGGCTAAGATAAATGAAGCAAAGGATTTGCTGGATGGACAGACAAAGAAATAGAAGCGAAAATGCTTGTGGTGACACAAATGTGATTCCTCACCGATCTTATACTCGTATTGTTGCACTGGCTGACTTGAGCAATTACCAGACTTTTCTAACTGATTCTTCTCAAATAAAATCACTGTACAAATTGTTAACAGCATTCTTGCTTGATTATGTTGTTGTTTGTTATTTTAGATTCACTTTGTGCACTTCTCTAAGGTGGTTTTCCACAAGACGGGAACCTTAAATGATATATGCACATTCCTAATAGTAGTGTTTTAGTATAACAGCTGTTAGTGTGGGTTACACATACATACACCACCAATATTGAGGAACTTAACCATTCTGTAGCAGCAGCAGTAGGATGTTCCATTTGCGTTGGCCATAACTGTATATATGGCCAACGCAATAACTCTGTAAAAGAGTGGAAGTAAACAGTGCAGCTGATATCAGTGAGTTAAGATTTTGCTGGATTGCACGCTACTTCCTGTGAATCCCCTTTAAGTGAATAGGTAGGAGCTGGTACTACCAATAAAAACTGCCAGTTATACAGTTACTCAATAAAAACATGGGCTTTGATATCATGAAATCTTAAGGATTACAACTTTGATATTTATCATAAATTATTATTGGAGGTACATGACCTAAGGCTTGTGACTTGGAAAGGTTATGAAATGCTCCTTTATACTGACATGACATGCTCACCCAACAATCACCTGTACACTGAGGTAGAAAAGAAAAGGACTGCAGATAGCAACGCCGTTGAATTGTATTGGTGCAACTTCAGAGAGACAGGCACAGTTGGGTTTTAGATCTACATGGAAGATCATGTTTATTTAAGAACTACCTGCATACAAAACATATTGCACATCAACCAACCAGAACGATCCTTTAAAAAAAAAAAAACATACTGTAGTTGACCCAACAAAAACACTTGGGATGTCACAACTCTCAGTAGTCCAAATTGTCATTTGTCCTAAAAGAAAACCCTACGTAATGCATGTTTTAGTGTCAAGAAAAAGAAGAGCTTCTCTTGTTTTGTTTGTTTTTTTTTTTAAATACTGTACATTTTTTAAAATAAATAAACCAAATAAATCTCCTTCCTTTTGTGGAACAGTCGTGACCAGTTTCCAGCCAGCCAGTCTGTGGAAGAACCATGAAAATGACATCATTGTCACCTGGACTTGGTTTTCCAGAAACATCTCAACACCAGGGGTAGTCTGGTCCTTACTGCTTTAACAGGACTTTGAAATAGTGGGCATGTAAGAGGGAATTTCTGTGAGGAAATGGTACTCAGTATCTCTCTTTTCCGATTTGATTCAACTGCCCGATGTTCAGCAGTGAGATGTTTCCAGGAAAACCAGCACTGATGGCTACATCTCTGTCCAGCAATAAACAGTAACAGGCCAGTTTCCAGACTCGACTACAATCAACTTTTTAAACAGAAAAAGTTTACGTTTCAGTGCAAAGAAAACAACTTATCTATTGTTTGTTTCTTTTCCAGACACGCTGTAATAACATTTCTTCTATGACTGAAGTGGTTGCATATTGAAAAATAAAGCAGCTAATGTCAAACTCCTCAACAGATATATATAAAGGATAACTGGACTCATTTTCCCCATAAACATTAAGAGTAAACACACCTGATTTTAAAAAGATATGCCTCTGAAATCCTTTCAGGGTCTTTCAGTGTTTGCCTCCACTTGCCTACATGACTACATGTAGACCAAGGGGACAACTCATCTGGTTCACTTGTGGCAGACGATGGTCACCAGTAACACAGAAATAAGTGAAAAGATTTCAGATGGTGTGCAGAGCCAGGCAACAACATGTTGAATCTACTCTCAAGGCACAACAGCTGATCACATGTATGTCAAACATACTTGGGTTTCCAACAAACCTATCTGCACTGTGGTACTGCTCATGCAGAATATTTAATTTACAAACTGTTTCAGGTGCACAAAACATCCTGAAAGAGGTTGTGGAAGCATCTTTCTGAGCCCACCTGGTAAACGGCAGACCTTTTTTTTTTTTTTTTTTTCTAAAACCCTGCTATGATATCATTTTTACCGGTAAAAAAAGAACTGCTGCATTCACACCACAGTATGGGTTTGAGTGGAATCCCTGTCTGCATTTTATAAATACTGCCTTCAGTCCAACCTCTCCCTGAGCTCTCAATGAAGAGTGGACTGAAAAGCACAGTTACATAGATGCCTGTAAGTGTATGTGTGTGTGTGTTTGACTATCTTTGGCAAGCTCATACAGGAAGAACTATTGTACAAAAACTGTAGTAAAATGAATAGTTGGACAGAAGACGTGTGTAAAGGGGAGGTTAAGGTTCAGACCTCGAAAACCTGCGCAGTGGAACAGGTTTCAAATATTTGTAAAAGTAAAAAAAGAACAGTGCTTGTTGTATTTAAATGTTTCAATTTTAAACCTGCTCTAGAGACAGGGAGATTCAATCAAGTGCAGCCAGAGAATTTAAAATATCTGAAACCATTTCCTTTGCTCAGGTCTGACTAAGAGAGTCCGTTAACAACAGGTTGCAGGTTAGAGTCCTCCTGGTAGGAGACTTTGGCAGGCCTCTCAGTGGAAGACCTGGGAGCTCTGGGGGCATTGCTGCCCTCACCATCGGCAACATTGTTTTTGGAACCATTGGTGGTTGCTGGAGCAGATGGTGGGCTGTGCTCTGCGATGGCATCCACCTGACCCTAAACAGAAAGTAGCCAGAACAAAAAAAAACATTTTAGAATAAGTGATAGTCAAGAATCAAGCACAGACAAAAGTATTATGGAAGATCAATGGAAAGACTTCATAAAGGTTAACTGTCCTCCAACAGTTACACAACAGATAAGTACTAACCACGTCCTTGCTTTTCTTGACATCCTTGGTGGTCATCTGTCTGCTCTGAGATTCAGCCCTGGATATGTAGTCAGCCACGGTCACTGTACAGACAACAGAGAAAAGAAAACACACTGGTCATGACATTTGTCTGATTTTTTGTTTTTTTCAATAACAGAAGCCGTCTGTCAAGACCCTGTCTGACAGTCTGAAAGGAGCCTTTCAGACTCTCCAAGCAACACCTCTTTTTGTAGTATACACTCACCTAACTGACGGCTATGTACACTAGACATCCAAAACAACATCACAGAAAAGTAAGTTAGAGGTCAGGTTTACTGTGACACACCACACAAAGCAGAACTGCCATTATTTGACAACTTGACAACATGAAAACAAACCTAATAGTCTTGTTGTTAGTGAACAAGTACTGCACCTGTGAAAAAATACACGCAGAGAGCAAGATGCATAATTTCATTTCACACGGCAAATGAGTGTGGACAGTGTAGGTCAGCCAACCAACCAATCACGCCCAGTCATTTAGCAAAAGCCAATGGGGCAAACAACAGTGAAATACCACATAATTAAAGAGATCAAAATTTTTGTTTAGTATGTGTTGGTAGCACACGAACAAAAACACCAGGCCTGGTGCACAAACTTTAAGCCAAGCCATTAGGAGCACAGTCCAGGGGTGAGGGGATACTGGCAGTGGCTATTGTTACCTGGCTGCCTTTCCTCAGGCAGGCGGATGCGGCGACGTCGACTACGGTTACGACGCTGAGGTTTAGCTTCGGGGTCATCTAGGGTTGTTCGGTGGTCACAGAGAGAGGGATTTGGGGCTTAAATTGTCTTTTAAACCAGAGACCTGTTTTTGAACTGCACTGGCTGCTTTTACACTTAAAAGGGTAAATAATGCAGTGGTGCACATTCTGGACGCTCTGTTAACTCTGAGAAATTTATGACAGAGTTTTCTAATTCTGCTAATGCGACAATTTAGATAGAGTTGTCTGTCTTGAGTTTGTCTGCACATGAGGAATTCTTGTAAAATCTAAATAAAGCGACTTTCATACCTATTCCATTTTCGCTCATTGAGGCGTTGTCCGACTCGCTCATGCCATCCATCAGTGTGGCGTCCTCGTCTGTCCTGCGTCGTCGAGATCTTCTGCGGCGGTTTGCAGGCAGGTTGGACTCACTAGCATCTGTATCAGCTGTCTGGTCTGTCTCTGTGTTTATCTCAGAGGCTCCATAGGCATGGTTGTCCTCATGATCCCGAGGACCTGCTGATTCACAGAGAAGAGGTTATACCTGGAGTCAAACTATGACAAGAGAAAGGTACGGGTGTCCCTCTCTTTATATCCATTTTTTTTTTTTACCAGAGCTGTTGTGGTATCCTCCTCGTCCTCCTCTTCCCCGTCCTCCAGGCCCTCCGCGGCCTCTGCCCGGTCCTGGCCTCCTGCGACCATCTCTTATTGGTCGAGGTCCTCTCTCCCTCTCCCTCTCCCTTCAAGTCAGTCAAATAAATCAGTCAATCAATCTAAATCTAAATCTTAACCCTAGTCAACACTAAGTAACTAAGACAGATAGCTCCACATTTTGTACATTTTTGGGTTTGATAAAAACACAACTCACCTGTCGTGGTCCTCTCCTGCAAGGGACCAGTCACTGAGCTCATCCTTGCGCTCTGAGTCTGTCTCAGAGGCGTTGGACTGCTCTGAGTTGGTGCCTGGAAGAATCAAGAGGGCAGAGAGACAACCACACAAAGGTCAGGACAGATGTCAAAAAGTTCTATTCCTGTCTTCTTGCACACAAAACATTTTTATCAACACACTATCTCACAGCAAATAAGTTGATTTTTTAGTATTTGATTTTAAAAAGGTGCCGACCATATCCGGTGCTGTAGCTGTGGCCTCTGCGTCCACGCCCTCGTCCGTTGTAGGAACGAGTGACATGTAAAGAAGACGAGGAGGCATTAGCACTACCATCTGTATTATATCCTCCTCCTCTTTCCCCTCTCTCTCCTCTCTCCCCTCTCTCTCTGTCAGCTGGTCGGTGACCCTGGGTGATCTGACGTAACTGTTCGTCAATCTGCATCCTCTCCAGACGAAGCTGCTCAACCTCCTGGAGAGGAAAAGGAAATCGAGGACATTGTAAGAATAAAGCGAAATAAGACAAAAGGAACAAAAAACATGTTTTGAAAAATCAAGCAAATCCGTAAAAAGTATTTTTTCTGTCTGTCATTATGAAACTAACTTCAGCTCTTGTGCTCCTCTGCCTGTGCTGTGTATTTTTTCCTCACACATCCCCATCAAACTGTCACTGACTGAGTTGTTAAAACGGGATAATTCAAAATGATTTCTTTTTTTTCATGCTGCGACATACAGATTTGATTTATTACCACAAAACCTACAACGTGACCAATCAATCACTGTCCTCCTGTGAGCAGAGTCTGACAGATCCTGATGCTTTTCATGTCATGTTCAATTTAGTGAGTAGAAAACATAGCCAAATAAAATATATGGTCTGCTTTTCCTTCACAATGTTTAGTATTTTATTTGAGAATCTACTGCAGGTATGGCTGTATTTAGTATTTTTGCATTTTCTCTGAGGAACCCTAAATTGTTTATCATTCTTATTAAATAGTTTATGATTTACATACGTATTTACTCATCAGGTATCACTTTATTTGAGTGTATGCACAGCATAAAAAGCAGTGTCACTGTTTAGCAAAGCTTATAAAGCGCTGTAGACATGCTGGTTAGACCCTATAGATGGAAGTTGTACCACTTCATGCTGCCTGCCTGAAGCTGTGGCGTTAAAAAACAAGCCCCTTTTTCCACACACACACACACATAGGTATATCCTTACATTGAGGTAAGAGATGTGGTACTCCAGCAAGACCTGGACATTTCCAATACTCTCTTTAGTACCGACAAAGGTGAATGGGACCATTCCCTGTGTCAACAAAACACAAAAACACAACACACATGTTAGTATGGGACTGAAGTGTGAACATCATTTGTATAGAGCAAACAAAACTCGTGACACTAATCAGTACTCTACAGCAGCTTTATCAGTAGGAGTAAGGATGTGGCAGTAGCAGGCTTACTTCCTGTCGAGGCTGCTTGTTGTCATTGTCTCCCTCTATCCTGACCCTCACCACACCAGACTTGTCCACAATCTCTTGGATGACCTTACCGTTCTTACCAATCACTTTGCCTGAGGACAGGGAGCAGGGAAAAGATGAGAAGGTGACTAGTGACCATGAAAAACAGTCAAAAATATGATGAGCGACCTTTTGTGTTTGTCTCTACATACCAACAAGATTCCTGGGCACCTGGACAGAGTCCTCCAGAAACTCTAGGTAGCCCCTGGCCTTCTTCACTGCCTCTGCTGACTGAAAGACAACATAGGGTTACTTTATCTGTCAAATATTCAACACACACACATACAAGATGATGGTCAAATCTACTTAGAATTACAACAAATACAGGAAAAAAAGAATGTGCACCTATGCAGTCCTACTTGTTTAGTATGACGATGAGTTCAAATATATCCACACTGTTCAACTTTTGTTTTTGTTAAGACCTATGTTCATTCATGCCTCCACCAACACTCGACACACGACACCCTACCTCTCCATAAATCCTGAAGGTGCCAGTCTCCTCATCCAGCTCAATGGCAGTGACGCCTGCAACTTTCCGTGCTTGCTGGATGTTGCTGCCATGACTGCCGATGGCCAGGCCCATCAGATCCAGTCTCACCATAAATTCCTCCTGGAAAGATGACACCAGCTGCCTGGAGCTCTACACAAACACAGGGCAGGTTTGATATATTATTAGGGATGCCAAAATCGATCAGCCGCTGATTGTATTTGTTTACTAGTTAGTCTTGATGTGACATGATTTAAGATGTTGCAAAGCTAACAAAAACAGGGATTTTTTCATCTTATATCGTGTCCAACTTGGATCGTATCTAACATGGATCATAATATATCAGGCGTGCAATTAATCTGCAGATGCTGAAGATCAAATATTTCTTTGGATGTCATTTTTTTAAGACACAACAAACGCCAAAATGTGGCCTGCAACAGGCTAAGTAAGCCTTGTTTTTAGCCTCACTCGCAGTCCCCGTCAGCCAGTTAGGAGGTGTGACGAGTCAGCAGTCAGTATAAAACAGAGCAGTCATAAGCCAGTCGCTATAAAGATCTATTTCCATTCATGCTGGATGAAATTTACACTTCCCTGGCATGTTTAGTTTTTGGCAATGGGCTCATTAAAGCGAGAGAAAAAGCTGAGGGAGAGCTGGTGACAAGTTAGAGAATGGAGAGACAGTGATGTCAGATTTTTTTAAAAAAAGAAAAAGCTAATTACTGTTTAATGACTTGATGAACAAAACTTTGGTCAAAATATAAGACATTATGTAGTTTATTTGAATTTCATGGACTTTGTTACAAAGGGGACTATTTTCAAGGTATTCCAGTACTTGATTTAATGCTGCTATAACAAAACAAAAAATAATCGGTATCATCCCTGGATCAGCTAAAAAGGCTCATAGATGGATGGCAATCAAAATCAGCAGTTATTTGTTATTAATTGATATTTTAAAAAGTTAATCTTTTGATTTGATCACAACTAGTGCTGTCAATCGATTAAAATATTTAATCGCGATTAATCTCATGAATGTCATAGTTAACTCACGATTAATCGCAAATTAATCGCACATTTTTATCTATTCTAAATGTCCCTTGAATTATCATTTTAATACTCTTATCAACATGGAAAAGTGGATAGGCTTGCTTTGTGCAAATGTTTTTTTATTGCAAACCACAACAACAACATGTAGTGTTACAGCCATTCACGTCTGAAGCAAAATCTCAAACAAAGCAACACTATCAATAAACAGATGACAAAAAAATAAATACCTAGTCACAAAAACAGCCCCCTCAACAACCTTCAAAACAGGGTGATACAAAATAAATCCATCCATTGTCGCCTGGTTATGACGCGGAGGAGGCGGAGAATTTGAATTGCCGGTGTGTTTGGCCATCAAGTCGTATTTCAGACTGGATGTGCTACGATGATAACTCAGTTCACACCGACAATACACACAGATAACTTTTATCTAACGAACTTTTCCATTCATAATTTTGTTAGCAGCGTCCATTTCAGCATCTCGTGCTCGACATCCACACAATACGGTAGCGTGGGGCGCGCTTATTGTTTTGCTTCCGGTTTACAGCTGGATCCTGTAGTTTTTCTAACGTTACTAGCAGTGGCCACAGCTTATGAAAAAACTACAAGTTCACTAGGTCACAAAGAGCGTTAATCTCGCGCTAAAAAAATTAACGCCGTTAAAATTGTTTTGCGTTAACGCGTTAATAACGCGATATTTTTGACAGCACTAATCACAACCCTTGAACCTAATTTCTAAAACTGACAGATTTAGAAACTAAAAATTAAAAGTATGAAAATGGTGCTTGAAAACATTTTGACTTTTACCAGCTAGTTATGAGCGACAAAATAAGTGCTGCTATAAAACCTTTTCTTTATCTTGTGCTGTTCATAACTTCATAAGACACAGCCCTTGATGTTACCACGGTGACCAACTGATATTTAAATTACCAGGTTGAGGTCCCCCCCTCTCCAAGGTTACTAAGCTGCCATGTAAACCACAGTGTTCTTGTTAACAACTGACCTCCAGGTGCTTTGTGGCCTCGTGGTTGCGTGACATTAGCAGCAGTTTGGTCCTGATGCTGCGCAAGTGCATGTCACTCAGCAAAGACACGCGCTTCACTGTCGTCTCATTCATGGACTAAACACACACAGAAAATAAAAGGAAGAATTAATGTTGAGCAGCTCCCTTGTCAATGACGTAAAAATCAAAAATAAGTAAGAGCTGAGTCATCTAATGTACAAGCATACATAGTAGTGTAGATGTTACAGAAATATTTAAATGTCAGCACAGAAAGCCATTTACCACAATCACTAGTTGGCTGGTCTCAGGGCAGTATGAAATGCGAAAGGCTCCAACAGCTTTCTTAAAATCCTTGTGGGCGTTCTCATTCTGGCACCTGTAATATGAGAAAATTGTAGTACTTTGAACTTCCCAATGTAAACAAATGTATCCATACTCATATCTGACAGGAGATTGTGATTGAAGAAGACGATATGTAACACCTCAGATGAACAATAGACTGTATATATGCATGTTCATTAACTATGAAGAGAACAAGCATGTTAATTTAAGATTTGTCCCTCCATAATGTTTTAGTGTAAGGCTGCTGTACTTACGCTTCTTGTAGATCCTGAGGAACGGGGACAGTGCACTTATGGAAGGAGTTCTTCGTGATGGCCTTGTTAGGGTTTACTGGACGCAGACGCTCAAAGGTCACAATCTCATTGTAAGTAGCGTCGCAGGCTGCATACTCTATCACATAGAACTGAAAAGACAGACAGGCTCAGTGTGTAAAATAAAACCTACTGATACCAACATTTAAACATTTGAGCATGTTGATTATAAATGGTTCTGACTATAGTGAAAGCCAGCTCTTACACATTAGCATTCTTGGCTCAACGCTCTGCTCAGTTATCAGGTATTATAGATAGATTTAATACTATTAACAAGACATAGATACTTGTCTTCATAAGGAGCAATACTTACATCCCCCTTCATCATGCGGACTTTAGCCAGCCACCAACCACAAGGCTCCTGATCATTGGCTCTGGACAAGATCTGAAGGGAGGTTAAGACCAACACAGAGTGAGGCAGAGACAAAAACAATATGAGGCTCAAACAAGGAAAAAACATTTTTTAAAGTTGTCCTCACCTCCACTTCCTCGCCCTCTCCAATGTCCTTCTTGCCGTCCGCGGGCGGTAGCATCCTGACATCATTGAAGGGCACCTGGCGTTCTGGCTGCCAACTGAAAAAAAGATGGTCATTTTTACCTTGCTAAAACATGAATAGTCTTACATTTGTCTTGAATATTGAACTCGATATGTTTTATGAAAGCACAAGAATACAGGAGAAAGAGAGGCTCACTTGTTCTCAAAGGCAATGGTGAGAGAGTCATCGTGGATATCTTTGACAAAGCCCTGCAGGACAGACAGAGACACAGACGGGGGTAAGCGAATACTTTAAGAGCGTGACAGCTGACTGAAATGAAGAGCACAGACTGCACAGGTCAGACAGGAAAGAGTCCACTTTGATTCTTCATGCACAAATATGAAGAGGCATGGATTACAGGCACATGGTTTTAAGGTACAATTACAAGTTTGAGTACTGCCATGTAAACTGTTCATTAATACATTAAGAATATCTGCTTATACAGTTACAATGTACATTAATAACTAATAGTGGCCTTGACCAATGAAGACAACAGTTCCCCATTGTGTGTCATGTGTGGTCATGTCATGTGTAACAGTAAACTGAATACATCAAGGCAAGTAGCAACAGTAAAAACTCTGTAGCTTCTTGTCATAATCATGAAGTAATAAAGGATTACTTAGTAACTACATATTACTCTAATCACTTCACTTGTGGAGGCACAAAAACAGTTACTAATGATTAAGTAATTAGTTGTTAATAGTTTTGTAGCCCTCAGCTGCTGGTTCAGAGTAAATCAGAAGTGACTCATGAAGAAAGTGGTCAGTATGTCAAATGACAGATATTTATGAAGATTAATACTGAATCTCTCGTCAGGTATCTCGTAAATCATCTTTATTTATTATATTCTACCCTATATTATATCTAGGGATGACAATTGATAAGATTTTACAGACACCAATGCCAATATCGCTTCTGCTTAGCGGTCTGATTCTTTATCGATTCCCTTATTGAGTCCTGGTCAATTTTCTGTGTGGGAAAAAAAGTTAGCCAACAAAGGTCTGCAAAAGCTCAACTGTTTGATTTAGAACCAGTCAGCCCGAGAGCTAGCAGTAACTACAGTCTGTCTGTCGTCACCTAAAATGAATGAAATGAGAGAATATTTGCACAGTATTTTCACAGTTTTCATTTCGGGTCTGCTCAGTCTGCCTGCAAGGTGCTAATGTTGTTACAACAGGATATTTACCCTCAGTAACAGACATGCTTGCTCAGTTTTTAGAGTGTCAAATACATAGAATTGCTGAAATTTGAATGACAGGCCATGTTGTGTAGAAACATGTTTCAGCACATTCTTTGAAATGATCATTTTACAGACATTTATAAGCACTGTATTATTAAGCACTTCCTCCATAAGATGATGCCACTCGTTGGAACGTTTCTTCCTCTCCGCCATGACTCTTTCTTGTTGCAAGTTTCCAGCAGCACAGACAAGAGTTTCACGCCATTGTTTTGCAAAGAAAAACATAAAAGGAAGCTCAGAAGCATACGACTACGATGAATAGGACTATTTGGAACCGTCCTCAGTTCCCATCCCTAATTATATTATTGAAAAATGTAGCTTAGTGAGCTTTGAACATTTTTTGTTTATGACCAACGTTTATTTACTTTCTAAGGTATCGCATGTTCAACACCTTAAATAACAGATCACAGTAAAATAATACACACAAGATCATGAACAGGGGGAGACTGTTTGATACAACACTGCCGAACCAGATATCATCAAACTTCCTTTTCCATTACAGCGACAAAACAGTGGAATGATCAGAGTGTATTAGCTTTGACCAGTTTAAAACTAATGTTAAAAATGGCTGAAAGACAAACAGCCATATTGTTACTGAGGTCATAACATACAGAAATTATGTGGATTATAATTTTAAGATAGGTCTGTGCATTGTATACCTGTTTATTGTTACATGTGCATACTCTACCAGACACTACAGATGGAAACATTCAGCTATATACTATATACATTCAGTCCCAGTTGTAAACAAACCAATTGATAGTAAAAAATAATAATATGTAGTCCTTCATTCACTAACTATAATCAGTAATTATCAGGTCATTCCTGATTTGTTCCCACTCGTTCTGTGGTAACTACTCACAATTTGGAACGTTGAAAACCGTGTTTTAAAGTTTTGACATAAAAAAGATTAATCGAAAAACAATCTACAAAAAGTCAACAATAAAAAAACATTAGATGCAGCCCCAGTCTGCTCTTTTGCACATCATAAATACACATAAAGACACACCAGAACTGAACATTTTCTAGCCATTCAGGGGCTTATAAATGTGTTAAAGCCACTTGATCATCTTGTGTGAAGGTGGAGCGTCAGTTAAATGACTTTTTAATGGAAACACTGAATCACAGAGCCGTATAACTCAAGAGCCAGGCAGCTGACAAGCAACAAAGTGTACAGAGTGACTCATGAAACCAGGACTGGGTAGACAGAGAAAAGCAACCAGGACAGTATCAAAGGGTAGTAAAGGAGTCATCTGAAGAATGGAGGTGAGGCCAGGGGGTAGGGAGGGGCTGGGAGGCCGGAGGAGGAAAGGAGTCCGTGTGGCAAAGGAGATGAGAAGGAGAGAGGAAACACACAGAGGAGATGGGAGTAAAGGAGACGGGACTGTTACAGGCAGCAAGTCTAGAAATAGCTTTTAAGTGTACGGTATCAGTGACCCTGTCCTGACATGCCAACTGGTCAGGATTGACAAGGAACAGCTGGCTCACACACACACATACAAAAAATAGCTTCGGCATGATGAAGTATCAAATAATAGACAGCCGTTGAGTAGGTGCCGTTCAATAAGAGCTTAAAATGACTGTCATAACGAGCCATAGTGTCTACGAAATATCAAAAATACTTTATTAAGCTAAACGGCCAAAATCTGCCTCCAATAACAGTTACACAACTCCATTACCGAATAAATGATGTAGTTACAATCGGCTGACATAACAACATGACGCCTGACCACAATTTACTAACTCGACAACTAGCAAGTTAAGCTAACTTTTAGCTAGAGGAAGCTGCAACCGGACGTCAAGTAACGTGAATTACAGCCTTTATCGCTTATATATACCGGCCAATGCAGACAAGATCGTGTTTGTCAGACTCTGAGTGTGAAGAAAGGTCGACAAAAAGTGACAGTTGGCGACGACGTCCGAGCGTTGCTAGCTTAGCCAGCTAATTTTGGCTAGCATTGCTAGTACGAGCTAATGGCAAGCAATTAGTGGCTTCAGAGCAAGTCGGAAACTGTTGCCGTGGTCCTTGAGACTTTAACTAACATACTGTATCGTGTAACAGGCTATTGTGTTCATTGCTGAGTTAATAAGCAGGTATTTACCTTGTAATAAGCCCCGTTGGAGCCACGGACCTCCACCACCAGTTCTTCCATATTGGACACGCAAAGGATGTTGGGACGACAGGTGCTCCTTAAAGCATCAGTGAAGTTTGAAGCTCTGAGAGGTAACAGCACCGTGCTGCTGTGTGTTTACTGTGATACAACTGGAACTCACTGAAATACTTGATTGAGTTTCCTTACGGCGATAATTGAGTCGACTAACTGACCCCTTCCTGTTATATTGTGATTGTCATAGCAATAAGTAAAGGTCATAATAAAGGTAAACTCGTTGTAAACAATCACATTAATCAGTTCACAATCTGCTAGTATATCATATCATATATCATAATCTGTAACCAACAATGGTGGAAATTAAGTATTTTGTAGTCCTTAATTGAGTAGTTCCATGTTATACTATAATGTTTAGTCAACTACATTTATCTCATAACTTTGCAGATTTACATTAATAATACAAAATAGAATGACCAAATAAATGATCGTGTATTCTTATAGATTAAAATAAGACTTTGTTACTTTATTCCCTATCCAAAAGATCTGAGACTTCCTCTTCCACTGGTAACTTATATTATGTCTTTACTCAATTACTGTACACAATTACTTATTTTAGTATCCAACTTACAGACTACTTATTTCAGAAGCAAATATTAATCTATGACTTTTTTACCCTACTGCATTCATATTAGACAACTCTTTTTAAGATCCTAGTTACTTTGCAGATTAAGATTGTCCATGTTATCATCTTATAAAATATGGTGCACCATATATCGCCGATATAAAGACAACAAAAGTATATATAGTATATACAGCATAAATATATACAATTCATTGTTTAACTGCTGTATGGCATGGGGATTTCCAGAGCCTGGCAAGGCTGGGGTTGCTATGGTGATAAACTGGCTATTTTGCAAGAACACTGCCAGGCAAAACATATGTAGAACATTTATGTATACTATTCAAGTATAAGTATACTATATAAGTAAAAGCAACGGAAAAAAATGAAAGAGCACAGGGGGAGAAAATGAAGGAACTGTAGAAAGGGTGCATTAGCAAATAGAACATGAATCAACAGCTTTTACTGTAGGGTATGTGATAACAGTACAATAATAATATGTGTCAGTGTCTAGTAATTAGAAAGAAGTTGTATACAGACAGAAAGGTGGTCACTGGGAAGAAGGATGTCCTGTGGATCTCCATGTGGTGTACCTTGGTCGGATCAGTCTGACACTGCTTCATTCAGAAAGGTATGACAGGGATTGAGAGGTACAGCATTTTCCATGATGTTCACATGTAAATGCATCATTAATAACAATATAATATAGAGTAATACAACATATTATTCCTCTGCATATTCCTCTGAGTATTTTTATTTATACATTCTGATGATAATACTTACATTGTTTAGTTTAGTTTAGTTTAGTTTAGTTTAGTTTAGTACGTTTTAGTACATTTTGAATGACTTGTAATGGAGCATTTTTACAGTATATATTACAATAATAGCAGTATTGCTACTTTTTCTTGAATAAATTATTGAAATACTTGTTCCACTACTGGCTGGAGCAGCAGTTATATTTTAGCAATTATATTTTAATATATTAGTGGGATTATAACAGAATATTGGTTTGCACAGTTGGGAGCCACTTAAACACATTTTGTCTCAACAAAATGTTTCTCCGTGTATATTATTCTTTATCTAAATGATTTTCCATGTATCTTTGGATTAGTACATTTACATTTTCCACCTTTTGAGTTCAGTCACTTCATGTTGTCCTCAAGAAGGAAAAAAAAGATAGAGACCACACCTGGAGACTGTACTTCACTTCAGTGAAGAGTTCTGGCTGCTCTGCTCTGTTTTACAGGTGTGGAATAGGTCCAGTGAATCCCTGCATGGCCATTGTAAATGCACGTCATTTCAAAGTCATACCGAACAATGACATTTATCTGATGGCGAAGCAGTTCTGTCCTGATGAGAGTGCAATCTTCCAGGTAATAGCTGCATGCACATGTCGCAAGTGGTCGCTGAATGGACTCATGAGCATGAAATCTGTGAATCAATAATATCAGAGATTTTGAAACAGTTCAAGAGAGCAACCTTCACAGAACACTGTGTCATGTTTTTTCATCTCTCAAGTCCAGTTTCAGACACCTGTGGCAACTAGGCTGGGACCCACTTGAGCTGTGGTTGCACCATGTGGGGAAAAAAAGTCCTATTGGGTCATTTTGATGTTAATGTTTTTATGTGACTGACGTGCTTTATATCTGGATGTACTAATGAAATATAATGAAAAATAGCTAGGCACACCCTTGTTTATCTGGTGTATTAAAGGCAGTAAAATCTACAGTTTTGACTGAAGGTTTAACTCAGGTTTCACATTCATTTGCTGTGTCTCTATTCTTTTGTTGCACAAATGAGTGCAACTGGAGTAATGTAATATTGCTGTATTGCTCTGCTAAAGGGCGGATTTCTTGTACTAGAAATAATCCAGTACAGCGTGAAAGCTGTCAGATACAAAGCAACCATCTTCAAGGCTCAATTGTGCCGAAATATCAATTTTTTAGGACCAAAAGTACTCGACTGAAAATACCTCCAGCTGATGGCATGTGTCACTCATTCATCAATGCCACTCATGAATAGTTGGAGGTACAGTAGGTGTTTTGTCAGATAGAGTTTGTTTAGCCAGGTGTACTGTTCATTCACATTCGCAGGTCCTTGGAAAGGGGTTGGCTGCTTTAATATAAACACACATCAGGTGTAGTAGTCAGTCAAACAGAGAGCAGACAAGAGGTGGCTCATTTTTTACAAACAACCACTGTGACACCTAGTGGCCAACAGCTCACCTCCTGGGGACTCAGTCTTGTACATCAGATATTCATTCTGATTTAGCACCACCATGAGACTGTACAGGAGATACACCACAAATCTGTGATAAAACAAACTTTAGTGTTTCGTATCAGTGTCAAATCAAGTCAAACCCAGATTTTAAAATACAGACGATATACTGTTATTAGCAATTTTAGTAAATAATCTGCGCAATCTTGGATTTTGTTGGACTCACAAAAGTAATCTGCCACGTTGTGTTAGGTCAGGTTGGTCAAGTCATTGTGGCATAAAATCAAAATGATCTCTTACAACAAAATGCTGGATACAAGCTAAAATGAACAAAACAGAGACATTTTCAAAAGTAAACAAAAAAAGTATCACCCCCAAACCAGAAAATTCAAAACAAAGAACTTGAAGCAGACTCACTCGCAGATTACACAAATCTTTAAATACACAGATTAACACAGGACAATGACTAAATCTGTGTTAGAGTCTCTTATTCTTGCTGATGCTGTAAAAGGTTTTAGAAGTGAATGTCTCTATTTTTAATAATGACCAATTTATTGTTTTTCATCTATAGTCAAACTCTCTCCAGCAATGTAAGTAAAAAAAACCCTCATAATTCATATAGTCAGAGTCCTCTAGGTTTGCATGGAAGGTGTCACATTCAACAGGTACATGTTTGGTACATAGTTGTTGTCGCTTTTTTTGTTCTTTTTGTCAATATGAAGACAAAAATAAAATTTGCTTCAAAGGACGCATATGACCTCCCCAGCACATAACATTTTCATCATTGTCATGTTATCATGTACAATATGATCACCAAACATTAAGAAAAAAGTATCTATTATAACAGACATTTCTTATTCCACAACGACCCCCCGAGGAGCTGTGAGGACATACAGTAGTTACACATGTAAGAAAACAAAGTAAAATGAAATAGGTAAGTTACACTTTTTGCCAAGTAACTGTAATTACACTCAAATGATGATGATGAGTAGATAGTTAATTAGATAAAGACATATGTAAATGAGCAAGTACATTCTGGTAAATATTCAAAAGCGTTCTTAATTATTATTAACACATAAAGCAATATAAATATTATGTAAGCA
The DNA here is from genome assembly GCA_946959425.1 of Argyrosomus regius. NCBI lineage: Eukaryota > Metazoa > Chordata > Actinopteri > Sciaenidae > Argyrosomus > Argyrosomus regius. The sequence goes on along the minus strand of OX336888.1, from coordinate 23,761,882 downwards.
CTTGATTAAATCACTATGTTTAGGTGACACTGTGCAGCATTTAATCATGTTGATTTAGATGAGACTTTTTCTGTTGTTGATATGTAATGACATAAAACATGTTGAGGTGTTGCTGCAGTGGCTGCAGATCCATGCCATCATGTAAGAACAAGACACTGATTACGCTCTACTATTAAGTGGAATGAAAAATTAAACAAGTATACACTTCCGCATTATGTCAATGCATGTAAAAATGCTGCACAGTGAAATTAAGATAAAGAACACAGCAAAAATAAGAAATATATATCTTTAGGGGTGTTTCAAGGTGTCGTTTGATGTATTCTGACAGTGTGATGAAGCAGAGATGAAGACAGCGTGTTCCTGTAGTGTTTGCACTGTGTTCAATTTAGTGTGTATGTGCAGCTCTCTGGTGAAAATATTCTGCTCGGTCTGAAGACATTACCACAGACCCTCACAGTCTGCCTGATAGTCTGTTCTCACGTTCTGATTTAAACCAGTTTACCAATTCCATTATGCTAAGCCCGAACACTGGTTGGGAAATGATGAACGATTATGTGAAACACATAATCTCCCTGCTGCACCATCATTGCAATATGACAGCCAAATTTCATTCATCCTATCCAATTTCTTCCTTATTTAAGGAAAGAAAATTACTGGTCCCAGTAATCAGATATGTAGCGAGGCTGTGTGCAAGAGTTAAGCCCACTCCCATTAGGCTTTCTGCTTTTGCTCCTGCTGTAGTCAAATACATGCACACACACAGACACACACACACACACACACACACACACACACACACAGGAAGACAGATACACATGTTCCACATGTCTGACCCTCCTCAGTTCTCACATCCCCTTTCACCCATTTCAAGGACTATTATTTGGCCTTGATATATTCTCTACAACATCATCCGTTAGCGATGCCAGTTTGAAACACAGTGTCCCTTAAGTGGTTTAGAGAGCTGCAGACAGGCAGTTCTCCCACACACACACACACACACTTCAAACTCTCTTGTCCTCTTCTGAAAAAGGCCTGCACAAATGTTCTTTTTCCAAACAACAACATGATTTTTTTGTCAAAATTAGGCTAAATTAGATAAGAATGCAATTTTGTCTTTTTGGCTGTGATTATCCTCTGACAAGAATCAAATGTAATAACGAGACATTATTTGGCGCCAATATTCATTCCCATTCTCTCTCTCGCTTTCTCTTCCTATCTCTGTGGAGTAAAATCACCAGCGAGCTGCTATATTAAACACCATGTAATTTATTGCTAATATCATAGGCTCTTAGAAAGCTCCAGTGTCACAAACAGAGAGAGGTGTATTGAGCCTATGACTGTTTGTTCTCCTCCACACATGTCCAATTTCTCTCTCCAATCGGGAATGCATTATAGGTGTAATTGAAAATTAGTAGTACATCTTTTCTCTCTCTTTTTTTTCGAGGGGTAATTTATCAGGCTTCATTGTTCCTGTGTGACACCTCCAGGGCCTGTTTCTAACAAGGAGCCTGGAGCACCGAGAGGCTTTCTGCTTGCCCAGGCCCCGCAGCGCTTTCTGTGCTTTGTCACTAATTGTGGCCTCCTCTCCACTGAATTGTGATTCGGGTAAAAGAGCTTGTTGGCTCGATGCAATGAAGCTGCCGGTGACGCTCTCACCATTATCAAAGATACTCTTGATCTTTTCAAAAGCAGGAAATAGATTTTTTTTTTTTTTTTTCCCAAGCCCCTGTTCAATCACACAGGGGGTTGGCGGGGGAAAAAAGTAATTTGCAATGCGTCCATTAGTTCTTCATTAAAGCAAGATTAAATTGCACCTCAAATCACATCTGCCTTTTCTAGAGTAAAGGGTGACAGTTTTAGGGCCAAAACTAATTACTAGTGCCAATGAATGAGAGAGGAAAACAGGGCTGTTTTTACATGAGATAGTGTGGCCTGTCATTATATTCAGACTAATTCCACTCTGCCTGCTCTCTTAATGAGACCAGAACGTCCTCACATCTCTCTCTCTCTCTCTCTCTCTCTCTCTCTCTCGTATCTGTATCTGTCTGCGCTCCAAATGTATAATTTTGATAGCACTTGGAGTTTGCATTAATTAATTTTTCTGCGAGACCTGCTACAAGTGCCAAATCTGTAATGTTCTGAATTATCATTTAGAGAGAAAAAGAAAAAGACAGACAGACAGACAGATAGACAGACAGTCAGGCAGGCAGACAGACAGGCAGGCAGCTAGCCAGACAGACAGCTGCTGAAACAGTGAAGGAGGAGAATAAAATTGAGACAAACTAACTTTAACTCCGTTCTAACTCTCGAACTCAGTTCTTCTTCGCCTTCTTTGTCTGCTAGATACGAGCTGTCGTGTTAGGTCGATCTTTGACCTGTCAGGTTACGAGTAAGTTAAAATATTTCATGTTTGTTGTCTTTAATAAAAACACAAACCTTGTGGCAAAACTAAAAGTTAAACAGATGCAATTAAGTGCAGTCACAATCATCATTTTGCTCTGGAGAATAATATCTGTTTTGCAGAGATTTTATTGATTGTTTTGCAGCATCATTTGACAGTTATCTTAATAAAATTCAGTAAAGAAAGAGTTTTGCTGTTTTGAAAAGACTGAGCCAAATCAATCATACAGTGCTGTGCTTTGAGTTGAAACAATGCAAATGTTGCAACCTTTCTCTAGTTCCAGCTTCTTAAATGTGAAGAATTGCTAATTTATCTGTTCATAACATTGTTAATTGAATATTTTTGAATGGACTATTGGATGAAGACTTCACCTCACCTTGGGCTTTAGAAAACTGTGATGGGCATTTTTCCTGAAGTCCTGAACTCACATTTAGATAACAGCTTTTCTTTGTTCTTGGAAAGCTCTCATGCAATGGCATATAGGTTGATATATGTATTGTGCAGTCCTTGGAGGCTCAATCTAACAGCTAAAGTCATTCATGTCAGTTTTTCAGTTAAGTTATATTACTCTGGAGCAACTCCTCTGATAACGTTAAAAGAGCTATTGAAAGGACTGTCAGGAGCAGATTCTGACACTTGGGTGATGTGAATGTTGGGAATTAAAAGAATTCTCGCTTTCCTAATGCAATTAGCACCAAAGCTGATGATTTGTTAGCCTACACAATCAGTCTCATGGTAACTACTTCATTAGTTACCTTTTCATGTATAGTAAATTCTCACTTTTCTTTTTTGTCTGTAACAGACTTTTTGTGTATTTGTCAATTTTCTGCAAGACATACCAGGGCTTAAAACTCTTAGAAATGTACTGGAGAGCCATTAAAACCTGACAGTTCCTGTTCATAGTTGCAGTGTTGTGCAGTGCAGCAAGAAGACCATGTCCAGAAGAGAACTAACTACCTTGTTTTCTTAACCTGATGGGAAAAATGTGACTGCACATGGCCATAATGCCACAGCTCCTGTCTTCCGCTCCTCTCCTCTCCTCTCCTCTCTGCTCAGATCGACAGACACTCTTCTCCTGCGCTCGAGGTTGAGTGTGGTTAGATTAGTCTAAGAGCTGAGAGCAGCCAAGTCTCACAAACAGGATTTAGCATGTTGTCTCACAGTGGCAGCCCTGCCTGGGATCATATGCTACTGATGAGCCCCGAGGCATAACATGCTTATGGCAGATACACTGCGATTTACAGAGACAGGAGAAGTGCAGAGTACACCAACTTAACATGTGTGCATTTGTTAACAGTGCACAAAGTTGAGATGTTGGCATCTTTAAATGAGTCAACAATGTTGTGAGGCATTACCTCTGCGCTGTGTATAAATCTCTCAATGCACATTAGAGGCTTTTCAGAGTTGCCAGCTGATTAGCCTTCTCAAGACGATTTTTGCCATCCTTAAAATATATATTTTTTTCTACATACAGTGCATTTTCTTCCTCACAAGGTACCAAACCTCCTTTCCTTGCAAAAAAATATATATGCACTAGCACTAATTTTTTAAGCAGAGGAATCACCCCACTGGTTTCTGCTGAAGTGAGATTTGGCAGCAGAGACCGCGGTGGTTCCAGAAATTCAAACCTCATACCATTCCAGACTGGGCTTATCCTAAGCTTGTTAGTATGTGTGATGCCGGGACCGATAGGGACCTCTACATTACCATAACGCTGCTGAATTAACTATGATCTTCCACTGCACCGGGAGAAAAACTGGCCCACAGAAGTTTTGCAATATGCTGCGCAGGATATTATGATAACATGCTATAATAAATGTTTATAATCTACTTAGTGGAGGAGCAGGGTTCAAATATGTTTCTATATTAGGCCTATTAATGCTCACAGAGATTTTCTGTTCCACCGTCAGAATGGCGCGAGTGAAATATGCACTCTTCACCAGAAATGGGAAAATAAAAGGTCTCAGAGGGGTGATTAATTAAAGCGGAGATTGTATAGTGATACATCACACAACAGAGAGGTGCAGTAGTAAAAATGTAGTCCTTGCTGAATCAAACACAAATACTGAGGACACTGTTCTCAAAAATGTCTCTTAGAATCAGCGGGCTTTAACTACCTGAGGAGTTTACATTGAACTATTTTATCTGAGTTGTTTGAAAGAGTCATTATTCATACCTTTGACTGCTTTGATGTAATTAAATTAATAAAAATAAAGGCTTTTTTTTGGTATTTCTGCACTACAAGTATAGTCAAGCTTTGAAAAAGCACTTGGACCATCATAAAGGGTGATCAAATTTACTGAAAATATAATTTGACATTTAAATGAAAACATAAAAATGTGCCGAAAATTACACAAATGTTGTAAGAGGCTTGTAGTCGAAATAAATGAACAGAAGGAGGTGTGGTTGTGATGGGTGCCTACCTCATTATTTCTAAAATCATGGCTGATACATACAGGAAACCTGATTCCTTAACATACAATGTCACGTGACGTTTTTTCAAGTGGTTCTGGGAAAATGATCAGATTCCACTATCTGACAGGATCACATATAATGTGCATTAGCTTATTTCAACTCTATTGAATCTATATGATGTTTACAATGAATGGAAATCGATATCTTGTGCTTCATTTTTTATTTCCTCAAAATCCAGCCTGACATTTTTTAAAATTTTTTGGACTCTCCACGAGAATTTCAAAATAGAGCTTTGTGTGTTTGAACATTTGCCTGCACAGGATGAGTTTGTGATCCCATTGGTGGGTCAGTTTTAGTGAATTGTTCGACATTTCGGAAAATATGCTTACTTGCTTTCTTGCTGACAGTTTGGTGAGACGATTGATGCCGATCTACTTATGCACAGCTCTATATCTAACATGTTACATGTCTTTTGTTCGCTGAAAAATAAAGTGTACAAATGACATCTCATGGTTTTATGACCATTATGTGCTGGACAATTTCTTGGCTAGGTGCTCTAGAGATGCTGATGGACTTATTTAGAAGTAATGCTAGCTGTTTCCCCAATATCCAGTCTTTATGCTAAGCTAAGCTAAGTGTCTTCTCGCTGTAGCTCCATATATACCATACAGGCATGAGTGATGTCAATCTTCTTATCTGACTCTCAAAAACAAGGCAAATAACTGTATTTCTGGTCTTTTTCTTCATTTTAACTAAGCAATTACACCACAAAAGATTCTTACTTTACCTCAAGAACACAGTTCTGACTGTGTATAAATGAATAATAAATCATTGCAGCAGCTAAAAGTCCTCCACTGACCTGCTCTGTTAATCTGACTGCTGGGTGAATGTTTCCGTAGAAATACCATAAGGCCTGCACACATTCAAGACGCATTAGGCGATACACTCCTAAAGTATCCTTATTATACTGCTCGTCTTATTTTGATAAACAGTAATTTGGTGTCATGGAGGACAGTTCGGAGTGAATGGGACTTGTCTGTCTATCTGCCTCTCTGCCATTCACACCATTTGTCTGTTGGGTTAAGACTCCCCTCTCTCCCTCTCTCTTTCTCTGTGTTGACACATATACATATCACACACCAGGATTAGCATGACGGTGACTGTAACAAACCTCTCTTTTGAAAAAAAAAAAAAGGGAGAAGAAGAAAGAAAGAAAGAAAGAAAGGGGGGAAAAAGCACCCTATTCTATAGTGGAGGTGCCCAGCCAGAAAATAGCATACTTAGACAACAATGGCGTGGTAAGTACCTTAGCAAGGATCAGCGCTGGCAGAGTGAAACACATTACAAAACAATGGCTGACTGCCTGCCTGCTTGGCTGCTTGGATGGCTGTCAGGAGCTGTGGGGCTGCCATGAGCTGCCATGCTGTTATTTGTCAGGGGAGAGAAAAGGAGACAGAGACACACATCATCATCTTGCTCCTCATCGCCCGTAACGGCGAGTCTAATCCCGCCTGCAGACGGATCTCCCATGATCCCCCTTTCGCAAAGTGTGGCATGTGATGTTGTTCCACTACAAGACAACAACATGGACATGGCTGCAGAGATGACAGGAAGGGATATAAAAGTGTTGATTTGATGTGGTTTTGGCTTTATGTTTGGAGTTTAGAAAGGGCTTTATGGATAAAGAAAAACAGACTTTACATATTAGAGCTACAACAACTAATCAAAGTGCAACAATTCTGATGATTTTTTAAGTCATTTTAATCAACGCTTACATTTTTTAAGCAAAAACGCCAATTTTTGCCAAGATTTGATACGTTTCTTTCTTTTATATCACTGTAAAGACATCTGAAGATGCCGTTTTGGACTCGTGATGGACATTTTTCACATTTTATAGATTAAACAACCAATCAGTTAATTAAGATATAAAAAAAATCATTAGTTGCAGCTGGAATAAATATACAACATAACGTAAAACATACATATTTCTAAGAATGACAGCTGACTAATAAGACATTTTAGTGGGTTTTGAAGCCTGTATTGGATAAACTAGAAAGCTCCAATCATGCTGTAAGAAAAAAAAAGATTAAAAATCCAAAACAAATTAAAAAGCACAATCCTAATTTTAAAAAATGACAAATAATCCTGCTGTTGAATTATGCTAAAATAACACAGAGATTATCCAACAATTATTAACCTCCATATCATGCGTTCAAAATTACACATTTACATTCCAATATTTTGATAGGATCTAAATCAGGAAGTCAAATATATTCCAGTTTTATTATTGGGCCAATAATGAGTAGAGATTGTTTAATGCAAGTTAAAAGAGGAAAGGGGTTTCTGTAAGTAGAGAGAGGAGGAGGGGGGCAGGGGCGTTACTAATGATATAAGAGCAAATGTTGGAGCATCTCCTGGAAATCTGGCAGAAATCCTAATGTCGCTCCTGTCCCCCTTTTAATGCAAACCAAATGAGCCGGCACTGTAATAAGAAGCTTCCCAGAATTAGTTTCCGTTTGCAGAAAATTGCGGAAAAAAAAAAAAAAAAAAACCCTAGTACTTTTATCTATGAATTTCACTCCAGCATAAGCGAAGAAAAAAAAAAAAGAAGAAAAAAAAGGCAGACCCTCCTCCGACATTATTTGGATGACGTTCCATCAGTAGCAGCAGCAAGAAATAACATTGTGCAAATTCTATGCATGTTAATGATAAATAGGAATCCACCTGCTCACAGATAAAATGAGTTTAATTTCCCCCCACCCACGCCCATGTGCCTGCCTGGCCTTTTAGAAATTACTTATGCACAGCTATTATTAAAATAGGGCCAGAGCAAATGAGAAAGAAGCGCTATCTCTGGAGAGAGTGGCTGGGTTTAGACTGCTGCTACTGCTGCTGCTGCTGCTGCTGCTCCTGCCAGGACTCTCTGCTTCACACAGTCAGCGTTTCTTTCTCACGCACACACACACACACACATGCACATATGCAAACACACACATATACACACAGAGACGGGAAGCTTGTGCACACCTCACCTCCTCTCAGCTCTGGTGGCAGCTCTGACCCTGTGTTTACTAAATTAACCCAAATCCTTTTTTGGTGGAGTTTTTGAAGTGTAATGGAATTTTCAAGCTTTGTGAGAACATCTATTTGTACGTGTGTCTATTGGCGTGTATGTGTATGCTAATATGCACTTGTGTACCAGTGGCGGTATGCATGTGTGTGCTCCAGCATACATTTGTATACTTGGGTGTGCGTGCTTGTTTTGTATCCAAGTGTAATTTTGTTGTTGGAAGGAAATTTCCTTCAGGTATACAATGTGCTTGTCCCTGCATCTTCAGAGTAGCTGAGGATGTAACAATTGAATGCTGAAGGCTTGGAAAATATCAGTTATAAGTGGTGACTAGAATATTTATCTATGCATGGACAAATAGGGAGGGGTAGGGAGGGGGAAAAAAAGCAAAATTGGGAGAAGGAGGGGAGAGAACGTAGGCCAGGTGTAAAAAGAGGTCAGAGCAGGAGTGTTTTTGTACACAGGGTGCTGTATACTCTCTGCCACCTCTGCTCCATTAGCAAATCAACAGATTCCTCTCATCTCTCACTTTGGCCTTGAACACTTCCAGAACATTCATCCTTTTTATCCACGCAAGCTGAAGGATGTTCTGATGGCTGGCTGTACAGCCTCTCTCCAACCTGAACTTCTGCCTCTTCATTGCTCTGATTCAATAATGAGTGGAAAGAGAAAAGAAAAACACACACACACAACATCCAAACTGGAACTCATTAGATGGAGAAAAAAAATCGAAATTGGAACTGAATTGAACACTCGAAGGTGACATCCTGACATTGTGTGAAATTAAAAACTGCCTGGCTGCTAGGAAAGACAGAAGAGCGTTCACCTAGTGACAATAGTGCTGTCAAAACTGTACTGAGAAAAACAATGTTATAAGCTTTGCGCATTTTATATTAAAGAACAGTCAGTACACACATAGTAAAGATTGCTGAAAGCCTGTTCAGAAATGAAAGAAATAAAGGACACATTATGCCATTAGGCATGTGAGGAACAACTCAGAGCATACGCAGAACAATGATGTTTGCATTTTGTCTCGGGGCATCCTGCTGTGTGTGTGCTTTCTAATGACTGCTCACTGGGAGGAAAGCGGCCCCGTGGGGGATGTTAAGACTCTAATAAATAAGGGTTCACTCTCCACTTCATGCACTCTCAGGGCAGCAATTATGTCAAAACAGTGTTTATAGTTGTAACAGTAAAGAATATTTCTGTCCCGTGAAAATGGGCCCTCCTGTGCTTGACAGGTTTTCTTTATGCTCGAGGGCTGAAGTTGAAATTACTATGCCGCTTTGTGATGATGCCACTACGTAATGTTTCTAAATGATATACTATAGTTTACAAATACTATGGTTATTATTATTGCAGAGCGTGAGGATTGGACAAAAACCCTGAAGATATGCTGTTGTGTTGACACGCTTCACCATTTGATGCCTGCAGCATGTAGTTTAAGGTTTGTATAAACATATATAATCTGAATATACACTACTATGATCAGTATTTTACTCTAACAACGCAAGAGAAGAAATTACTTTTATTTACATTATTGATCTATCTAAAAAAAAAAAGAAAAAGAAAAAGAAGATATTTATTGTATGTTGTTGAGTTGACATCAAATGTTTGGGTGTAATTACACGACCAATCTGCCTGGATTTCAGACATACTATGGCCAAAGTGCATCCCCAGCCCAACTTTTGACCTGCCATCAGACAATGATTGAAATTTTCCTTTTCCTTATATTAATTCAGAATATCTGTTGTGCAACTGTTCTTTTGCCAAATGCTATATACAGCCAGGAACATGAGTCAGATTTAAGGATTTTGACTCTAAAATGTACACGAATCAGTCTCACCATGAGTAATTTGTCTTGTAACTTGATTGTAAACTTCTCCTCCTGTTGAGAGCCCCAAATCGTCCTTAAAAAGTAGTAGAAGGTTCTCCTAGAAACGTTCGACATGAGTGTCCATGAGTGTGTTATTTGTGGAGGTGTGAGTAAGCATGATCACTAAATATTCATCCAATCCATTATTTACACTACAGATGAGCAGTAGTTTAATATAGTGCTTTGCAGTGAGTCAAGTTACTGCAAACCTGTATACAGGACACCCCTGATTATAAGACGTTCCCTCTTTTCCAACATAAAACACTTTTAGAATAGTTCTGTCACTACAACAGGGTTCTCTCTCTTTTCGTGAGATCATTTTCTTTTCCAGGACATTTTCAGTGATGATCAAAGCTGGTATGACAGAGAGGGATTGCTCCATACACTAATATGGTTTATATCTGTGGAAGTCTGGATTAAACGTTTACCTTTTTTACCGTTTACCTTTTTTTAATGTTCTGTTTTAATATTATAATTATATGTTTTAAAGCATTCTGTCATTGTATTCTTTTTTTATTTTTTTAATGGAATCCTTTTTTCTTGAAGTATATGAACCATTTCTGCCTGAACACCAATAACACAAATATTAGCTTACATTTTAGCCTACTGGCAAATGCAAACTCAATGGAACATACCTAAATATACGATCAACCAGTCAGGTTTGCTTTGAGTCTCTGACAATGATAGTCACACCCACTGTGAGATAGACTGCCAAGCATTTCATTTTCAGCTAAAGAAAATAGGGGGATGTTGAAATAATTTTCCAAAACAAGATTCTCCGGACATTTAACTTTTCTCTGATTTTCTCAGGTGTTTTCCATGACTGAAAAACTGGTCAACCCTGTACAAAGAGTAGTATAGTCTTCATCCTTGAAGCCTTTTCTCTCATAAAAGAAAAACTTCAGCAGAATGTAAATCCCACATTTGAATAGCTTTTTCTCAAACATACTCACACTCTGCTGTCAGACTTTTGGAAGCCGTCAGAATGATTTCTCTGGCAGTTTGTTTCTGTTTTGTCTCTGTCGTTTTGTTTTATTTGGTGTTTTTCAGATTCTCATAATCTGTGGCACCAGTAATTCTCGACAGATGATGTGGTCCCTCGTCACAACAGGTTAGAGGAGCCATCACAAACTTCATGTGGCAAATTAAACACTTATTAACTAAATAAACTATATAAAGACACTTGGACTGAGTATAATGTTACAGTCAAGGTCAGGGGCTCAGGGCAATGGCCCACTTTATCTGGTTGGTAATCAGACCCTGGTTTGAGTGGTAGCGGCATTGTAAAAGGGTAACTAAGTACATTTACTCAAGTACTGTACTTAAGTACAAAATGAGGTACTTGTAGTTTATTTGAGTCTTTTCTTTTCATGCCACTTTCTACATCTCAAAAGTAAATATTGTACTTTTTGCTCGCTAATATGTAACAGCTTTAATTAACAAATTAAGATTTTTGAACACAAAACAGACGAAGAACTCGGTTGACAGAAAAGTAATTTAAGAGTAATTTCTTGAGCAAATGATGCTTTCCCTTTTATTTATTTCAATATATTTTGAATAATTTTGAGGTTTAGACTGTTGAGCATCGTGAAGGTGTCACTTTGAGCTCTGCATAATTGTGTCAATTTTCAGATTTTTACAAACCAAAACAATCATTTGATTGATGGAGGAAGTAATCAACTTATTAAATGATTAAGTGCTTGCCTATTGTTGGATTTCTGTAAACTCTATTATAAAGCATACAGTCTAGACATACTCTATATGAAAAGTGACCTGAGATAACTCGGCACTATAAAACAAAACTGAACTGTATTAATCCATAATGAAAATAATCATTAGTTACAACATGAGTAATAATTATATAATTATATAATCTATAAAATAGTATAACAGTTGCAGAATTTCTTTCTTCATTATGAATACTTTTAATACCTTAAGTACTTTCCCGGTTATACTTACATACTTTTGTAATATTTTCAATGTAGGACTTTAACCTGTAACTGGTTATACGTACTGTGTACTATTAGTACTTTGACCACTGGATGAGCTGATGCCCAAAAGAGCAGTTCAGGATGACTCCAGAAATAATTTTAAAAACGTGTCTCCCTGTAGAAGAAGTTTGAGTCTCGGTGCAGTGTTGTGACAGCACTGAGACGAGGGCCAGTGACAGCGACAGGGTGAGAGCCTGATTGAATGGCAGCAGAGGACCGTACATCTTTAAATTCCTCATTATCCACTAACACACAGACATCACGTCTGCTCCTATTCCATTACTTACTCCTCCGTATTGTCATGCTCCGAGAATTCAATGTAGTACCTTTTATTGTAGAAAATGAAAAATGTCATTTTCCCCTTCTCTCTCTCTCCCCCTCTCCTAACACTAATTTAAAATGTCTCATCTCCTTCTGCGTGTTCAACAGTCTGATTGCCTCTGTGCTGAAGAAAGAGGCCTAAGAGGAGGAATCCCCTCTCTTTGTAAAAAGAAGTCCAGGTGGGAGCAAAGAAGGAGGAGGAGGAGGAGGAGGAGGAGGAGGAGGAGAATGGAGTGGGATGATTCATGAAGGGGAGAATCTGCAGCTTCATCAGAGTCGGTCAAGCAGGACAGCTGCTGCTGCTGACCTCCCGAACCAGCGAAGACACCCACACCTCCAAGGACTAAAGGTCTTCTTATTCTTTTCCCTTCAGCAGTCACACCACTCTCCCTCCCTGTGTCATTCTCTCTTTTCTTTCTCTAACACTATTTCACTCTCAGCTTATTGAAACAGTGCAGGGTCAGGACTTAACCTCTTAAAGAAATAAAGTCCTTCAGGTGTGCTGAAAAGGACAGTGATGAGGTGTCTCTGCCCATGAAAAGCAGTATACATGTATACATGTGTTTATGCTTGTCTCTTAATGAATTAATCCGCTATCTATACTATGAGTGATAAAGACAAAGAAAACACTGTCCTCGTTCATAAAACGAAACAGCAACAGACACTAAAACTCGGTCAGACTCAGTCTGTCCTTAAATTGGAATTGGGATGTGAAATTATCAATAAACTGCATATTTTCATCATTTGATTCTTTCATTTTTCTGGAAATGTTCTGCTTGTCTTTGCCTTACATGACAGTAAACGGAGGATCTTTGTGTTTTGGACTGTTGAAAGGACAAAACATTACATTTGAATACAACACTTTTGGCTCTTGGAAATTGTTATTGGCCTTTTTTAACAATATTCTGACATTTCACTGACAAAACCAGTAATTCATTAATCATTTTCTTTCTTTCTATCTACCTATAATTATGTTCTTGGTACATTGTTTGCTATACACATTATTTTAAGCTTTTTCAATCACTTATTATATTTCATTCTAATTGTCAAACTAAAGGAATAATAAAAGCCTTGTAAGTTTATTTCAGGATAACAATAGTTCTTCCTTTGTTATTGTTTTGGTAATAAGATCACAAAAAAAAAGTCACAATTTCTATCGATTTTGCATTTTTGTTGCTTACAAAAGTTACCAAAAGAAATCTTATGAGTAGGTTTGATGTGTTGAGTGGAGGGAAAAAAGGGGGGCCAGCCCCAGAATGTATCAATTATATCATATTGTTTATTATCACTGATTCAGGGTCCCATGTGAAATGTGTTTCAGGGACCCAGAATTTCTCAGATAATAAGAACCACAATGGCTGCATCTTTATTAGACACCATGATAAACCAGATTGTCTGATTCAGATTCACTCACAGGTGGATCTAAACATAAATGTATGTAGAATGGAATTTAAACAAAGGCAGCAGCTCCATCAGTATGGATGGAGAGGAGACTACTGTCTTCTGTTCTCTTTCCTACGATCCACTGCTCATGCCTACAGACACAGTGTACCACTGCCCTCCAGTGGAGAGCTGCTAAACTGCAGATCTGATGCATCTGTAGACTGATGAGTTTGTTTCACTTCAAATTTGAGTAGAAAGTGTGCTCACTAGTGGGACAGAGGAGGCAGATAAGGGACATTTCCACTGTGGATACTTTCTATAGGACCATTACATTATGTGGTGCATCATCCTCAGATGAATGTAGCATGTTCAAACTAGTTTAAAAGATCTCTGAATATAGTGAGTTTTAATTGGCAGCTCTGCTTGGTACCAATTCCAGTGAATTATAGTAAAATAATAATATTTCTTGCTAAAAACTAAAAGATGCCAAAGTGAAGAAAGATGAAACACCTGTGCTTATTTGTCTATGTGAAAATAAATGAGCAATTTGTTCTGGAGAGATTTGTGGGCCTCTGGATGGTCTCAGTGATCATACCCCCACTTGTGATATTGTCCTCACTACTGCAAAGGACAGAGTGACAAGCCAAAGCTGACTTAGAGTTGACTAAAGAATATATGAGAGCATATATTCGCTTTTTGTGGTACAGGTCTGATTTCACAGACTTAACAAAGGGTTAACATCACACTTTCTCTCCCGTTATTAGTTGCTAAAGATTTATTTTAAGGTTCAAATACATTTTTGTTCATATATCAACACACAGTATAAAACACATTTTATTGGACAAGGTTTGTCAAGCTAAGTAATTGCCTTTAATGTCTAAAAAATCTGGATGAACTCAATATTATTGCCTATATGTTTTTAATTTTGCTGTATCCAGTGTTTGACAACTATAATTGAAAGTGTGGAGCAAAATCTGACTGCAATCCATATACCAGTAATTTTTAGGATGCATAATGGCACCAGGATAATCCATGTGCTCAGTGATGCGTTTTGCTCAGGACCAAAAACTCCCACAGTGCCTCTTTACAGGACTAATGATGACCCACAGAGTGAGCGCTCAGTGAGACCAGCACAACGACTGCAGGGTCTGCCGAAGTCAGTATTTATGAAGATTAAGATGTCAGGCGTCTGAGACAGAAAGGACAGGATCAGGAGTCTGTGTGTACAGTATGAGATGAAGAGGCTTCTTTACTGCCTGTATATTAGTGGCTAATCTGCCCTAACAAGATAGACCGAGACATGCAGCCTCTCCACTGCAACACTCATGATGGAACCAGTAATGATGGAGGAGGAAAGCGAAAGGTTGGCAGCTAAGCCTGAAGTAAGCTACTTTGGGATGGGGTGACGCACGGCTGGTCGCTCAGCCTCTGGTGTGTGTGTGTGTGTGTGTGTGTGTGTGTGTGTGTGTGTGTGTGTGTGTGTGTGTGTGTGTGTGTGTGTGTGTCCAGTTATTTAATCAAATGTGTGACACCAAGTAGCTTAACGTACCATTAAGTCATAATTCCACTTTGGGTTTCATTTGCAAAGTTAAAGGATGAGAGACAACCAGATGTGTTTAGGCATCTATAGAATAACACAATAAGTTAAACAGAATATAAAAAAATAAGATGGAAAGTCAGTTATTATTCACAGAAGGTGAACATTTCTTACTATTTGGCCTCTACAGTTTACCTTCATCATAGCTTTAATGTTATTCCAGCTCTACATACAGGGTCAGTTCACCCAAATCACTTCTCAACAATCTCCTCTCAAGGCTCTGTCGCACACTTGGAGCTTTTCCAAAAGGTGCTCAAAATAATGGAAAGTTTCGACAGTTTTCTTGACAACTGAGCAAAATTCATCTGTTGATTGATTTGTGATGCCTACAACATGGTACACAAATCTACAGTCGTGCTAGCTGCTCTGTTAAGCTGGACCTAGGTAAGCTAAATGATAGCATCAGCATGCTAACATAAAAGGTAAAATGAGTAGCATCTTAATTTAGCGCTTACATTTGCTAATTAGTATAAAACACAAAGTGCAGCCAAGGATGATGGGTATGTTATTATTTCTGCAGGGATTTTATCATAAAAGGATTAGATAAGCAGAAATTTAATTTCATTTTATAAATCATCCTCTGGGGACAGTGAACGTCCACTCCAAATTTTATGACAATCTATCCAATAATTGTTGAGATATTTCAATGAGAAAACAAAAATATCTAGAAGCTGGAGGTGCTGGCAGATGTTAAGAAGTGGAAACTTTAACTAGCTGGTGGTACTAGAGTACTGTACTGGTACTGTTCAGCAGTAACATGTCTTCAGTCTTTTTAGAGACAATATCCCAGTCATTCCAGATAATCCACAAAACACGCTGAATTTTTTAGGGGAACTTCTTTCTACCAAACATATTACATATTAAAGGAGTTAGTAATCATAGTGTGAGCACCACAAACAAAATTCAATTCCCCAGCATTATTTTTTTTAGGTAGAAACAAAAATCGCAGATGAATATCGCCAACAAGTATAAATAAAACCAAAACTACATGCATGGCTGTCTGTTGTGTTTCACTTTTGGACTTCTCCAGTAAAGTTTAGGTCTAGTTACTGTGCAAGGAAAACCGCACAAGCCAGCAGTGCTTGCTCTTCCTTGAACATCAAACAGGCCTGGTATGCAGTAGCTTCCATGCATGTTCAGGATCAATATCCTGCTGGAAAATGAATCCTCTTCCATACATATTACTGAGCCAGAAGGGGTAGCATGCCTCTGCAAAAATACAGTGGTATTTCTCTCTGGCAGGTGTGTAGCTGATGCTGTGCAAGTCACTTGAAACAGCACCTAGGTCTGACATTTTAAATGCTTTATTGATTCAGTTTGATTTACTACAGGAGAGAATGTGTTGGAATACTGCAACTGCAACATCTGTATCGTGTAAAGCTTGAAAAAGTACCGCAGTACTAACAGTCAGGTTGCTGAGGAAAAGATTTAACAAGCCACAGAAAGAATGCACAAAATGGCACAAGGCAGTAAACATAAGGCAGTATCTCCTTTAACAGAAAACAGTCTCGACCTAAGATGAACACAAAACAAAGAGATTAAAACCTGTAGCAACTGATGTGACGTCAGATGTGCTCAATAATGTAATAAAAATGAAAAAATGAAAATTAACATATAAGAAATAATATTGACTTACATGTAATATCTGTAATCACCATACCATCATATTTACACAAGTTCATTTTCAATAAGCTATAATAAGATAAAAGTGATAAATGTTCTCTTGAAATTCATTACAAACATGTTCTCACATTATTTGGGAATGAACTGATTTAGATGAACATTTTAATTCATTTAGACCAGTTTAATTTATTTATTATAGTCCAACAGTTACATCAGTTGCTCGCAGGCCTTAAATCTACCATAAAGAACATACCAAAGTAAAATGACTCAAGCATTTTCTCTAACACTGAAGGCAACTGACAACAACTGTAGACATTCAGACAACAACAACACGTTTGGCCATTCAGCAGTGTTATCTTGATGCAGTCCAGAATGAATGAATTCATGATACAAACATCCATGTTAGAGTCTTGTTTCACTAGTTTTGGGCACATTCTGGACTTTTGGTTTTGAGATATTATTTTGGCCCGACTCCTTTCTCCTTCTCAAATTGGGCAATCTGATTGAAGATATCCAACAGGTTAGAAGGGAGGTCTTTTTTAGGCCTCCCCCCTGGCACTGACGTCAGACCACTCTGCTTATGATTTCCAGCACCTTCTGATCGTTTACCGTTTCCTCCCTCTGACCTGCAGCTCTCTTCCTCTACTCTCCCCTTTCTGTCCTTGTCTCTTTTTGCCTCTTCTACGTCCCAAATCTCCTCCTGCCCTCTGTTCTCATACCTACCACCATCGAAGGAGTTCCTCTTAGAAGAATCGTGCCTCACCCTACCGTCCAAGTGTTTGGACGCAGAACCAGAGTTCCCTAAATATTCGGATTTGAAGCTGGATTTCCGTGAATACTCAGAGTCAGCCGATGAGCAAGACACTTTCCGTTTTCTGTTCTCGTCTAAGCTACTCCTCCTCTTGGAGTCACTGTCTCTCCTGTCTTTTCCATTATCCTCCTTCCATCTGTCCCTGCTCTTATCCCTACTGTGTCTCTCGTTTTTCCCTCTCTTGCCCTCCTCTATGTCCCTTTTCTTTCTTTCTCTGCGTGAGGAGTCAGACTCTTCGTCATCTGAAGCTGCCGACAAAGAATACAGCTGACTGATCCTCCTCTCTTCGGCATCCTTCTGCTCTACCTCCTCCTCATCCCTCTCTCCAAACCCCGGGCCTCCTTTCTGGTTGAGAAAGGTGGCAGAGGTGTTAGGAGGAGCGGGATACCACTCCACCTCGTCCTCCTCTTCCTCCTTCCTGTCTTTCTCACTTTTACCCTCCTCGCTCCTCCTGCTGCTCTCCCTTGAGGAGATCCTGCTATGGCGCTTACTTCCCCGCTCAGACCTCCTCCTCTTCTTTTTCTTCTTTTTAGACCTCCTGCGAGAGGAGGAAGACGATGAAGAAGAAGGGGAGTTCCTCCTAGAGGAAGTGGATGATGACGAAGAGGTTGATCTCTTTCGTTTTTTCTTCATTCTGTAGAAGACATTCACTGAATCTTTTATTTTTATAAAACAAGTGCAATGAAGTTATGAGATGTGTCTATGTGCCTTTATTTGCAGTATATTTACCTGCCATACCTTTAAAAGATCAGAGCTAACTACTCACCTCTTCTCCTCTTTTAAGATCTTACGCAATTTCTCAGCGCTGGTCTGGCTGCTCGTGGCTTTCACCTGCTCCTTAGCCAGGGCTTCTTCTCGCAGGCGTATTGATTTCTTTACAGTTGCCAGGTGAGGCGAGGCAAGGCAAGACACGACAATGGCAGGCAAAAGTCCACAGAGCCATATTCAAAACACAGACACGCCATGACCCAATACATGCAACGGAGACCCCGAAAATGGAAATTCATTTGTGTTGGATTAAAAAGGTATGGGGAGGAAAAGGGAAAGCAAAGATTTGAAAAGACACAGACGAACGTCACAATCACGAATCACAGATGAAAGAGTGATCGAGAAACATACAGCGAGTAATTTATTTACCACAGAAGTGGTGTGATCCGAGAGTACGGCAGTTGGCATAGAAGCAGATGGATGGACAGAGGTACAGGCAGAGAAAACAAACAGCATTTGTTCCCCAATGAGACAGAGAAGGTTTCAACGTTACCGGATTTGGACCAGGGTCATGGCGCACAACAGGTGTCCAGTGGAGGAGTCGTTGTCATTGTGCAGTTTTTTTTTTTTGTTTGTTTGTTTTTTCCGTCCCCGCAAGGCAGGTGACAAGACCGTGGCAGTTGGAGGGTCAAGGGGCAGAGTCCCAGGGTCGCAGACACACACACACACCAAAACACTTCATCAGTATTACAAACCACAGTGTCAGGAACATGAATGGATTAATGCACAAAATTCGCAGTGTAAGATGATGCTATTCAGAAACATTTTGACTAAAGAGGGCACCTGTGCTCGATATATGTACACTCATACAGATTTTTTCCACATATTTGCCTGATTAGACATAGAGTGTGTGCGAGTGAACAGACTGTGCTTTACATCACCTTCAAAATTTATTCAGAATACAGGCAAATCAGATTTGTTTCTCAAATCAAATCTTTAGGACAGAGTATCTGCACTGTTATTTGCAAGTGATCAAACTGGATTTGTATGTCCTAACATCACCAACCTATCTGCATGCGTTGCTGTGGTAACGACATAGGTGTCAGGCACTACACTAGTGATGTGGTTTTCCGATGCAGAAGCAGCTTTGCCTATGGAAGCCTCCCCCTAAAGTCCCAGCTAGATTTCAGTGGCTGTCCATGGACTGTTGTTCTCTGTGTTGTCCTCAGCTCTGCTAGTAGCAGCTTAGCCGTTCCGATGCACTTCCACCTCTAGCTACTCCTTTATCACTGGCTGTCCCTGTTTATAATTACTAACACCCATGCTTTTCCTACAATGACAAGTCAAAAGGTCTGCTAACCCTGCTCACCATATTAAAAAGTATGATAGTGTGGTTAATATTATAAAGGTGGCTGTATCTAGTAACAAAAGGGTGTTCACATAGTGAAGCTCTTGTAATTTAAATAGTCTGCACAAAAACAAATCATTTACAAACCAAGAATTTTTCTTTTGATAAAATAAAATCGATTTACATTTTTCAGGAAAATGTACAACCCTAATCAGTTTATAGCAGTCAGATACTGTGCATAAACACACAGAATATACTGTAAATCCTTAACTTATATTAAGCTCATAAAGCATTAGCAGACACACAGAGGTTTCAATCCTACCCGTTTCACACTGAGACCTTTTTTCCTATGATTGTTTAATAATCAGCGAGTGCAAACAGAGGACCAGTTTGACAAGTCATCCATGTGTGAAATTTAACTTTTCTTCTGGTCTCAGAAAAACTTCCTTCTGATAAAGTGCACAACAAACGTCCCTTATTGATTCAGCTGCTACACCCTTACTGCCTGTATCCACCTGTGACCATGCGAACTTGCAGTGTAAACTTACAGGTTTGGTCAGGTTTAAAAGAACTCTCATGTGATGCCAGGATATGAGGCAGAGACTTGAACTGTAATGTCATCTTCTTAATGAAACACTGAAGTTGTGAGTCTGCTGAATGTCAGTCTTGATTGTAAGATTAAACAAATTTAAACTGCTACTTGCTACAAATGATTTTTTAACCACGTACGATCAGCGGAAAGATGCTGTGATACACTGTTGTTTCTTAACATTCTGGGCACTCATAACTCCTGAGGGAACCATTTGTCTCCATCACTGCTAACTGCATCACTACAATCACCAGCAAGTCACAAACTTTGACTGTCATCTGGTTTTGGTCAGATAGTGTACACTCTGAAAACTGCTGCCTGTTGTGACTGAAAACCTAAACAAAGGCTGTGGGGCACTTATGAAAGAATGGCTGAATCACACAGCATAGCACCAGGGGACAGCTCATTTGTCTTTATGACAAATTAATCTGACCTTACAACAGTTACTTACTCCCACTGTATTGGGTGTGCGTCACCTGTTTTGTTTTTCTGATGCAGATAAACCTAAAATACACACAGTGCTCATCTGCCAACTTTCCCGAAGCCCTTGTGTTGTGTGCGTGTTGTGGTCCGCTCACCTGTATAGTATCTGTTATCTTGTGCAGGGCCTCCTGTGCCTCAGGGTTTAAATCATCGAGAGACAGAGCTCTCCTGTACAATCCCTCAGCTGTTACTAGTTTCTCCTGTTCTTCAAGCCTAGACACACAAACAAACAATAGTTCATGAGTAATTTAGGTCACAAATTTTAACGAGGAAACAAGCCATCTTATCTGATGTTTGGATTAATGGAACAAACCAGACTAGATGCTGCTCACTCGTCTGTTCCAAAACAACATTTGTGTCATTCTTTTGCTGTGTTCGGTGTAACATGCCAACATTACTTTTTTGTTTTAACAAGCTTTACAAGTCATTGTTTTCGTAAAGGCAGCTATGCTTAATATGCCTCTGCCTAGCCCACTGTCAGATTGTTAGCAGCCAAATGCGAGAGGTGCAACCACTTAGATGCCCACGGTTTCTATTTTCTTTATGTACTTAATTAATAATAATTCAATAGGTTTCACTGCAGTTAAATTGCAAAAAAATAAAAAATACACTGTTTGAACTTGTTAGGGTGCACGCATTAAGGCTCTGATATCCTGTTGATATATGTCTACTTGCAATCAAACATAATCAAGGTGTAAAGGTGATATTGTGTCTGAGTTACAGTTTACCGGTAACAGACAAGGCTGTGTTAAGTTATTTTTAAAAGTACTGTTCCCCAACACTATTCTTTTGTAAACTTAATTAAATATTGACTGACTATGGGAATGTCCAAACCCTTTTGGGATTCTGCTGTGTTCTAAATATAGATATAATTGTACACTATTAAGTTCATAAAAGAAAGTACTGAAAAATGTATCGAGAGGGAGCAGGTGTGTTATCATGAGCTTTGCAACTGCTGGTGCCGCCTCTTCTTCTTCTTCACACGCAAGCATGTCGAGCAGCATAACAATGACTTCTTTCACTTTTGAATTATCAAAGCAAAGGTAGTACTGCTTACTGTTTTCCTCTTTCCACCAGTGTCTGGCAGAGATACTTCTTGGCGTTGCGGTGATCTGGACAGTTCTCCAGGGCCAACTCAAAGTCTGTTATAGCCTTCATAATGCTGCCTTTGTTGGCATATCTGCGAATAACCAATGAAGGAAACACACAGTAAGAACAAAAACACACACACACACAATCCATTCCTTACTAATGCATACATGAGGGTTAACAACTCTAGATTTATCTCCTCTGTAATTCATTTAGGAGTTGAAATAAATAAAATGAAATTTATTGACAAATAGATGTCTTTATTTAGTTCACTGACTGTCAGTCTAGCACTGGCAAAAAAGGTGTGTGACATTTTTCTGTTATCTCATCAAGTTTCAAAGGGAAGAAATGGTATGTGCTTTTCACTGGAAATGCTCGTCCACATATTTTCTTCCAGATTAACTGACACAAACTCTTTGTCTAGGCCAGTGCAACTTTTTTTTCACTGAAATAAAAGTAGTACGTTTTCTAAATGGCTGGTATGGGTAAACAATACATCACGTTAAATACTGGTAATTTATGAGAATGATAGAAAAGCAGAGTTATGAAGAATCATATCAAAGTAGGTAGTATATGAATCAACTAACAGAGCTCCTCGTGCCACCAGTGCTTCTACATTATTAGTATCGATATCCAAGGCTTTGTTGTATTCATTCATGGCTTCCACATGACGACCATGTTTGAAGTGGTCCACACCTGCACGGACACTAAAAGAACAGAAACAGACAAGTTACAAGGAAAACTGGTTTATATAGATGTCAGAAGAAGCCAGAGGAAGAAAGACTGTATGAAAATGTTAAGTTGTTTAACATTACCACTTCAAGGCCCATGATGATGACTGTTTCTTCCTGATTACAGAGGCAAAATCCTCCTCTTGGAAAAGTTTGCTGTGGAGAAAAGAGACACGGCTAAGAACTTTGAAGTGATCATCAAAGCAGCCCTCTCTCAACACTGTAAAGTTCCTTTTCCTAAAGTGCCACAGCCTTCCTAGAAGGCACATCCTTCTTACTTGGAAAGAAAAGTCGCCTGACATGTAAACATTCTGACCCTGTTCACATTTTGTTAGAATACGCATCTTGGTCTAAAAGGTTTATTCAGAATTCTTTTTTTTGTCTTTTTGTTCAATCAATATTAATTTCCAACCGCCCTTTTACTGGCTTATTTATTTCTCTCTTTTTTTATTACGCCACGGACAAAACACCCTTTTATGGAATTCCGGCTTGTAGATTGAGCCAGTGGAGGTGACGGATGATTGGGGCAAGATTACACTACATGCTCCTGTATAATAGATCTCTGCTCTGCATTATCCGTTGCATACTCTACAAGTGTGTGTGTATTATTAGTTTACATCTGTGTCAACTGACATATAAATTGTGCACATTTTGTTCATTTGTTAAAAATTGAATGAAACATTGAGGAAATGTGTCTTAGGTGATAGGTTCACAAGATGACAGTGCTAAACACAAGTGTAAATGTACACAAACACCAATGTCATCCAATGACTCAAATCACTTGCCAAGGTGGCCACATATATTTTGTAAACACTGATGCGCCCTGATGCATCCCCAGCAGCACGAAACAGGAAAATACGTCATCAATGCAGGATGTTGGTGTTGTTTTGGTGAAAGACAACTACTTTGTCCTGGAAAAGCCCCTACATTTGACCTTCTGTGGGAAGAGACGTAGGCAGTACAATGATGTGTTTAGGCTGTCTACTTGTGTTTGAATCACCCAAACCAGGTGTGAATAGCATCTAAGAGACACAGAATAGTTCTGTTATATCTAGTCGTGCAGTGGAGCAGTTCAGAGTCAAGTCATGAGACAGACAACTGAAAACATTTAGATAACTCTAAGAAGGAATGTGCTGTGATGAATGCCTTGACAGTTAGTAATTAAAGAGAAGTAACACTAATGAGACAAATGTGACTATGCTTTGATTCTCATTTTCAAACAAGTCAGTCAGAGAAACAAAAATAGTAAACCAGTAAAACACTCTGAAATGGCTAAAAATGACTAGCCTGATGCTGAAAATACAACAAAATATGGTGATAAACAAGAGGTCAGCCAGTTGACATGTTTACCTCTGTAGTCCTCTCATCATTGATGGTGGGTGGGTGTCACTAACTCCCACCTTCCCCAGCAGGTAGTCCACTACAGAGGGGTTGTGGTAACCATGGCAACTCCCCAGTATACACTCATACGTCTCACTGGAGTCTGCGGATGCACGAACGCTACGACTAAGAGAAGACGAGACGAGTCAGAATCACATGCTAAAACTGAATACTAACTGGATCTACAAGAAAAACAAAAAACACAAATGATTCCAGTCATAGCAATTCATGCCACAAAGAGCTTTACTTGAAGGGTTTATTCATCTTCTCAGGTCACAAAGGGACACCGAAGCTCACAAAGAAAATGAGCATTAGTCGGAAACGCGGCTGATATAATAATCAAGAAGATTGACATGACATGGTGAAGTGGTTGTCACCATCAAGAATTAATCAAGACAAATAAAGTAAACTTTGTGTAAACTTCGTTGTTTAATTAAACAGCGCCCCACATTCTTCCATCCTTATAAAAAAATCAATATTATGTTTCCGTTAATGTACAATTTCAGGCATATTTAATATCTAATTTTACACATTGTTTGTTTGTAAGTTAATCTTCAGTGTAAAATTTTGTAGTACCTGTAGTGTATGGGCAGCTCCTCCCGAGGAACGACACCCAGTTTCATTTGCTCCATGCTGGGAGAAAGAGAGGCCTGGTGGAGGGAAACTGTGATTTTCTCTTGGTAGCGGTCAATATCTTTCACTGCAGCTACAGATAGAGAGAGAGAGGAGCATTAGGAGTCACACAGATATTGTAAAGTTTCAACACTGAAAACTGAACGATGCAAAAAGAATATTTAAAAAAAAAGGCCAACTAACCTCTGATGAAGTCTCCAATCTGGTAGTAGGACAGTGGATCGTCGTGGCTGCCAGTAGAGGGAATTTCTCTGATGTGACATAGAGCCTGAAGGTAAAAAAAAAAAAAAAGAAGAAAGGAAAACTTAGATCTAATTACATTAGCCTTTATTAAACAATGATAGTACAGAGTCAGGAAAGATTTTAATTCCCATTGATCCATCCAGAACATTACAAACAAACAATCTTATGTATATTCATTATTTCAAAGCCATCTTTCTCCTCTTTCCACATAAACCACTCTTCATATCTGCATAACTTAGATCCAACACACAGCGCTTATTTAAGAAGGAAATACATTATTTTTCAAGCTGGTTGGCTATTACTCCTTATTTAATTCCTGTTTCTAGGACAGTGGCAGATGCCAGGATTTGAGTTTTAAATTATGACTGGTATGTAGTTATGTAACTTCGTGCCAAATGAATCAGAGTTCAAAACTGGCAGTCATTCAGGAATTCACAGAAACGTGGATTAAGTTGGTACTTCCTGTATGGCTGGCCAACTGATCTTCCTTCAAGTCTTTTGTATCTACAGTGGTTGATTAATTGGTTTCAATCTGTTATGACAATTCTCAAGTGCATTCAACTGCTTTCACGTGTTGACTTACTGACAACTCCAGGTCTTCTATGTCCCTCTTCAGTCCTCCTCCCGTGCAAAGCAGAGTGAGAAAGAAGCCGTATTCTCTAATGTTGTTGATCCTCCCCACCACAGTGTCTCCTCTCTCTAAGTCTCTGTACATCATGGCTCTTCTTTCCTCATAAGACACCTCCATGAATAACTCCACTGGTGGCATGATGGCATAGGGCTCTGTGGAAGCACAGGCAGAAAGCTGAATCAAACATGTGAATGAATACAAAGATGAATTTCTCTATATTAGCCAGCCTCTGTATATACTGACAAACTAAGGGGTCAGCATAATGGCTAAAAACTTACCAGATGTTGGCTATGATGCAAAGTTTTTTGTTGTTTGCAGAGTGCAAAAAAAATAAGTGATGTAACAGTTCTGCCATTGTTCCAAGTGGAGAGAGACAAATCTGACCGCTTAGTGTGGATGGGGTGTGAGATATGTAGTTAAAGCAACACACACCTGCAGCGTCCTCCTCCTCTTCATGCTCCTCTTCTTGATGAGTAGCGGTCTTCCATGCTGGACAGAACAGGATGTCGGCCTTCCTGGCAATGAACTGCTCTACAAGAGGGTTGTCATGCCCTCCACTCCTGCTACACGGAAACACACATCAGCAGAGGCTGTCACGCAAAATTAAATGCAATGCACACCTGAGAGACAGGTAGGTGCACAAGAAGATGAAATCATGCAAAAGAAACAGCTGAGTTTATTGGAGATACAATTTTTTTGGTCATAGACCCTCATCGGGCCTTAAATTCACAATACACAAGTACAACATCTTTATTCAACAACCACAGACTGCAACAACCAATGAAAAGGGACGTCAAATTGCCTGAGACACTTACACAAATAATCGATCAGTTAGTTAATATGCAACTATTTTGGTGAGTGTTCATTTTTCCAGCAAATATTCATTACATCTCTCCTCAAATGTGATTTTACTACTTTTTTTCTGGCCAGAAAAAAAAAAAAATTTGTAGTCATCAACTTCGATTTAAGAAAATGAAGAAAGGCACTTTACACTACTGTCAGACAGATTATACTTTGATTAAATCAAGAAAAATAATTTGCTTGATTAATCATGAAATTGTTAGATGCAGCTCTAAATGAGGTCAAAATGTCAAAATTCATTGAATAAATTATGAAAAAATTTAGTAAAGTGGGGTTTTTTTTAAATATAAAATAGGAGATAATGATAAATCAGCTCATATGCAAACTGGAAATTTCTTCATAACCTCAAAGTAAAACAAAACAAACAAACTAAAAAACCGTAAAGGCAGGAGGATTTATGAGACAGACCTTCTGTGAAAGCTGCTCAGCTCGTAGTCCTAACTTGTTCACATACCTTTCATACGTGGCCTTGCACAGGTCGGACACCACGGCTTGGAAGTCGGGGTTTTCTGTTTGTTCACACTTCAGTTTGTTGAACAATGACTCTCCGTGATAAGCGAGACACTGCCTCAACAATTCTCTGTCCATTGTCTGTCTCCTCAGGACTGAAGTCACATCATTTAAATCAAAAATAACTTGACCGTTGAGCGCCGTTGGCTACGGTTAAACAATGTGGCTATTAGCAGAAATTAACAAACGTAACGTTCGTTTGGCGTTAGATACATCGCTTTTAATCACTAGACTCATCAAGTTATCAGATTTATATGTCAATTTGCGAAATATAATATACTTATTTAAGGAGAAACTGTTTAATGGAGCTAACCTCGACAACAACGTCGTCCATCGTCGTTTAGCTAGCTAGCAAAACAAACGCTTGTTACTCATGCTAACATCCTGGCACGTTGAGTTATTAAAAAACTCACAATATTCCGACAGTAGTACACATGCGAAGTTGCTCTATTTCCTACAACAAAACGAAACTATTGTTTTCTTTGCATAAAGTTTAACGTGGGAAGCAACAACCAACACACATGCACGAGTGAGCATGCGCAAGGAGTGTTACACTGAAACTGTCGGGAGAAACAAGGTGCATCTAGGAACTAAGGTGGACGTAGGTTTTATAAATTAAGTAAGTTAAGTTATATGTCTCTGCACTAAATATATTAATTTATTTTTGAATATATAATATATTTTCGAATAATTAATTAAGCTATATTGTCTTTTGGGCTGAAGAGGAAAATTTTACGAAAAAGAAAAGAAAAAAAAGCAAATTTACATTTTGTTTCACCATTCTCCCAACAATAACAATATTTTTGATTGGTTGTTTGGTGTTGTTGGATTAGCTCATAAGTATTGGTATGATGTAACCCTACAAATATATCTGACAAAAAGCATCATTTAAAAACTGCTGAACATTTCTAAAAAGACAAGAGAGCATTGTACCAAGTGTGTGAAGTAAAAAAAAACAAAAAAAAACACCTAACAACTAAGTTAAAAAACAAAAAAAAAAGAAGCTGTTCACCATTTAAAAAAGGTACAATGTTATTAGTTTCATTTGAGGCTCATATATTTGAAGTTAGTCCATTTGTTTGCTTGTTTGTTTATGTATCAAAACAGTAATTCAATTTAAAAGGAGTCGCAGCTGATGTAGCATACTATGCTTTCACAGGCATCAGAATTTGATTTCTGATTTTCAGTGAATGTAGATTGATCATTTTGAGGGAAGGCACGAACAGTATGTGTTTACTGTATGTGGAAATATTAAAGTTGAGTTTACAGCATTTGGATGTAATTAAAATAGTGATAACAGTAAAACATAACTGACCAAAAATCAGAGACACTAGACCAAGAGAGGAACTGAATTATGTAAATGAGAAACCTGATATCCTGACAACCTTGATGAGGGTCGCCAGTAATAAACCCTTATCCAGGGTAACTGTGAGAAACTCACAGTGTTGATGGTAATGCACTTCCTCCCAATTAAATTCTACCTGATACCAGCAAAAGTTGTATGAAAGCAAAGGATCCTCAGAGGGGTATCAGACTCCCACACATCAGTTGTTGCTTGGCTCGGTTTGAAAGTTGTTGTTTTCTGTTTGTCTTCTTCAGTGATCATGTTCTGGTATTGCCAGACATTGGTAATTGGATGTCCAAGTACATGTAGCATTTACCAGGAATTCCTTTAGCAGTGATAAACATGAGTAACACTTTTCTTATTAGTCTTATTGGTCTGTTAATTTTTAAATGTAATGTTTTTTATCCTTACATGCAGGTATTACTGGCACATCTACAGATGAAGATAACTTCTAAGTTCTGGAGAGGTGAGCAATGGAAGCACCACTGAACTTGTTAAACAGTATGAAACAGAACGAGTAAAATAAATGTTTTGTTTGCCCTTAGTCTCCTAAGAAATTAAATGCATTGTTGTACCTTGCTTTGTACCTTGAGCTCAAGTGTATAGGACTATTATTGTCAAACTAAGCCATCTAACCTGTCAGAGAGGTTGTTGAGAGCTATCAAAAGCTCCAGTGCTTTGTAACTGGAGGAATAGCTGCTGTGCTAACAAGCCTGGTAACAAGGAAATTAGTAAAATATGTGCCAACTATGAGGAAATGTCTGGCTTATTTGCAATAAGCAAGTGTATGATAATTGTTCCCTGAAGCAGGGACATTTCTGTCACGTATGACTGACAAAATACACAAAGGTCATATCTACTTAAGTCTGTGTCCATTACATGAGACATATTCAGTATTAGTAATTTAATGTGTATGTTTCATTTTGTGTGGATTTGCCCTCTGTTTTATTCTATTACATGTACATGTACATGTAATATGTACAACTGTAATTTATTTACAGAGACTTGAACATCTAATTGGCATTAAAGGAACCACACTAGACTGGTTTAAGTCTTATTTTTCAGATCGATCTCAGTCTGTTTATGTTAATGATGAATCCTCCATGCACATTATAGTTCATTCATAATTCATGGAGTTCCACAAGGTTCTGTGCTTGGACCACTTCTGTTCAGCTTATATATGCTTGCTTTAGGCAACATTATTTAGAATCAATCCATTAACATTATTATGCCAATGATGCCCAATTATATTTATTGATCAAGCCTGATGAAACCATAAGTTAGCTAAATTTGCCTTAAAGACAAAAAAAATTGGATGACCTGCAACTTGTACTTCTAATGTTAAACTCAGACAAACGGAAGCTCATGTAAATTGACCCAAACACCTCAGAAACTCTCTTTCTAAAGATATAGTTACACTAGTTGGGATCACCCTGGCCTCCAGCTCCACCTTAAAGAATCCTTGAGTTATCTTTGATCAGCATATGTCCTTTAACATCCACATAAAACACATTTCAAGGACGGCCTTTTTTCACCTACATATCATTGCAAAAATCAGGTGCATCCTGTATCAAGCAGATGCAGAAAAACTAGTCTATGCATTTGTTGGATTGGACTATTGCAACTCCTTGTTATCAGGCTGCTCCAACAAGTCCCTTAGGACTCTGCAGTTGATTCAGAATGCTGCTGCACGTGTACTGACAGGAACCAAGATCAGAGATCATATTTCTCCCGTTTTGGCTTCTTTGCATGGGCTACCTGTAAAATCAAGAATAGAATTTAAAATCCTACTTACCTACAAAGCTCTTCAGCACCATCATATCTGAAAGAGCTCATAGCATACTAGAACACTGCACTCTCAAAATGCAGGATTCCTTATGGTTCCTCTGGTCTCCAAAAGTAGATTGGGAGCCAGAGCTTTCAGCTATCAAGCTCCTTTTCTGTGGAAAAAGCTTGTTTTTGGGTTCAGGAGGCAGACACCGTCAACAGTTTTAAGAGTCAGCTTAAGGCTTTCCTTTTTGATAGAGCTTAGGGCAGACTCAGGTCATCCCTTAGTTATGCTGCTGTGGTCTTGGTGGTTCTCTTCTCTGTCACACTGTTCATATCATACAGAAACCTTTGAGCTCCACAAAATCAGCTAGAGCAGGATATGAAGCATCCAGGAGGGAATCCACTTCATAAACTTGTCATCACTTTGATGCAGTTGTCGTCATGGAAATGTGTAAAGCCCAGGGCCTCATGTTCAGCAACATTAACAGGTCTGCAGCCCCTGCTGCTCCCCTCTGCAGGAGGAGCTCCAGAGCCCAAGTGGAGGCATATACAGCAGCTGGACATGTGACATACTCACATCCTGGAAAAGGCGAGAGAAATGTTGTGAAATTCAACCACTAAAGAATACTTGTAAATATGTAAATAATATAATATATAATAATGTAAAAACTATTGAATTTATAGATTTAAGAACATTTTACTGAAAACTTATCTGAATTTTTTATAGGCTGAATTCAGCTCTTTGATATTCCAGTCATTTTGTTTTGCAATTTCAAAAACCTTTTTGGTTCACAAATTTTAGATCAAGATCATAATCAAGTGCCCAGGGTTTTCAGTCACTCATTTGAATATCTCTAACTTGGATAATTTGAGTAACAAAGCATTACCACATAGGACAGAGGTCAAGTTTCTGTGGCATGTGGAAAACTCACAGTGTTGATGAGGATGTACTTTCCCCTCCATTTATTCTAAACCAGCTGAAGTAGTTCTATAATTACTGTGTTACTAGTACCGCATTCAATGTTTGTAATCTTTCACCTGTGTTTAAATTAAATACATTTGTCCAAAAAGACTCACTAATGAACTGTAAACTGTGTAAGCATTTCCCATCTTGTCTATAGCGTAGAATGTGAATTGTCATTTTTTGGGAAAGGAGTTTTTCACTCATGATAAATACTCAAACAAAGACCCAAATGTGTTCCTCACTGTGAGTGATAATTACCTTACTATTCTTAGAGGGCTTGATTGTCAACCTAACACTGCCTAACACTGTTAGGTAAGATTATTAGAATTTCGTGTTCTATATATTTTGTTAACATGTGTTTGTGACTTACCTGGTTTTTCAGGTTATAGAAACCCCTTTGTCACTAGTGTCTTGTCACTTCCTTCATAGCTGAGGGAGGAGTAGTTCTAAACTGAGCTCACAGACTAAATACTTGTCTGTACTTGGAGTGGTGAGTGGTAACACCCGTCATCATGGAAAGAAAAAGTCTTTGTTGGATATTTTTGCTTGGATATTTACATTTTTCTTCTGAACAAGGTAATTAATAAGCACTTATTACTGATTACATTTTTATGTAGGTGATATTTTTATGGCTTTGATTGTTTGTTCTTTGGTTGTTTATTCCCTAATAAGCCTCATTATGTGTAGAGTAGACTGGAGACAGTAGTTCAAAAAGTATTTGAGTCTTTGATTTACACTCCAAAATATTGCTACTGCTCCTGTTACTTGTAATTGTCTCCTTTAAAAACACTATGAATTTTCATATAATAAAATAAACCTTAGTAATTTCAACTGAGATAAAACAAACTAAAAAATGGCTAAAAATGTTTCAATTTGTTGCTAGTAATTTAATGACTAATTATGAACATATGATTGAATCATTTAAAGATACAATTGTCAAAATTAATTTATTATTAATTCAAATAATAAAAATGTGTTTAAATGGATCTGATTAATTTTCTTTAGTTAACTTCCAAGATGACATTTACTGTCTGGATGGTCCTCTGTCAAGGACAGTGGAGCACAGTTAGTAAAAGACATAAAACAAAACTAAAGAGTTGGAAATTGTATTTATACTTTGTAGCAGTATTGGTTTAATAACATTTCTAGATATAGAAAAATTAAAAAATGCAAAAATGTATTCAATTCTGATTAAAACTAGAACCTAACCTAAAAAACATTCATTTCAAATCGAAAGTACACACAAAACACCAACTGACATAGAGTGGAGCACTGATCAACCTCTGACAAGGACAATCTCTGAGACATGACTTTTACATTCAGCATTGTAGTATGTAGATAAGACAGTACTTACGCAAGGGTAGTTTGGGCTGATGGTTAAGGCTCAAGTAAATGTGGTAGGGTCAACTAAATCACTAGAAGTTCTTGACGATCTGTAAAAAAGTTGTTGAGATGTTTGGTGATAGTTGGAAAAACAGACAATGGACACTCTTACTTCCACTTCTTGTTGAAAGACTTCATATACTGTAAGATAAACATGACAAGAGAAATACTGAGGTATTTGATTGTTTTTGTGAAGTTCTTTAATGCTAATCAACTGTGCTACAACTGTCGCTCCAGCCACCACAACTCTGTCTTCAGACACAACCACCGCCGCAGGCACCACAGCTGCACCCACCACGGCTGCAACCACAACAGCTGTAAACACCACAGCTGCATCAACCACAACTGCACCCACCACACTTGCACCCACCACATTTGCACCCACCACATTTGCAACCACCACAGCTGTAATCACCACAGCTGCATCAACCACAGCTGCAACCACCACAGCTGCAACCACCACAGCTGCATCAACCACAGCTGCACCCACCACATCTGCAACCACCACAGCTTTAACCACCACAGCTGCACCCACCACAGCTACCACAGGTGCACCCCCCATAGCTACAACCACCACAGCTGAACCCACCACAACTGCAGCCACTACAGCAACAGGTCTACCTACCACAACTGCACCCATTACAACTCCAGCTCCACCTACCACAACTGCACCCACTACAGCTCCGGGTCTACCTACCACAACTGCCGCCGCCGCAGGCACCACAGCTGCACCCACCACGGCTGCAACCACAACAGCTGTAAACACCACAGCTGCATCAACCACAACTGCACCCACCACACTTGCACCCACCACATTTGCACCCACCACATTTGCACCCACCACATTTGCAACCACCACAGCTGTAATCACCACAGCTGCATCAACCACAGCTGCAACCACCACAGCTGCAACCACCACAGCTGCATCAACCACAGCTGCACCCACCACATCTGCAACCACCACAGCTTTAACCACCACAGCTGCACCCACCACAGCTACCACAGGTGCACCCCCCATAGCTACAACCACCACAGCTGAACCCACCACAACTGCAGCCACTACAGCAACAGGTCTACCTACCACAACTGCACCCATTACAACTCCAGCTCCACCTACCACAACTGCACCCACTACAGCTCCGGGTCTACCTACCACAACTGCAGCCGCCGCAGGCACCACAGCTGCACCCACCACGGCTGCAACCACAACAGCTGTAAACACCACAGCTGCATCAACCACAACTGCACCCACCACACTTGCACCCACCACATTTGCACCCACCACATTTGCAACCACCACAGCTGTAATCACCACAGCTGCATCAACCACAGCTGCAACCACCACAGCTGCAACCACCACAGCTGCATCAACCACAGCTGCACCCACCACAGCTTTAACCACCACAGCTGCACCCACCACAGCTACCACAGGTGCACCCCCCATAGCTACAACCACCACAGCTGAACCCACCACAACTGCAGCCACTACAGCAACAGGTCTACCTACCACAACTGCACCCATTACAACTCCAGCTCCACCTACCACAACTGCACCCACTACAGCTCCGGGTCTACCTACCACAACTGCAGCCACTACAACTCCGGCTCCACCTACCACAACTGCACCCACTACAGCTCCGGGTCTACCTACCACAACTGCACCCACTACAGCTTCGGGTCTACCTACCACAACTGCACCCACTACAACTCCGGGTCCACCTACCACAACTGCACCCACTACAACTCCGGCTCCACCTACCACAACTGCAGCCACTACAACTCCGGCTCCACCTACCACAACTGCACCCACTACAACTCCGGCTGCACCTACCACAACTGCACCCACTACAACTACCGGTCTACCTACCACAACTGCAGCCACTACAACTCTGGCTCTACCTACCACAACTGCAGCCACTACAACTCCGGGTCTACCTAACATAACTGCAACCAACACAACTACGGGTCTACCTACCACAACTGCAGCCACTACAACTCCGGGTCTACCTAACACAACTGCAACCAACACAACTACGGTTCTACCTACCACAACTGCACCCACTACAACTCCGGGTCTACCTAACATAACTGCAACCAACACAACTACGAGTCTACCTACCACAACTGCACCCACTACAACTCCGGGTCTACCTAACATAACTGCAACCAACACAACTACGGGTCTACCTACCACAACTGCACCCACTACAACTCCGGCTCCATCTACCACAACTGCACCCACTACAACTCCAGCTCCATCTACCACAACTGCAGTCACCACAACTTCAGCCCCATTTACCCCAACTACCACACCAACCATCTCAACTACAGAAGAAACACCCCAAAGTATTTGACTCCTTAATTCTTCCTTTTCTCCTTCTTTCTTTCCTGGCTAGAATTCAGGAGTGTTCCTTCGGGAGTTTAAAGTATATGTACACAATAAGTGAATGGTAAAAAAGATACTCTATAGAATATATTTTATTCCAAGACTAAAGCATACAATTGTGGTTATAAATAGATGGATGTCTATTTAAGTAGATGCTTTTAAAAAAGTAATTTATTTCATATTGGAATTCTAGTGATTCTGGTCATACAAAAAACAATCTTGATGAATTGTACTTAAGTAAAAAAATAAATTCTGAAATCATCCTAAAATTTGTTCACAATTAACTGATCCCAAGTCTAGTTCTAAATAAAATTAAGCAAAAGAGTTGATTAGTGATGTGTCGCTACCTTTAACATTAGTAATAGAACTGCAATAACTGCAATAATTAGGTGTTCAAGGACATGTAACATTTACCAGGAATTCTTTTAATATTGACACACACAAGTCCCAAATTTCTCATTAGTGCTTTATTAGTTTCTACACGTAATGTAATCTGTTTTCTTTTTTAATCTCTACAGCCTTGGGATCACTGGCACATCTACAGGTCAAGTTAAGGTCCAATGGAGAGATCAGCAATGCAACCATCATTGAACTTATTAAAAAGGTATGTAAAACAGAATGGGTTAGATAACTGTTAAGCTAACTTTCTTCAGCTAACCTTATCAATCATACTGCATATCTACAGCATAAAGGATAAATCAAAGGGAAGAGATATAGATCTTCTGACATGTATTCTCTGTGTTTTCTATCCATTTAGGTCATTAGAGATCAGCTCCCGGAAGGAACACCCCACACAGTCACAGTAACAAACATTCAAAAGATTAGAGTTGGCCCCTAAAAACTTCACTGACAAAAATAGTCAGAAGTGGATGTATATAGACAGTGATTTAGAGTTATACTGGTGATATTGTTTTAACACAACAAGGGACATTTCACAAATCAACGATTGTGTTTCCCAGTATATAGCAGAATAGTGGTGTGCATTTGGCATCAAATTACTTGCAACACACAATGGAAAGTTCAAATTAAGCAATATGATCTGTCAAAGAGGTTTTTAAGAGGAATGTGTAATTCCCATGCTTTGTAATTGGAGGTGCAGCCTTGACAAGCCTCGTAACCAAGAAACTGGCAAAGTGGTAAACTGTGTTTCGTACATATATATATGTTTCGTACATACATATATATATGTTTCGTACATATACATATATATATATATATATATATATATATATATATATATATATATATATATATATATATATATATATAACCATTTTACATAAACCACTGCTAACCTTGATAAGTGTACTCTGAAGCAGGGAAATGTCTGTGAAGTATTACTGACAAAATGCACTTTTGCATCTACTGAATATTGTTCAAGTAGTAGTAGTGTCTGTTATGTGATTTTGAGACATACATTAATGATTAAGTGTGTATATATTTATTTGTGTTTTGTTTTTGTTTTTCTGTTTATGTCTATTGTCCATTTGATAAACTCTTGTATTGAGTTTACTAGGTGTGCAATACAGAAGAATACAATACAATACAAAAAGAAACATGATACATGAAATGTATAAAAGGTGACGCATTTAAGCAGGATAAACTCAGTAATCCTGAATTTAGGCCAGTACGTGTCGCTCATTTCTTATTCTTTTGCAGTAAGGCTATGCAACATAGTGTTCTTAATTTTACATCTGCAGACAGAATGTGTTTCCTCTATCACTGATTTAAATATTTTTTCTAATGAATATTTTTGTATTAAAATCCATAATTATTGTTCTGACATATTAGACTTTAAAAACTATTATTTTGAGACATTCTTGCACTGTCATAGCCAAACATTTATAGACTCCTGTTTTTTCTTAGATGTAACACTAGATTTTTATAACATGATGTTGCAGTTATATTTTATGTTTTATTATGCCCTTTTGGAAGATGAATAAAGACATATCTCTTTGAAGTGCCATTCTTTGTGTTATGATAATGAATGCAAAGTGTGAAATTAAATAAGTCTTCAAATTAGTTCTTTTGTAACATGTTAAAAATGGTTGAATCTTGGAGGTTCATGACTTCAGATTCTGTATCTAAAGTTTTTTAGAAAAAATACTAACTTATAACATAATACAACACACTGGCTCCCTCATCAGGTCACATGATTCATACTGACAAATGCAACCAACTACTCACGAACCAGCACCTATACTTTCAATAGTATCATCTTCATCTCTTCTCAGTCGCAGTGTTCATATCTACTTCATAAACTTGTCATCACTTCTATGCAGCTGTCCTCTATATGTGTAAAGTCCAGGTCTCGTGCATGGCTCTGCTCAGCAGAATCCACAGGAAGAATCTCCAAAGCAAAAGTGAATGTGTAGGTCAGACGCACACCTGAAATACTCACATCCTGGAAAATGAATAAATGTGATTTAAAGATTTATCAGAGGAAAGAAAAAGTATGGAAAGTAAAATTGTGAAAACTGCTGATGTAATATTGGAAATTAAACAGAGAAAAATTATTTAGTAATAATTAATAATATAATTTGTAGATTCCAGGGATCCTGCAGTTCAACACACACAGTCACACACACTGGGAGGCAGCAGCTTCATGTGTCATGGTTTAGTAAGGCTGAACCCAAATGCCAAAACAGGATAGGCAGGTAAGGTGAACACAGGTCTTTAATTAAGTATAACAGGCAGGAAAGTGAGATGTGGCTGACTGGGGTGAGGAAAAAGAAATGCGGGTGGAGGCTTGCTAGAGAGAATGCCAGGCATAGGATGGTGAGCTGGACAAGCATGGGGTATATTTATATGGCACTGTACAGGTTAAAGTTTTGAGGTACGTTCGGTAGGTTGAAGAAATATTCAGTGAATGTAGAAAACACACAGTAACAACACACACACAAAAAAATCATTAATTACATCTACTGCAAACAAGGGCTTCAACATGGGTTATTAAATTAATAACTGCACAAATGTACAAAATGAATAATACAAACAACACACAAGGTATTTCAGCTAGCACTTTGTAAATACATAATTATGGACAGTGCAGTGCATATATAGCATATTGATTGCATAAAATGTATGTTGTAAAGAATCTGCACAGTTCTTGTCAGAGCTAAGCTTAGAGTTCACAGCATGTGCATTTAAAGGAATTAAAGTAGTGATAACAGTTATAAAAAAAAGGAAGAAGAAGAAGAGTGGAGTCTGAAATGACCATGAAACAGAGAAGGAGGAAGAGAGGAGCTGCTTTCTGAAAATAAAAACCTGTTTGACAACCCTGTTCAGGGTTTCCAGTAATAGTTTTGGCAAGAGCCCATTAAATGCAATGGCATTTGATTAAGTACTTTCCCCTACACTTAATTTACATCCTATACCAGCAAAAGTAGTTCTAAAAATACTACATGTTACTAGTACCACATTCAGTGTTTGTTCAGTGTGTCTTTCATCTGTGTTGAAATCAAATAAATACCGTTCTACAGACACATTTCATTAGTGAGTTTGTACTAATTGTACTCTGGCTAAGCATTTCCCCTTTTTTTTTGACCTTTTCAAGCTTTATTTGATAGAGACAGCTGAAGAGTGACAGGAATGTGGGGGGGAGAGAGATGGGGAATGACATTTTGTAATATATATTTTGTAAACATGTGTGTCTGTGGCTTACCTGGTTTTTCAGGTTATATGAAAATTGCATTTGTCACCAGTGTCTTGTCACTTCCTTCATAGCTGTGGGAGGAGTAATTCTAAACTAAGCTCAGCATATATTTACAGACTATATACTTGTCTATACCTGGAGTGTTGAGAAGTAATATCCATAATCATGGAGAGGAAAAACCTTTGTTTGATCTTTTTCCTTGGATATTTACATGCATCGTCTGGAGAAGGTAACTAATGATTACAAGTTTCTTTACAGGGGATAATGGTTATATATATATATATATATATATATATATATATATATATATATATATATATATATATATATATAACCATTTTACATAAACCACTGCTAACCTTGATAAGTGTACTCTGAAGCAGGGAAATGTCTGTGAAGTATTACTGACAAAATGCACTTTTGCATCTACTGAATATTGTTCAAGTAGTAGTAGTGTCTGTTATGTGATTTTGAGACATACATTAATGATTAAGTGTGTATATATTTATTTGTGTTTTGTTTTTGTTTTTCTGTTTCTGTCTATTGTCCATTTGATAAACTCTTGTATTGAGTTTACTAGGTGTGCAATACAGAAGAATACAATACAATACAAAAAGAAACATGATACATGAAATGTATAAAAGGTGACGCATTTAAGCAGGATAAACTCAGTAATCCTGAATTTAGGCCAGTACGTGTCGCTCATTTCTTATTCTTTTGCAGTAAGGCTATGCAACATAGTGTTCTTAATTTTACATCTGCAGACAGAATGTGTTTCCTCTATCACTGATTTAAATATTTTTTCTAATGAATATTTTTGTATTAAAATCCATAATTATTGTTCTGACATATTAGACTTTAAAAACTATTATTTTGAGACATTCTTGCACTGTCATAGCCAAACATTTATAGACTCCTGTTTTTTCTTAGATGTAACCATACTGACAAATGCAACCAACTACTCACGAACCAGCACCTATACTTTCAATAGTATCATCTTCATCCCTTCTCAGTCGCAGTGTTCATATCTACTTCATAAACTTGTCATCACTTCTATGCAGCTGTCCTCTATATGTGTAAAGTACAGGTCTCGTGCATGGCTCTGCTCAGCAGAATCCACAGGAAGAATCTCCAAAGCAAAAGTGAATGTGTAGGTCAGACGCACACCTGAAATACTCACATCCTGGAAAATGAATAAATGTGATTTAAAGATTTATCAGAGGAAAGAAAAAGTATGGAAAGTAAAATTGTGAAAACTGCTGATGTAATATTGGAAATTAAACAGAGAAAAATTATTTAGTAATAATTAATAATATAATTTGTAGATTCCAGGGATCCTGCAGTTCAACACACACAGTCACACACACTGGGAGGCAGCAGCTTCATGTGTCATGGTTTAGTAAGGCTGAACCCAAATGCCAAAACAGGATAGGCAGGTAAGGTGAACACAGGTCTTTAATTAAGTATAACAGGCAGGAAAGTGAGATGTGGCTGACTGGGGTGAGGAAAAAGAAATGCGGGTGGAGGCTTGCTAGAGAGAATGCCAGGCATAGGATGGTGAGCTGGACAAGCATGGGGTATATTTATATGGCACTGTACAGGTTAAAGTTTTGAGGTACGTTCGGTAGGTTGAAGAAATATTCAGTGAATGTAGAAACACACAGTAACAACACACACACAAAAAAATCATTAATTATATCTACTGCAAACAAGGGCTTCAACATGGGTTATTAAATTAATAACTGCACAAATGTACAAAATGAATAATACAAACAACACACAAGGTATTTCAGCTAGCACTTAGTCTAATGTCAACTATCATAGTTATGCAGACGACACACAGATATATCTTGCACTGTCTCCAGATGACTGCAGTCAAATAGAGTCATTGTGTCACTGTTTAGAGCAAGTCAGAAATTGGATGAACCAAAATTTCCTTCAGTTAAATCAAGAAAAAACTGAGGTCATTGTTTTTGGCAATAAAGAGAAGAGGGTTACTGTCAGTAAACACCTTGAGTCACTGTCTCTAGAAACTAAACACCAAGTCCGAAACCTTGGCGTGCTGATAGACTCAGATCTGACCTTTAATAGTCATATCAAATCAATCACCAAATCAGCCTTTTATCAACTTAAGAACATATCCAGAATTAAGGGCTTTATGTCCCAAACAGATCAGGAGAAGCTGACTCATG
Organism: Argyrosomus regius; assembly: GCA_946959425.1. Lineage (NCBI taxonomy): Eukaryota > Metazoa > Chordata > Actinopteri > Sciaenidae > Argyrosomus > Argyrosomus regius. Next base: position 23,721,493 of record OX336888.1, on the reverse strand, counting down.
CCTTCATTTCCAATAGACTAGACTACTGTAACGGTCTTCTGACTGGACTCCCCCAAAAAAGTATCAAACAGCTGCAGCTCATCCAGAACGCTGCAGCTCGAGTTTTAACCAGAACAAAGAAATCAGAGCATATCACCCCAGTTCTCAAGTCTTTACACTGGCTCCCAGTCAGCTACAGAATAGATTTTAAAGTTCTGCTACTGGTTTACAAATCACTGAATGGTTTAGGTCCAGAATACATGAATGACATGTTAGCAGTGTATAAACCCAGTCGAGCTCTGAGATCTACTGACTCAGGTCAGATAGTTGAGCACAGAGTTCAAACCAGACACGGTGAAGCAGCATTTAGCTGTTACGCTGCACACAACTGGAACAAACTACCAGCAGAACTCAAATCAGCCCCAACTGTAAGCACTTTTAAATCCAGGTTAAAAACATTTCTCTTTTCATGTGCTTATGGCTGAGCCCTTTTAATCTATATCTTGGATTTCCACTGTAAGTCCTCTAAATTGTTTTAATATATATAATATACTTTTCTTTTTAATTTTTCTTTTTCTTTGTTCTTGCTTTTAACTGTTTGTTTTAATTTGTTCTTTTTAAATGCTCTGTTAGTATGTAAAGCACATTGAGTTGCCTCTTGGTATGAAATGCGCTATATAAATAAAACTGCCTTGCCTTGCCTTGCCACTTTGTAAATACATAATTATGGACAGTGCAGTGCATATATAGCATATTGATTGCATAAAATGTATGTTGTAAAGAATCTGCACAGTTCTTGTCAGAGCTAAGCTTAGAGTTCACAGCATGTGCATTTAAAGGAATTAAAGTAGTGATAACAGTTATAAAAAAAAGGAAGAAGAAGAAGAGTGGAGTCTGAAATGACCATGAAACAGAGAAGGAGGAAGAGAGGAGCTGCTTTCGGAAAATAAAAACCTGTTTGACAACCCTGTTCAGGGTTTCCAGTAATAGTTTTGGCAAGAGCCCATTAAATGCAATGGCATTTGATTAAGTACTTTCCCCTACACTTAATTTACATCCTATACCAGCAAAAGTAGTTCTAAAAATACTACATGTTACTAGTACCACATTCAGTGTTTGTTCAGTGTGTCTTTCATCTGTGTTGAAATCAAATAAATACCGTTCTACAGACACATTTCATTAGTGAGTTTGTACTAATTGTACTCTGGCTAAGCATTTCCCTTTTTTTTTTTGACCTTTTCAAGCTTTATTTGATAGAGACAGCTGAAGAGTGACAGGAATGTGGGGGGGAGAGAGATGGGGAATGACATTTTGTAATATATATTTTGTAAACATGTGTGTCTGTGGCTTACCTGGTTTTTCAGGTTATATGAAAATTGCATTTGTCACCAGTGTCTTGTCACTTCCTTCATAGCTGTGGGAGGAGTAATTCTAAACTAAGCTCAGCATATATTTACAGACTATATACTTGTCTATACCTGGAGTGTTGAGAAGTAATATCCATAATCATGGAGAGGAAAAACCTTTGTTTGATCTTTTTCCTTGGATATTTACATGCATCGTCTGGAGAAGGTAACTAATGATTACAAGTTTCTTTACAGGGGATATTTGACATGTCCTGGTTGTTTGTATTTTACTGTTTAATGTTCTTTACTGTACCAGAGTAGTCTGGAGACAGTAATGTTAATTATTTAAATGCTTCAATCTGTATTTTACATTTGTCATTCTACAAAATATGGCTCTGTGTTAGTGCCTGTTATTGATTTTCCTCTAAAAACATTAGTTGTAGTCTAATGAAATGAATTCCAGTAATTTCAACAGTGTAAATTATGGCAAGGGAGATAAAACAAATTTAAAATGTGTTCATTTGTTGTTATATATAATACAATGGTATACTATTTATCAACATGTACACATATACACAAATGAGAGACAGATGTTTTGCCATGTCAGTGACAAACACATGTATGACCTGAATCATTTTTAAGATAAAATGATCAAAATTAATTTGATAAAATAAGTATTTATACATTTATAAATAAATTGGGCATAATCATATATAAGAGCATAAATAATATAAATAATATCCTGACCATAAATAAGATCCTGGTCACAGGTGCAACTGTTTCACCTTTTAAAATGTAATATTGCAAAATATTATATCTGATTGTTGCTACTAATACTAACCCCCCCCCCCCCCCCCCAAAAAAAAACACTGGTTCTAAATTTAAGGTAAATATAAAATACAGTAAATATGCTACTTTGTGGTATAGAAAATGACTTCACAAAATGCAACCTGTCTATGCTGCGCACACACACACACACACACACACACACAGGGCTTGTGAAAATAACAGTCAGCTTACCCTGCCACCTACTGGCAAATGCAATAATACAGTTACAGAAAAGTATTAAATGAAATGTTGACAAGCGTACTCTTTTTACAGGTGCCACATTCCTCCCCTGCAACATAAATGTTGTCCTCAACATAAGTGTTTAGTACAATGGTGACTATGGAAGGCAATAATCAACACAAAACTGTAGAGACAGCCCTCTCTCTGATGTTTCCCTTATTTTATCTTCCTTGTGTCTCTTTCTTCATTGAGTATCAAAATTTGTACTCCCACAGTGTTTTGAGACAATCATGGTGTGTTTTAGCAGGGAAGCCAAATTAAGAGCAAAGTCATTAAACGTTTTCTCTGCTGCCATTTTGCCTGATTTGTTAATGGTTAGGTAGTTTTAGGCAAATTTGTCAATAATTGCTGAAATATACTTATACACTCCCCTGCTTTGCTTTATCCATAGAAACCATCTCAAATGTGAGTATCACATGTGAGTAACTCGGTCACTAGGAGAATATACTATCTAATGAACTGTTTTGTGTGGGCCTAGGCACTAGCCACCATGAAGCCATTCCCCTGAGCACACTGGGGCATGAAGGAAACACAGTGGTTGCTCTCTCTCTCTCTCTCTCTCTCTCTCTCTCTCTCTCTCTCGAAAGAGCATTGGTAGGCAGAGGATGACCAGTGGCCCAGGGATTTTAGTGAGGTCCATTTGAGGTAGGCAAATGGAGTGCTGCAGTTGTAGCTGCAGCAGTTCTTGGAGAGCAATTACGCAAGAATTTCAACATGGAAGAGAAAGGACAAAGAATATATAAATAATATGTCCTTTTATTGCATCACAGAAACAGCACAATAAACAAAACTCATCTTCAAACAGAAAAACTCGCTTTGTCACACAAATGAGGTTGAAAAACAGTTTGCCTTTCTGCTCTCTAGTCAAACACCTGTTCACCTGTGCTCCATTACAATCTTCAGGTGACGTCTACATCTAAAGTTAACACTCCCTGACGTCATCATTCTACATCATCATAATGACTGCAGCAATATCACTCCTACATGATCAACAATATTTCATTATGATTGGCATAATTTCATATATGAATAGTTTATGTGGCAGCATGATTATAAGCATGAGTATAGAATAGGTGAAACACAAATTAGTGTAATGGCTTCAACAAATAGTGCTAACAATCACAATTCTTAATAATTCATAATTATTCAATGGTGTTAAACCCTATTATGGGTGTCTGCACTATGTACCAGCTCACCAGTACTGGAACTAATATCTCATCAGACTTTGATGCTTTTGAATCACACAGACTGAGGCTAACCTTAACCCAGTCCTGAAAAGGTATTTCTGAGCCATTAGCAGCTCTTAAGTCAAGCAGTTCATCATCACCTAACAGGTCACTGGTAGGTTAGATTTTTGGATCAGGTAACCTTTTGGCCTTCCATGTCTTACACATGCTGGAAGCTTTTTACCTGCCAGCTATGCAATTTGCCTACACTTTGTAGAAGGGTTGTATGAGCGAGAAGGTTGGTCTTTAAGGTTTACATTTGACTAGGTGCTAAAAGAACCCGACAAGTAGGCAGTTTTTGTCTTTCTCCCAGCATTGTATGCAAGCTTATGTTTTTTGTTTTGTTTTGTTTTTTATCTCTGCAGTGTTGGCATCACTGGCACATCTACAGATTAAGATAACATCCTATGGAGATGTCAGCAATGGAACCATTACTGAACTTATTAAACAGGTATGTAACAGAATGGATACACGAAGTGTTTTGTAGTAGCTTTCTATATTATCAATGATAATGCAAACACACAATATAAAAGGTGAGGTGAAGAGAATGACATTATAGATCTGATGTGTATTCTCTGTGTTTTCTCTTCATTTAGTTCTTCAGAGGACAGCTCAATGGAACAGGCCACTCAGTCACAGTGACAGACATTCGAAGGGTTGCCACCAGAACTGCGACGACCACAATCCCACCCATCACAACTACACCCACAACACCAACGACAACCACACTGCGAAGCACGACTACACCAACAACACCATTAACAACCACACTCATGAGCACAACAATGACAACCATGCCCCTGAGCACAACAACTACAATCACAACAACCACACAATCGTCAACCACACCACTGAGCATGACAGCTACAACAACACCAATCACAACCACACCGCACACAACACAGCAGAGCACAACAACACCCATAACAACACCAATGTCAACCACACCACTAAGCACAAGTACACTCACAACAACCACACAAATGACAACCACACCCCTGAGCACAACTACTCTGGCAACAACATCAATATCAACACCCATGACAACACCGCCAAGCACATCAACTACACCCGCAACACCCATGACAACTACACCCCTGAACACAAGAATAACACCCACAACAACCACACCCTTGAGCACGGCAACTACACCCACAACACCACCAATGTCAACTACACCCCAAAGCAAAACTACACACATGACAACCACACCCCTGAGCACGACAACTACACCCATAACAACACCAATGTCATCCACAGCTCTGAGCACAACAACTACACCCACGACGACTCCAATGTCAACCACACCCCTGAGCACGACAACTACACCCACAACAACACCAATGTCAACTACACCACAAAGCACAACTACACACATGACAACCACAACCCTGACCATGACAACTACACCCACAACAACACCAATGTCAACTGCACCCCAAAGCACAACTGCACACATGACAACGACACCCCTGAGCACAACAACTACACCCACAACAACACCAATGTCATCCACAGCTCTGAGCACAACAACAACATCCCCAACAACCACACCCCAAAGCGCAACAACACCAATGTCAACTGCACCCCTGAGCACAACTACACAAATGACAACCACACCCCTGACCATGACAACTACACCCACAACAACACCAATGTCAACTACACCACAAAGCACAACTACACACATGACAACCACACCCCTAGGCATGACAACTACACCCACAACAACACCAATGTCAACTGCACCCCAAAGCACAACTGCACACATGACAACGACACCCCTGAGCACAACAACTACACCCACAACAACACCAATGTCATCCACAGCTCTGAGCACAACAACAACATCCCCAACAACCGCACCCCAAATCGCAACAACACCAATGTCAACTACACCCCTGAGCACAACTACACAAATGACAACCACACCCCTGAGCACGACAACTACACCCACAACAACACCAATGTCAACTACACCCCAAAGCACAACAACACCAATGTCATCCACAGCTCTGAGCACAACAACTACACCCACAACAACCACAACCCTGAGCACATCAACATCCCCAACAACCGCACCCCAAAGCGCAACTACACCCACAACAACAACGTCAACTACACCCCAAAGCACAACTACACACATGACAACCACACCCCTGAGCATGACAACTACACCCACACCCCTGAGCACAACTACACCCATGACAACCACACCCCTGAGCACAACAACTACACCCACAACAACACCAATGTCATCCACAGCTCTGAGTGCAACAACAACATCCCCAACAACCGCACCCCAAAGCGCAACAACACCAATGTCAACTACACCCCTGAGCACAACTACACAAATGACAACCACACCCCTGAGCACAACAACTACACCCACACCAACACCAATGTCAACTACACCCCAAAGCACGACTACACACATGACAACCACACCCCTGAGCACGACAACAACACCCACACCCCTGAGCACAACTACACCCATGACAACCACACCCCTAAGCACGACAACTACACCCACAACAACACCAATGTCAACTACACCCCAAAGCACAACTACACACATGACAACGACACTCCTGAGCACAACTACACCCACAACAACACCAATGTCAACTACACCCCAAAGCACAACTACACACATGACAACGACACCCCTGAGCACAACTACACCCATGACAACCACACCCCTGAGCACATCAACATCCCCAACAACCGCACCCCAAAGCGCAACTACACCCACAACAACAACAACGTCAACTACACCCCAAAGCACAACTACACACATGACAACCACACCCCTGAGCATGACAACTACACCCACACCCCTGAGCACAACTACACCCATGACAACCACACCCCTGAGCACAACAACTACACCCACAACAACACCAATGTCATCCACAGCTCTGAGCGCAACAACAACATCCCCAACAACCGCACCCCAAAGCGCAACAACACCAATGTCAACTACACCCCTGAGCACAACTACACACATGACAACGACACCCCTGAGCCCAACAACTACACCCATGACAACCACACCCCTGAGCACATCAACATCCCCAACAACCGCACCCCAAAGCGCAACTACACCCACAACAACAACGTCAACTACACCCCAAACCACAACTACACACATGACAACCACACCCCTGAGCATGACAACTACACCCACACCCCTGAGCACAACTACACCCATGACAACCACAGCTCTGAGCACGACAACTACACCCACAACAACACCAATGTCATCCACAGCTCTGAGCACAACAACACCCACAACAACCACACCCCTGAGCACATCAACATCCGCAACTACCGCACCCCAAAGCGCAACTACACCCACAACAACAACGTCAACTACACCCCAAAGCACAACTACACACATGACAACCACACCCCTGAGCATGACAACTACACCCACACCCCTGAGCACAACTACACCCATGACAACCACACCCCTGAGCACAACAACTACACCCACAACAACACCAATGTCATCCACAGCTCTGAGCGCAACAACAACATCCCCAACAACCGCACCCCAAAGCGCAACAACACCAATGTCAACTACACCCCTGAGCACAACTACACACATGACAACGACACCCCTGAGCACAACAACTACACCCATGACAACCACACCCCTGAGCACATCAACATCCCCAACAACCGCACCCCAAAGCGCAACTACACCCACAACAACAACGTCAACTACACCCCCAAACCACAACTACACACATGACAACCACACCCCTGAGCATGACAACTACACCCACACCCCTGAGCACAACTACACCCATGACAACCACAGCTCTGAGCACGACAACTACACCCACAACAACACCAATGTCATCCACAGCTCTGAGCACAACAACACCCACAACAACCACACCCCTGAGCACATCAACATCCCCAACAACCGCACCCCAAAGCGCAACTACACCCACAACAACAACGTCAACTACACCCCAAAGCACAACTACACACATGACAACCACACCCCTGAGCATGACAACTACACCCACACCCCTGAGCACAACTACACCCATGACAACCACACCCCTGAGCACAACAACTACACCCACAACAACACCAATGTCATCCACAGCTCTGAGCGCAACAACAACATCCCCAACAACCGCACCCCAAAGCGCAACAACACCAATGTCAACTACACCCCTGAGCACAACTACACACATGACAACGACACCCCTGAGCACAACAACTACACCCATGACAACCACACCCCTGAGCACATCAACATCCCCAACAACCGCACCTCAAAGCACAACTACACCCACAACAACAACGTCAACTACACCCCAAACCACAACTACACACATGACAACCACACCCCTAAGCATGACAACTACACCCACACCCCTGAGCACAACAACACCAATGACAACCACACCCCTGAGCACAACAACTACACCCACAACAACACCAATGTCATCCACAGCTCTGAGCGCAACAACAACATCCCCAACAACCGCACCCCAAAGCGCAACAACACCAATGTCAACTACACCCCAAAGCACAACTACACACATGACAATGACACCCCTGAGCACAACAACTGCACCCATGACAACAACACCCCTGAGCACATCAACATCCCCAACAACCGCACCCCAAAACGCAACTACACCCACAACAACAACGTCAACTACACCCCAAAGCACAACTACACACATGACAACCACACCCCTGAGCATGACAACTACACCCACACCCCTGAGCACAACAACACCAATGTCATCCACAGCTCTGAGCACGACAACACCCACAACAACCACACCCCTGAGCACATCAACATCCCCAACAACCGCACCCCAAAGCGCAACTACACCCACAACGACACCGATGTCAACCACAGCTCTGAGCACAACAACAACAACCACACCCCTGAGCACATCAACATCCCCAACAACACCAATGTCAGCTACATCCCAAAGTACAACTACACACATGACAACTACACCCCTGAGCACGACAACTACACCCACACCCCTGAGCGCAACTACACCCATGACAACCACACCCCTAAGCACAACAACTACACCCACAACAACACCAATGTCAACTACACCTCAAAGCACAACTACACACATGACAACGGCACCCCTGAGCACAACAACTACACCCACAACAACACCAATAACATCTACACCCCAAAGCACAACTACACACATGACAACGACACCCCTTAGCACAACAACTACACCCATGACAACCACACCCCTGAGCACGACAACTACACCCACAACAACACCAATGTCATCCACAGCTCTGAGCGCAACAACAACATCCCCAACAACCGCACCCCAAAGCGCAACAACACCAATGTCAACTACACCCCTGAGCACAACTACACACATGACAACCACACCCCTGAGCACGACAACTACACCCACAACAACACCAATGTCAACTACACCCCAAAGTACAACTACACACATGACAACCACACCCCTGAGCACGACAACTACACCCACACCCCTGAGCACAACTACACCCACAACAACAACAATGTCAACTACACCCCAAAGCACAACGACACTCCTGAGCACATCAACTACACCCACAACAATACCAATGTCAACTACACCCCAAAGCACAACTACACACATGACAACGACACCCCTGAGCACAACAACTACACCCACAATGACACCGATGTCAACCACAGCTCTGAGCACAACAACAACAACCACACCCCTGAGCACATCAACATCCCCAACAACCGCACCCCAAAGCGCAACTACACCCACAACAACACCAATGTCAGCTACATCCCAAAGTACAACTACACACATGACAACTACACCCCTGAGCACGACAACTACACCCACACCCCTGAGCGCAACTACACCCATGACAACCACACCCCTAAGCACAACAACTACACCCACAACAACACCAATGTCAACTACACCCCAAAGCACAACTACACACATGACAACGGCACCCCTGAGCACAACAACTACACCCACAACAACACCAATAACATCTACACCCCAAAGCACAACTACACACATGACAACGACACCCCTTAGCACAACAACTACACCCATGACAACCACACCCCTGAGCACGACAACTACACCCACAACAACACCAATGTCAACTACACCCCAAAGCACAACTACACACATGACAACCACACCCCTGAGCATGACAACTACACCCACAACAACACCAATGTCAACTACACCCACAACAACACCAATGTCATCCACAGCTCTGAGCACAACAACAACACCCATAACAACCACACCCCTGAGCACATCAACATCCCCAACAACCACACCCCAAAGCACAACTACACCCATGACAACCACACCCCTGAGCACATCAACAACACCCATGACAACACCCCCAAACACATCAACAACACCAATGTCAACCACACCACTGAGCACAACTACACCCACAACTACACCAATGTCAACTACACCCCTGAGCACAACAACAACATCCTCAACAACACTGAGCACAACAACAACACCCACAACAACCACACCACCAACTAATACTCTGGCTGCAACTACCACAGCTGCAGAAACTACCTCAGCTGGGATTCCAACCACCACAAATTCCACATCTGCAGCAACATAGATATTTTATAAGGACAAAAGTAGTTAAAAGTGAATGTATAAAGACAGGTTCAGACTTAATCAGGATATGAACTGTGTGAATATGATCAGTCTGGTGTTCCTAACAAAATGCACAATCATGTGAATCTGTTTTGTCTTCAATAATTAATTTATTAAGCTTATAGAATGTATGAAATCACTGTGAAATTATGTGTTGTAAAGTAACATCAAGAAACATTTTAGTGCAGAGAAGGAAGACTAAGACATTCTGTGTGCAGTTTTTTTCTATTACATGAGGTTGAGACACACATTAATGATTAAGGAGATCCCACCTCAAATCAGAGGTGGAGGAAAGTGTTTTGGGTATTTTCCCTCTGTTTCAGTTTGTAGCATTTGATATTTTAACAATGGCCAGGCTGTATGATAATTGGCCAAAATATAACACAATGCCCCTCTAAATGGATTGAACATCAAACAAGACTATTTACAATCAATTCCAATTTAATGTTCGGTATTACGTTTTTTTTCCATTAGATCTGGCTCTGGCTATGACAGTATATTGGAAAATGGAAGTATAACAGACATAGTGGTGAAGATTTTGCTTCTATTTACATTTTACACACTGTGCCACCTTTTTCTGAAGCAGGGTTATACAACCTTGTTCCAGTAATAGTTTGGCTTTGACCAAAGCCCCTTAAGTGTGTAGCATGTGAAAAACAATGTTGATGGGGATGTACTTTCTTCTCCGGTTATTCCATACCAGCTAAAGTGGTTCTATAAATAGCGTGTGTTAATCGTACCCCATTCAGCGTTGGTAATCTTTCATCTGTGTTGAAATTAAATATATAACTTAAGCAATAGTTGTTCACTATTCTTAAAGAGATGGATTGTAATTCTAATACTGCTTGGTGTGAAGTTACGACAGATTAATTTTTGTATTTTGAGTTTTATATATTTTGCAAACATGTATGCCTATGGCTTACCTGGTTTTTCAGGTTTTATTAAATGCGCATCTGTCACCAATGTCTTGTCACCTCCTTCATAGCTGCGGGAGGAGTAATTCTAAACTAAGCTCAAAATACAATCACAGACAAAATACTTGTTTGTACCTGGAGTGGCGAGAGTTAACACCCGTGATCATGGAGAGAAAAATCCTTGCTTGGATATTTTTTCTTGGATATTTACATGCATTGTCCGGACAAGGTAAACTAGTGATTACAAGTTTCATTACAGGTGATATTTCTATGCCTTCGATTGTTTGCATTTTACTTTCTAATATGCTTTACTAGACCAGAGTAGACTAGAGAGAGTAGTAGTATTAGCAGTAAAAAGTTTTTGTAGTATTTTTTGTATTAATAGTAACAGTATTAATTGTAGTCTCATGAAATAAAACTCAGTAATTTCAACAGTGTAAATTACTGCAAGGGAGATAAAACAAATTTTGGACTGAAAACGTATGAAATTATAATACAATGGCTAAATCTAAACATGCACAGTGTTAGTGGGGAACACAAAACGAGAGAGACAGAGGCATGGCCATGACACACACGTATGACCTGAATCATTTTAAGATAAAATAGACAGATTAATTTTTGTATTTTGAGTTTTATATATTTTGCAAACATGTATGCTTGTGACTTCCCTGGTTTTTCAGGTTATATAAAATTCGCATGTCACCTCTTTCAAAGCTGCAGGAGTAAGTAATTCTAAACTAAGCTCAAAATGCAATCACAGACAAAATACTTGTCTGTACCTGGAGTGGTGAGAGTTAACACCCAACATCATGGAGAGAAAAATCCTTTCTCGGATATTTACATGTATTGTCTGGACAAGGTAAACTAGTGATTACAAATTTCACTACTACTCTCTGTTATTGCCAATTTCCGTATAATAAAAAAATAGAATAATAATAATAATTGTGGTCTCATGAAATACAACTCAGCAATTTCAATAGTGTAAATTACTGCAAGGGAGATAAAACAAATTTTTGACTGAAAACATATGAAATTATAATACAATGGCTAAATCTAAACATGCACAGTGTGAGTGGGGAACACAAAAACGAGAGAGACGGAGGCATGGCCATGACACACACGTATGACCTGAATCATTTTAAGATAAAATTATCTAAATTAATTTCATAAAATAAGTAGTTGTGTATATTTTTAAAAATGTTCATGATTCATTTTCTTTGGTCAATATTCAAGATGATGTTTACTGTCTGGATGGTCCTCCAGACAGTAGAGAGAAAGAAAGAGCATAAACATAAATCTTGACATGAGGTGCAACTGTTTAACCTTTGAAAGGTTAGCAAAAATAAAACAAAGGAAAAAAGGTATGATTGTATTTTGTAGCAGTAGTGGTTAAATAGTTGTTACACATTGTGCATTTAATATTTCAAGACATTATATCTGAATGTGGTTAATTCTAAAACCCTCAATAAACATTCATTCCTACGGAGCCCGTCTGGTGACATGGGTTGAAAAAAAAATATTCCGTGGCCACGAATTAATAACGCATGGAACGAGATCCTATTCCGTGGCCACGACTTGTTTAATGCGTGGGAACGAGATCCTATTCTGTGGCCACGACTTGCTTAATGCGTGGGAACAAGATGATTATTAGGTGGCCACGAATTAATAATGCGTGGCCACGAGAAATGTTAGTCATTTCATCAGTGAGACTGTTGACTTTCTGGCATCAGTAGCTTCAGCCGCAAACATGGACAAGTTTGATCTGATATCGTTTCTGATTTTATTTTAATCTAGGGATGAATTACAATGATATTCTTAAATCACTTGCGGTTAGACATTTTCCTACAATTATCATCTAAAGCAGGGGTGTCCAAACTGTTCCACAAAGGGCCGGTGTGGCTGCAGGTTTTTGTTCCAACCAACCAAGAGCACACAGTTTGACCAATCAACTCTCTGAAGACTGAGATCAGTTGATTAAATGAGTCAAATCTGGTGTGCTCTGCTTGGTTGGAAAGAAAACCTGCAGCCACACTCTGGGAACCAGTAACCGTTTTGATTAGTTTTATTAATCAGGGCGACACGCCACAAACCCAACTGCCCTGCTGCCCGGTCCAGTACGCTACTGATAAAGGGGAGAGTGATTAGTTAACAATGTGCAGGTGTGGTAATCATCTCCCCTTGCGCTACTCTCCTGAGCCGTCTCCACACCTCTCCCCTGCAGCCGATGCGCCACACCCCCTCCACAAAGATAACTTTAGCACACATGAGCCACTGGCCTGATCAGGTCAACAGAGTGTTTTAATGTAGGCCTACAGCCCCGATCCTAGTTGAGTTATAGGTTTATAATCTTGAATATAAAAGCATAAATTTCCCAGCAAGGGCTGGCTCAATTCGTGGCAGCGGCAGCTAGTAGTGGCACCTGCCGGTTTCTCTGGCAGCTGCTGGTGTCTGAGGCAGTTACCACTGCCCTGCCATGGGAACTGCTGCTGCACGGATTGAGGAGCCCTTTATCCTGCATTTACTGCACAATTGACGACCGCTCCAAAACTGGACACCATCCCATCAATCTGGAACTTGAATAATCTTGTTCCCACGCATTAAACAAGTCGTGGCCACGGAATAGGATCTCGTTCCCACGCATTAAACAAGTCGTGGCCACGGAATAGGATCTCGTTCCCACACGTTATTAATTCGTGGCCACAGAATTTTTTTTTTTCACCCATGTCACCAGACGGGCTCCGTAAATTCCAAACTGAAAGTAGATATAAAACAATCACATACAGTATAGCAATGAAGAACTCATCAACCTCTGAAAGGATTCAAATGTCTACTTATGACAAGTATTGTACTATGAAGATGGCATACATATTACAGTATAGTTTGGCTTTACGGTCAGTGCTCAGATAAAGGTAGTAGGGTCACCAAAATCACTAGGATTTTTCTCTTGATAACATTGATATTTACACAACCATGTATGGCAATCTGGAGAATAGCTGTTGAGATGTTTGGTGACATATGATTCAAGTGATTTTCTGACAAAAAAAAAAAAAAAGACATCTGATTTCCACTTCTTGGTGAAAGTCCTCAGATAAGATAAACATGACAATGAATAGGGAAATACTGATATTTAATTGTTTTTCTCAAATTCAATATTTATAACGCTACAGCTGTTATGGAGAAATTGCTGAAATCAATGGTCAATGGTGAGGTCAGGAGCAAAAAAAGTGTTCAGGAGCCTCTGATGTCTTATGCTGTAATATTTATTGACACTTGGCCAAGGAGAAATAGAGACACTCTCGAAGTACATCAAAAGTGCCTGAGTCGGTCTCACATTCTGCCGAACTCATGCTGGTGGTCAGACTTTAAACCCCTACAGATAACACCACAAATACTATACGCCCAGAATTAGCCAAAGAGAATATTTTACCCATGTTAGTGTTACCGTCAGCACATTCTAGTCTGGAGCCACTGTTGTCTGTTTATGTTAATTAAACGTCAATGGCAAAGCTATTTATTATGTCTAGGAAGACAACATTAGGTCTCTTCGACCCTGGTCACCAGAACGTTGAGATAGGCTAGCACCTGCTGTTCTCAAGCAAAGCCAAACAACTACTACTGCCTAGGACCTCAAGGCCCACACGTGACCCAGTGTAACCTAAGGATAGAAAATTCCATAACAACAGCAACAACTAATACAGGTGACAACGCAGGACCTATAACCAGTGACCCACCTACAGAAACTCGACTACAACTTCCCAACCACAACTGCTCCACTAATGACTACAAGAGAAGATTTTGCCAACACAACTAAGTTAAAGCTATACATAAAGGTTAAAACTCACCCTGACAAAGAAAACTAATAAAATATATTTTGGCTAGGGGTGCAACAATACATGTATCTGTATTGATCTTGGTCTCGGTTCGGTACGCACTATGAATCGAACAATACGCAATTTTATATTTATTTTATCAACTTCTGACGACGCGCTCTGTGCTGAAAGCTCAGTGGATCTGTGCTCAACTACTCCGCCTTACGCCGAAACCCCACTGCACACATCTCTGGCGTAGTGTTTCAGAAGCGAGCGTTTAGCCCTCCAGACTTTGTTAACTTGCTCAGATTTGGCCATTTTCCCGGTGTATGTTCTTCTAAACATGCTTCTACATGTGTAAATATGCTACATAGTTAATTAGTTTCGCTTTTGTCTGTTAAAAAAGGCATGGAAATTTCTCTTTTTTGTATCAAAAAAATATCGAACCGTGACACTAAAGTATCGAACTGAACCGAACCGTGAATTTTGTGTATCGTTGCACCCCTAATTTTGACCCATAGTGTAGCTCTACCCCTTTGATGGGTCTTAAATTGAAACTGAAAATCATGTTAATTAACGAAAAAATTACATTAGAAGATTCCTACGTTAAAACTACTACAACACATTTAAGCTGCATTAATTGTATGTTCAAGGACATATAGCATATGAATAGAAAAATCTATTGTCCACAACAGGCAGACAGTCAAACTAACTAACTAGACTGATGCAACATAAACTAGCATCTGAGCAGGGAGTTTAGCACATAAATTAACTGTGAGTAGAAGCAGAGTTCTTGCAGTAGGAGGTTATGGCTTGGCAGGTTTGCAAACTTGAGATGATGCAGAGAGAGCAGAACCAAGTGGAATCCATATCCACACACAAACACAAACACAGACAGTCACAGTCAGGAGAAAACAGGCACAGCCATGGACATGACAGTAGGAGATTATGACTGCCACACAGAGCGGCGGGAGTTTAGTCCTGGGGACCAAGTCTTGGCATTAATGCCTATTGTGGGTTCGCCCTTCCAGACCAAGTACACCGGTCCGTATACGGTCATTGAGAAAATCTCGGATTTAAACTATTTTATTGCGACACCAGGGCAGAGAAAGTCCAAACAGCTTTGTCACGTTAACTTGTTGAAACCGTTCTACAGCTGTGGTAGTGAGTCATGTCAGGCTGAGGAAGGCGTGCGTCCGGCTCTGATTGTTAGTTCAGTGGCTGTGATGCATGAGGATGGGGTGCCTGAGCCTGATGACAGTTTGCTGTGTGGTCATTTGAAAAATTCAGAATCTCTGCGTAATTTGGACAAGCTGCTGTCTCATTTGCCTGAGTCGGGACGTTGTGAGCTGGCTGATTTGGTGCGGGAGTTTCCCTGTCTGTTTGGCGATGTCCCTTCGCGCACCGATTGGGTGGAGCACGACATTGAGGTGGGAGACGCACAGCCGATAAAACAACGTTTCTATCGTATGTCACTGGAGAAGCTTAAACATCTTGACTCTGAAGTGGCCGTCTAACGCTAGTTGGGCCTCCCCGTGTATTTTAGTGCCGAAGCAGGACAAAACACCTCGGTTTTGTACAGATATGAGAAAAGTAAATTTGGTTACAAAGCCAGATTCTTTTCCTTTGCCGCGAATGGACGACTGCATTGATAGTGTTGGGTCCGCCAAATTTGTGAGTAAATTCGATCTGCTCAAGGGATATTGGCAGGTACCTGTGTCCAAGCGTGCTCAGGAGATATCGGCATTTATTACACCGTCGGGTCTGTATTCGTATACTGTAATGTCATTTGGATTAAGAAATGCTCCAGCTACGTTCCAGCGATTAATGAACCGAGTCGTGTCCGGGTTGGAGGGATGTTCAGTTTACTTGGACGATTTGGTGATTTATAGCGACACATGGCACTCCCATCTGCAGCGCATCCGGGCGCTGTTTGAGCGATTGGCAGAAACCCGGCTCACGGTTAATTAGCCAAGTGCGAATTTGCTATGGCTACGGTTACTTATCTGGGGCAGGTAGTGGTGCAAGGTTGCGTAGCCCCAGTCCGAGCTAAAGTTATGGCCATCAAAAAGTTTCCACAGCCCACAACGAAAAAAGAGCTCCAGCAGTTTCTAGGTCTGGTTTTCTGTAGAAATTTTTCCACTGTGGTGTTCCCTCTTACTGAGCTTCTGAAGACCAGAGCAAAGTAATGGTTTTTGTCATCTCCTTCGGGCCGGGTCATGACATAAGCTTTTATCAGTTTCCACGTGTGATGTTTTTTTTCCCCCAACAGGCTTGATATCACGAGCACATTTACAGATGAAGATAACTTCCTATGGAAAGATCAGCAATGGCACCATTACTAAACTTGTTCAACAGGTATGGAAAATTTGAGGGATAAAAAAAAATCTCAATTTCGTTAAGTTTCTTCAGCAAACAATATCAGTCATAGTGCATACACAATAAAGGGTGGGGTAAAGGGAATGAGATACGATGTTAAGTCTCTATGATGTCTCTCCATTTAGTTCTTTAGAGATCAGCTCCTAAATGGAAGGGCTCACACAGTCACAGTGAAAGACATTCAAAAAATTAAGGTTGTAATGACTACCACAACCGCTACTACCACAACAACTACAACCACCGCACCTCTGAGGACAAGAACTATACCAACAACAACCATGACAACCAAACCCATGATCACAACTACACCCGCAAGAAACAGACCCACAGTTACCACACCTGCAGCAACTACCACAACTGGATTTCCAACCACCACAACTTCACCTTCAACTACAAAACCTGCTGTAACTACCACAACTAAAGTTCCAACCAGCAAACCTGAAAAAACTACTACCATATCTTCGGCCTCGACCACCACAAAAGGGGCAACCACCATAACTTCGGCTGTGACTGTCAAAACTACAGTTCCAACTACCACACTTTTGACCTCAACTACTACACGTGCAGAAACTACCACAGCTGCCACAACTGGCATTACAACAACCACAACTTTAGCTCCAACAACCACAGTTTTGGTTCCCACCACCACATCTTCAGCCTCAACCACCACACCAGGGGCAACCACAATGATTTCAGCTGTAACTACCACAACTGCAGTTCCAACCACCACAAGCTCAGCTGCATCTACCACAACTGGTATTCTAACAGTCTCTTCTGATTCCCCTACCACAAGTAATGTTTCAACATCCAGAACATCATTTCCAACTCCCACATCCTTCCATCCAACGAACATAACTATGGTTCCCACCACCACATCCATGGTCTCAACCACCGAACCAAGGGCAACCACCATAACTTCGGCTACAACTGCCACACCTGCAGTTCAAACCAGAACAACTACAGCTCTAACTACCATAACTGGTGTTCCAAAATTCACAACATCAGTTGCAACTCCCACATCAGCAGAAACTGCCACAACCTTGATTCCCACCACCACATCTTTGTCACCAACCAGCACAGTAGGGGCAACCATCATACCTTCGGCTGTAACTACCACAACTGCAGTTCCAACCACCACATCCTTGGCAACTGCCACAACTGTCATTCCCACAACCACTTCTGCTTCCGCGAGTGTTCCAAGTGTTGTACCAACAACCACAACATCAGTTGCAGCTCCAACATTGGCACAAACTACCACAAGTGGTGGTCCAACAACCACAACTTTGACCTCAACCAACTCAATGTTTGCAACAGCTGCCGCAACTGATGTTGTAACAGCCACAACTTCAGCTCCAACAACCACAACTGTGGTTCCCACAAGCACCAACCCAACAACCCCACAACAGGCAAACACCACAACTTCAGCTGTAACAACCACAACTGCAGTTCCAACCACCCAAACTTCAACTCCAACTACCACAACTGGTGGTCTAACAACCACTTCTGCTTCCACTACCACAACTGACGTTCCAACAACCACAGAATCAGATGCAACCACCACAACTTCACGATCATCCAGCACACATGCAGAAACTGCCACAACTGTGATTCCATCCACCTCAACTTTAGCTGCAGCTGCCACAACTGGTGTTTCAACAACCACAACTTCAGCTCCAGCTACCACAACTGGTGTTCCAACATCCACAACATCAAGAGAAACTACCAGAGATCTGGTTCCCATGACCACATCTTCCATGTCAAGTGCCAGACCACATGCAACCACCATGTCTTTGGCTGTAAGCAGCACCACTGCAGTTCCACCTACCACCACTTCTGCTGCATTAACCACAACTGGGGTTCCAACATCCACAACATCATCAGAAACTACCACAGCACTGGTTCTCACCACCACATCTTTCGCCTCAAGCACCACACCACGGGCAACCACCAGAACTTCGACTGCAGGCAGCACAACTACAGTTCCACCCACCACACCTTATGCTACATTTACCACATCTGCAAGGGCAAACAAAAGTGGCATTCCAACCACTACCACAACTATGGATCCAACCACTGCCTCCTCAGTGTCAACCAACACACCTGGGGCAACCACCATAACTTCAGCTGTAACGACCACAACTGGTGTCCCAACATCCACAACATCAGAGGAAACTACCACAGCTGTTGTTCCTGCAACCACATCTTCCATCCCAACCACCCCACATCAGGCAACCACCAGAACTTTAGCTGCCACAACTGGTATTGCAACAAGTAGAACTTTAACTCCAAAAAACACAGCTGTGGTTCCCATGATCAAATCTTTGGGCACGACCACTACACAAGAGGCAACCACCATAACATCAATTCCAACTACCACAAATGGTGGTCCAACTTCCACAACTTCGACCTCAACTACCCGAAATGCAGAATCTACCACAACTGTCATTCCATCCGACTCAGCTTTGGCTCCAGCTGCCACAACTAGTATTACAACTTCAACTCAAAAAACCACAACTGTGGTTCCCATGATCACATCTTTGGGATCGACCAACACACCTGGGGCAACAACCATAACTTCAGCTGTAACTACCACAACAGAAGTTCCAACCACCCCAACTTCAGCTCCAGCTACCACAATTGGTGGTCCAATGACCACCCCTACTTCCACTACCACAACTGTGGTACAAACAATCACAATTTCAACTACAACTCCCACATCTGTAGCAACAAGCACAAGTGTAGTTCCATTTTTGGCCATAACCACCACACCACGGGCAACCATCATAACTTCACCTCCAACTACCACAAGTGTTGGTCTAACAACCACATCAGCAGAGACTACCACAGTTGTGATTCCCGTAGCCACCACTTCCGCCAAATCCACCAAGACTTCATCTGTTATAACCACAACTGCACTATCAACCACTCCAACTACAGCTCCAACTACCACAACTGGTGGTCCAACAACCACTTCTGCTTCCACTACCACAACTGATGTTCCAACAAACACAAAATCAGATGCACCTACCAAAACCAAATCTCCAACCACTGTAACTACCACAAAAGAAATTCCAAACTCCACAACTGAGGGACAGACAAGCACAACTTCAGCTGCAACTCCCACATCTATGGCAACAACCACAACTGTAGTTCTGACAACCACGTTTTCAGGAATGACCACCACAACACAGGCAACCACCATAACTTCAGCTGTAACTACCACAAATGACGCTTCAACAACCACAACTTCAGCTCCATCTCCCACAGCTGGTGGTCCAACATCCACAACATCAGGAGAAACTACCACACCTCTGGTTCCCACCACATCTTGCGCCTCAAGCGCCACACCACACTCAGCCACTATCACTTCGGCTGTAAGCAGCACAACTGCAGTTCCACCCACCACAACTTCTGCTGCATTTACCACATCTGCAGGAACTAACAAAAATGGCATTCCAACCACTACCACAACTGTGGATCCCACAACCGCCTCCTCATCATCAACCAACACACCTGGGGCAACCACCATAAAATCAGCTGTTACTACCACAACTGGTGTTACAACATCAGAAGAAACAACCACAGCTGCAGTTCCTGCAACCACCCCACAGCAGACAACCACCACAACTTCGCCTGTAACTACCAGAACTTCAGCTGTAACTAGCGCAACAGAAGTTCCAAACTCCACAACTTCATCTCCAACTACCACAACTGGTGTTCTAGTGACCAATGCTGCTTCCACTACCACAACTGAGGGACAGACAAGCACAACTTCAGCTACAACTCCCACATCTATGGCAACAACCACAACTGTAGTTCCAACAACCACATTTTCAGCCACGGCCACCACACCACAGGCAACCATCATAACGTCAACTCCAGCTACCACAACTGGTGGTCCCACAGCCACAAGTTCAGCTCCAACAACCACAACTGGGCTTCCCACGACCACATCTTCGGCCACAACCAACACACCAAGACCAACCACCATAACTTCAACTGTAACTACCACAAATGACGCTTCAACAACCACAACTTCAGCTCCATCTACCACAGCTGGTGGTCCAACATCCACAACATCAGGAGAAACTACCACACCTCTGGTTCCCACCACATCTTGCGCCTCAAGCGCCACACCACACTCAGCCACTATCACTTCGGCTGTAAGCAGCACAACTGCAGTTCCACCCACCACAACTTCTGCTGCATTTACCACATCTGCAGGAACTAACAAAAATGGCATTCCAACCACTACCACAACTGTGGATCCCACAACCGCCTCCTCAACGTCAACCAACACACCTGGGGTAACCACCATAACTTCAGCTGTAACTACCACAACTGGTCTTACAACATCAGAAGAAACTACCACAGCTGCGGTTCCTGCAACCACCCCACAGCAGACAACCACCACAACTTCTCCTGCAACTACCACCACTTCAGCTGTAACTACCACAACAGAAGTTCTAAACTCCACAACTTCATCTCCAACTACCACAACTGTTGGACCAGTGACCACTGCTGCTTCCAATACCACAACTGAGGTACAGACAAGCACAACTTCAGCTGCAACTCCCACATCTATGGCAACAACCAGAACTGTAGTTCCAACAACCACATTTTCAACCACGACCACCACACCACAGGCAACCATCATAACGTCAACTCCAACTACCACAACTGGTGGTCCCACAACCACAAGTTCAGCTCCAACAACCACAACTGGGCTTCCCACCACCACATCTTCGGCCACAACCAACACACCAAGACCAACCACCATAACTTCAGCTGTAACTAAAACAACTGACGCTTCAACAACCATAACTTCAGCTCCATCTACCACAACTGGTGGTCCAACATCCACGAGATCAGGAGAAACTACCACACCTCTGTTTCCCACCACATCTTCCCCTTCAAGCGCCACACCACAGTCAACCACTATCACTTCGGCTGTAAGCAGCACAACTGCAGTTCCACCCACCACAACTTCTGCTGCATTTACCACATCTGCAGGAACTAACAAAAGTGGCATTCCAACCACTACCACAACTGTGGATCCCACAACCGCCTCCTCAACGTCAACCAACACACCTAGGATAACCACCATAACTTCAGCTGTGACTACCACAACTGTTCTTACAATATCAGAAGAAACTACCACAGCTGCGGTTCCTGCAACCACATCTTCTGCCCCAACCACCCCACAGCAGACAACTACCACAACTTCGCCTGTAACTACCACAACTTCAGCTGTAACTACCACAACACAAGTTCCAAACTCCACAACTTCATCTCCAACTAACACAACTGGTGGTCCAGTGACCACCGCTGCTTCCACTACCACAACTGAGGGACAGACAAGCACAACTTCAGCTACAACGCCCACATCTATGTCAACAGCCACAACTGTAGTTCCAACAACCACATTTTCAGCCACGACCACAAGTTCAGCTTCAACTACCACAACTGGGTTTCCCACGACCACATCTTCGGCCACAACCAACACACCAAGGGCAACCACCATAACTTCAGACCACCATAACTTCAGCTGTAACTACCACTACTGGCGTTTCAACAACCACAACTTCAGCTCCATCTACCACAGCTGGTGGTCCAACATCCACAACATCAGGAGAAACTACCACACCTCTGGTTCCCACCATATCTTCCGCCTCAAGCGGCACACCACAGTCAGCCAGTATCACTTCGGCTGTAAGGAGCACAGCTGCAGTTCCACCCACCACAACTTCTGCTGCATTTACCACATCTGCAGGAACTAACAAAAATGGCAATCCAACCACTACCACAACTGTGGATCCCACAACCGCCTCCTCAACGTCAACCAATACACCTGGGGCAACCACCATAAAATCACCTGTTACTACCACAACTGCTCTTACAACATCAGAAGAAACTACCACAGCTGCGGTTCCTGCAACCACCCCACAGCAGACAACCACCACAACTTCACCTGCAACTACCACAACTTCAGCTGTAACTACCACAACACAAGTTCCAAACTCCACAACTTCATCTCCAACTACCACAACTGTTGGTCCAGTGACCACCGCTGCTTCCACTACCACAACTGAAGGACAGACAAGCACAACTTCAGCTACAAGTCCCACATCTATGGCAACAACCAGAACTGTAGTTCCATCAACCATATTTTCAGCTACGACCACAAGTTCAGCTACAACTACCACAACTGGGTTTCCCACGACCAAATCTTCGGCCACAACCAACACACCAAGGGCAACCACCATAACTTCAGCTGTAACTACCACAACTGGCGTTTCAACAACCACAACTTCAGCTCCATCTACCACAGCTGGTGGTCCAACATCCACAACATCAGGAGAAACTACCACACCTCTGGTTCCCACCATATCTTCCGCCTCAAGCGCCACACCACAGTCAACCACTATCACTTCGGCTGTAAACAGCACAACTGCAGATCCACCCACCACAACTTCTGCTGCATTTACCACATCTGCAGGAACTAACAAAAATGGCATTCCAACCACTACCACAACTGTGGATCCCACAACCGCCCCCTCAACGTCAACCAACACACCTGGAGAAACCACCATAAAATCAACTGTTACTACCAGAACTGGTGTTACAACATCAGAAGAAACTACCACAGCTGCGGTTCCTGCAACCACATCTTCTGCCCCAACCACCCCACAGCAGACAACCACCACAACTTCGCCTGCAACTACCACAACTTCAGCTGTAACTACCACAACAGAAGTTCCAAACTCCACAACTTCATCTCCAACTACCACAACTGTTGGTCCAGTGACCACCGCTGCTTCCACTACCACAACTGAAGGACAGACAAGCACAACTTCAGCTACAAGTCCCACATCTATGGCAACAACCAGAACTGTAGTTCCATCAACCATATTTTCATCTACGGCCACCACACCACAGGCAACCATCATAACATCAACTCCAACTACCACAACTGATGGTCCCACAACCACAAGTTCAGCTCCAACAACCACAACTGGGCTTCCCACCACCACATCTTCGGCCACAACCAACACACCAAGACCAACCACCATAACTTCAGCTGTAACTAAAACAACTGACGTTTCAACAACCACAACTTCAGCTCCATCTACCACAACTGGTGGTCCAACATCCACGAGATCAGGAGAAACTACCACACCTCTGGTTCCCACCACATCTTCCGCCTCAAGCGCCACACCACAGTCAACCACTATCACTTCGGCTGTAAGCAGCACAACTGCAGTTCCACCCACCACAACTTCTGCTGCATTAACCACATCTGCAGGAACTAACAAAAATGGCCTTCCAACCACTACCACAACTGTGGATCCCACAACTGCCTCCTCAACGTCAACCAACACACATGGGGTAACCACCATAACTTCAGCTGTAACTACCACAACTGGTCTTACAACATCAGAAGAAACTACCACAGCTGCGGTTCCTGCAACCACCCCACAGCAGACAACCACCACAACTTCTCCTGCAACTACCACCACTTCAGCTGTAACTACCACAACAGAAGTTCTAAACTCCACAACTTCATCTCCAACTACCACAACTGTTGGACCAGTGACCACTGCTGCTTCCACTACCACAACGGAGGGACAGACAAGCACAACTTCAGCTACAAGTCCCACATCTATGGCAACAACCAGAACTGTAGTTCCATCAACCATATTTTCAGCTACGACCACAAGTTCAGCTACAACTACCACAACTGGGTTTCCCACGACCACATCTTCGGCCACAACCAACACACCAAGGGCAACCACCATAACTTCAGCTGTAACTACCAGAACTGGCGTTTCAACAACCACAACTTCAGCTCCATCTACCACAGCTGGTGGTCCAACATCCACAACATCAGGAGAAACTACCACACCTCTGGTTCCCACCATATCTTCCGCCTCAAGCGCCACACCACAGTCAACCACTATCACTTCGGCTGTAAGCAGCACAACTGCAGTTCCACCCACCACAACTTCTGCTGCATTAACCACATCTGCAGGAACTAACAAAAATGGCCTTCCAACCACTACCACAACTGTGGATCCCACAACTGCCTCCTCAACGTCGACCAACACACATGGGGTAACCACCATAACTTCAGCTGTAACTACCACAACTGGTCTTACAACATCAGAAGAAACTACCACAGCTGCGGTTCCTGCAACCACATCTTCTGCCCCAACCACCCCACAGCAGACAACCACCACAACTTCGCCTATAACTACCACAACTTCAGCTGTAACTACCACAACAGAAGTTCCAAACTCCACAACTTCATCTCCAACTACCACAACTGTTGGTCCAGTGACCACCGCTGCTTCCACTACCACAACTGAAGGACAGACAAGCACAACTTCAGCTACAAGTCCCACATCTATGGCAACAACCAGAACTGTAGTTCCATCAACCATATTTTCAGCTACGGCCACCACACCACAGGCAACCATCATAACATCAACTCCAACTAACACAACTGGTGGTCCCACAACCACAAGTTCAGCTACAACTACCACAACTGGGCTTCCCACCACCACATCTTCGGCCACAACCAACACACCAAGACCAACCACCATAACTTCAGCTGTAACTAAAACAACTGACGCTTCAACAACCACAACTTCAGCTCCATCTACCACAACTGGTGGTCCAACATCCACGAGATCAGGAGAAACTACCACACCTCTGGTTCCCACCACATCTTCCGCCTCAAGCGCCACACCACAGTCAACCACTATCACTTTGGATGTAAGCAGCACAGCTGCAGTTCCACCCACCACAACTTCTGCTGCATTTACCACATCTGCAGGAACTAACAAAAATGGCATTCCAACCACTACCACAACTGTGGATCCCACAACCGCCTCCTCAACGTCAACCAACACACCTGGGGCAACCACCATAAATTCACCTGTTACTACCACAACTGCTCTTACAACATCAGAAGAAACTACCACAGCTGCAGTTCCTGCAACCACCCCACAGCAGACAACCACCACAACTTCGCCTGTAACTACCACAACTTCAGCTGTAACTACCAAAACAGAAGTTCCAAACTCCACAACTTCATCTCCAACTACCACAACTGGTGGTCTAGTGACCAATGCTGCTTTCACTACCACAACTGAGGGACAGACAAGCACAACTTCAGCTACAACTCCCACATCTATGGTAACAACCACAACTGTAGTTCCAACTACCACATTTTCAGCCACGGCCACCACATCACAGGCAACCATCATAATGTCAACTCCAACTACCACAACTGGTGGTCCCACAACCACAAGTTCAGCTCCAACAACCACAACTGGGCTTCCCACGACCACATCTTCGGCCACAACCAACACACCAAGACCAACCACCATAACTTCAACAGTAACTACCACAACTGACGCTTCAACAACCACAACTTCAGCTCCATCTACCACAACTGGTGGTCCAACATCCACGAGATCAAGAGAAACTACCACACCTCTGGTTCCCACCACATATTCCGCCTCAAGCGCCACACCACAGTCAACCACTATCACTTCGGCTGTAAGCAGCACAACTGCAGTTCCACCCACCACAACTTCTGCTGCATTTACCACATCTGCAGGAACTAATAAAAATGGCATTCCAACCACTATCACAACTCTGGATCCCACAACTGCCTCCTCAACGTCAACCAACACACCTGGGGTAACCACCATAACTTCAGCTGTAACTACCACAACTGGTCTTACAACATCAGAAGAAACTACCACAGCTGCGGTTCCTGCAACCACCCCACAGCAGACAACCACCACAACTTCTCCTGCAACTACCACCACTTCAGCTGTAACTACCACAACAGAAGTTCTAAACTCCACAACTTCATCTCCAACTACCACAACTGTTGGACCAGTGACCACTGCTGCTTCCACTACCACAACGGAGGGACAGACAAGCACAACTTCAGCTACAAGTCCCACATCTATGGCAACAACCAGAACTGTAGTTCCATCAACCATATTTTCAGCTACGACCACAAGTTCAGCTACAACTACCACAACTGGGTTTCCCACGACCACATCTTCGGCCACAACCAACACACCAAGGGCAACCACCATAACTTCAGCTGTAACTACCAGAACTGGCGTTTCAACAACCACAACTTCAGCTCCATCTACCACAGCTGGTGGTCCAACATCCACAACATCAGGAGAAACTACCACACCTCTGGTTCCCACCATATCTTCCGCCTCAAGCGCCACACCACAGTCAACCACTATCACTTCGGCTGTAAACAGCACAACTGCAGATCCACCCACCACAACTTCTGCTGCATTTACCACATCTGCAGGAACTAACAAAAATGGCATTCCAACCACTACCACAACTGTGGATCCCACAACCGCCCCCTCAACGTCAACCAACACACCTGGAGAAACCACCATAAAATCAACTGTTACTACCAGAACTGGTGTTACAACATCAGAAGAAACTACCACAGCTGCGGTTCCTGCAACCACATCTTCTGCCCCAACCACCCCACAGCAGACAACCACCACAACTTCGCCTGCAACTACCACAACTTCAGCTGTAACTACCACAACAGAAGTTCCAAACTCCACAACTTCATCTCCAACTACCACAACTGTTGGTCCAGTGACCACCGCTGCTTCCACTACCACAACTGAAGGACAGACAAGCACAACTTCAGCTACAAGTCCCACATCTATGGCAACAACCAGAACTGTAGTTCCATCAACCATATTTTCAGCTACGGCCACCACACCACAGGCAACCATCATAACATCAACTCCAACTACCACAACTGGTGGTCCCACAACCACAAGTTCAGCTCCAACAACCACAACTGGGCTTCCCACCACCACATCTTCGGCCACAACCAACACACCAAGACCAACCACCATAACTTCAGCTGTAACTAAAACAACTGACGTTTCAACAACCACAACTTCAGCTCCATCTACCACAGCTGGTGGTCCAACATCCACGAGATCAGGAGAAACTACCACACCTCTGGTTCCCACCACATCTTCCGCCTCAAGCGCCACACCACAGTCAACCACTATCACTTCGGCTGTAAGCAGCACAACTGCAGTCCCACCCACCACAACTTCTGCTGCATTAACCACATCTGCAGGAACTAACAAAAATGGCCTTCCAACCACTACCACAACTGTGGATCCCACAACTGCCTCCTCAACGTCGACCAACACACATGGGGTAACCACCATAACTTCAGCTGTAACTACCACAACTGGTCTTACAACATCAGAAGAAACTACCACAGCTGCGGTTCCTGCAACCACATCTTCTGCCCCAACCACCCCACAGCAGACAACCACCACAACTTCGCCTATAACTACCACAACTTCAGCTGTAACTACCACAACAGAAGTTCCAAACTCCACAACTTCATCTCCAACTACCACAACTGTTGGTCCAGTGACCACCGCTGCTTCCACTACCACAACTGAAGGACAGACAAGCACAACTTCAGCTACAAGTCCCACATCTATGGCAACAACCAGAACTGTAGTTCCATCAACCATATTTTCAGCTACGGCCACCACACCACAGGCAACCATCATAACATCAACTCCAACTAACACAACTGGTGGTCCCACAACCACAAGTTCAGCTACAACTACCACAACTGGGCTTCCCACCACCACATCTTCGGCCACAACCAACACACCAAGACCAACCACCATAACTTCAGCTGTAACTAAAACAACTGACGCTTCAACAACCACAACTTCAGCTCCATCTACCACAACTGGTGGTCCAACATCCACGAGATCGGGAGAAACTACCACACCTCTGGTTCCCATCACATCTTCCGCCTCAAGCGCCACACCACAGTCAACCACTATCACTTCGGCTGTAAGCAGCACAACTACAGGTCCACCCACCACAACTTCTGCTGCATTAACCACATCTGCAGGAACTAATAAAAATGGCATTCCAGCCACTATCACGACTGTGGATCCTACAACCGCCTCCTCAACGTCAACCAACACGCCTGGGGTAACCACCATAACTTCAGCTGTAACTACCACAACTGGTCTAACAACATCAGAAGAAACAACCACAGCTGCGGTTACTGCAACCACATCTTCTGCCCCAACCATCCCACAGCAGACAACCACCACAACTTCGCCTGTAACTAGCACAACTTCAGCTGTAACTACCACAACACAAGTTCCAAACTCTACAACTTCATCTCCAACTACCACAACTGGTGGTCCAGTGACCACCGCTGCTTCCACTACCACAACTGAGGGACAGACAAGCACAACTTCAGCTACAACGCCCACATCTATGTCAACAGCCACAACTGTAATTCCAACAACCACATTTTCAGCCACGACCACAAGTTCAGCTACAACTACCGCAACTGGGTTTCCCACGACCACATCTTCGGCCACAACCAACACACCAAGACCAACCACCATAACTTCAGCTGTAACTACCACAACTGGCGTTTCAACAACCACAACTTCAGCTCCATCTACCACAGCTGGTGGTCCAACGTCCACAACATCAGGAGAAACTACCACACCTCTGGTTCCCACCACATCTTCCGCCTCAAGCGCCACACCACAGTCAACCACTATCACTTCGGCTGTAAGCAGCACAACTGCAGTTCCACCCACCACAACTTCTGCTGCATTAACCCCATCTGCAGGAACTAATAAAAATGGCATTCCAGCCACTATCACAACTGTGGATCCCACAACCGCCTCCTCAACGCCAATCAACACGCCTGGGGTAACCACCATAACTTCAGCTGTAACTACCACAACTGGTCTAACAACATCAGAAGAAACTACCACAGCTGCGGTTACTGCAACCACATCTTCTGCCCCAACCACCCCACAACAGACAACCACCACAACTTCGCCTGTAACTACCACAACTTCAGCTGTAACTACCACAACACAAGTTCCAAACTCCACAACTTCATCTCTAACTACCACAACTGGTGGTCCAGTGACCACCGCTGCTTCCACTACCACAACTGAGGGACAGACAAGCACAACTTCAGCTACAACGCCCACATCTATGTCAACAGCCACAAATGTAGTTCCAACAACCACATTTTCAGCCACGATCACAAGTTCAGCTACAACTACCACAACTGGGTTTCCCACGACCACATCTTCGGCCACAAC
Organism: Argyrosomus regius; assembly: GCA_946959425.1. Classification (NCBI taxonomy): domain Eukaryota; kingdom Metazoa; phylum Chordata; class Actinopteri; family Sciaenidae; genus Argyrosomus; species Argyrosomus regius. The sequence goes on along the minus strand of OX336888.1, from coordinate 23,690,896 downwards.
CAACACAGCAAGGGCAACCACCATAACTTCAGCTGTAACTACCACAACTGACGCTTCAACAACCACAACTTCAGCTCCATCTACCACAACTGGTGGTCCAACATCCACGAGATCAGGAGAAACTACCACACCTCTGGTTCCCACCACATCTTCCGCCTCAAGCGCCACACCACAGTCAACCACTATCACTTCGGCTGTAAGCAGCACAACTGCAGTTCCACCCACCACAACTTCTGCTGCATTAACCACATCTGCAGGAACTAATAAAAATGGCATTCCAGCCACTATCACAACTGTGGATCCCACAACCGCCTCCTCAATGTCAACCAACACGCCTGGGGTAACCACCATAACTTCAGCTGTAACTACCACAACTGGTCTAACAACATCAGAAGAAACTACCACAGCTGCGGTTACTGCAACCACATCTTCTGCCCCAACCACCCCACAGCAGACAACCACCACAACTTCAGCTGTAACTACCACAACACAAGTTCCAAACTCCACAACTTCATCTCTAACTACCACAACTGGTGGTCCAGTGACCACCGCTGCTTCCACTACCACAACTGAGGGACAGACAAGCACAACTTCAGCTACAACGCCCACATCTATGTCAACAGCCACAACTGTAGTTCCAACAACCACATTTTCAGCCACGATCACAAGTTCAGCTACAACTACCACAACTGGGTTTCCCACGACCACATCTTCGGCCACAACCAACACAGCAAGGGCAACCACCATAACTTCAGCTGTAACTACCACAACTGACGCTTCAACAACCACAACTTCAGCTCCATCTACCACAACTGGTGGTCCAACATCCATGAGATCAGGAGAAACTACCACACCTCTGGTTCCCACCACATCTTCCGCCTCAAGCGCCACACCACAGTCAACCACTATCACTTCGGCTGTAAGCAGCACAACTGCAGTTCCACCCACCACAACTTCTGCTGCATTAACCACATCTGCAGGAACTAATAAAAATGGCATTCCAGCCACTATCACAACTGTGGATCCCACAACCGCCTCCTCAATGTCAACCAACACGCCTGGGGTAACCACCATAACTTCAGCTGTAACTACCACAACTGGTCTAACAACATCAGAAGAAACTACCACAGCTGCGGTTACTGCAACCACATCTTCTGCCCCAACCACCCCACAGCAGACAACCACCACAACTTCGCCTGTAACTGCCACAACTTCAGCTGTAACTACCACAACACAAGTTCCAAACTCCACAACTTCATCTCCAACTACCACAACTAGTGGTCCAGTGACCACCGCTGCTTCCACTACCACAACTGAGGGACAGACAAGCACAACTTCAGCTACAACGCCCACATCTATGTCAACAGCCACAACTGTAGTTCCAACAACCACATTTTCAGCCACGACCACAAGTTCAGCTACAACTACCACAACTGGATTTCCCACGACCACATCTTCGGCCACAACCAACACACCAAGACCAACCACCATAACTTCAGCTGTAACTACCACAACTGGCGTTTCAACAACCACAACTTCAGCTCCATCTACCACAGCTGGTGGTCCAACATCCACAACATCAGGAGAAACTACCACACCTCTGGTTCCCACCATATCTTCCGCCTCAAGCGGCACACCACAGTCAGCCAGTATCACTTCGGCTGTAAGGAGCACAGCTGCAGTTCCACCCACCACAACTTCTGCTGCATTTACCACATCTGCAGGAACTAACAAAAATGGCAATCCAACCACTACCACAACTGTGGATCCCACAACCGCCTCCTCAACGTCAACCAATACACCTGGGGCAACCACCATAAAATCACCTGTTACTACCACAACTGCTCTTACAACATCAGAAGAAACTACCACAGCTGCGGTTCCTGCAACCACCCCACAGCAGACAACCACCACAACTTCGCCTGCAACTACCACAACTTCAGCTGTAACTACCAAAACAGAAGTTCCAAACTCCACAACTTCATCTCCAACTACCACAACTGGTGGTCTAGTGACCAATGCTGCTTCCACTACCACAACTGTGCGACAGACAAGCACAACTTCAGCTACAACTCCCACATCTATGGCAACAACCAGAACTGTAGTTCCATCGACCATATTTTCAGCTACGGCCACCACACCACAGGCAACCATCATAACATCAACTCCAACTACCACAACTGGTGGTCCCACAACCACAAGTTCAGCTCCAACAACCACAACTGGGCTTCCCACCACCACATCTTCGGCCACAACCAACACACCAAGACCAACCACCATAACTTCAGCTGTAACTACCACAACTGACGCTTCAACAACCACAACTTCAGCTCCATCTACCACAACTGGTGGTCCAACATCCACGAGATCAGGAGAAACTACCACACCTCTGGTTCCCACCACATCTTCCGCCTCAAGCGCCACACCACAGTCAACCACTATCACTTTGGCTGTAAGCAGCACAGCTGCAGTTCCACCCACCACAACTTCTGCTGCATTTACCACATCTGCAGGAACTAACAAAAATGGCATTCCAACCACTACCACAACTGTGGATCCCACAACCGCCTCCTCAACGTCAACCAACACACCTGGGGCAACCACCATAAAATCACCTGTTACTACCACAACTGCTTTTACAACATCAGAAGAAACTACCACAGCTGCAGTTCCTGCAACCACCCCACAGCAGACAACCACCACAACTTCGCCTGTAACTACCACAACTTCAGCTGTAACTACCAAAACAGAAGTTCCAAACTCCACAACTTCATCTCCAACTACCACAACTGGTGGTCTAGTGACCAATGCTGCTTTCACTACCACAACTGAGGCACAGACAAGCACAACTTCAGCTACAACTCCCACATCTATGGTAACAACCACAACTGTAGTTCCAACTACCACATTTTCAGCCACGGCCACCACATCACAGGCAACCATCATAATGTCAACTCCAACTACCACAACTGGTGGTCCCACAACCACAAGTTCAGCTCCAACAACCACAACTGGGCTTCCCACGACCACATCTTCGGCCACAACCAACACACCAAGACCAACCACCATAACTTCAGCTGTAACTAAAACAAGTGACGCTTCAACAACCACAACTTCAGGTCCATCTACCACAACTGGTGGTCCAACATCCACGAGATCAAGAGAAACTACCACACCTCTGGTTCCCACCACATATTCCGCCTCAAGCGCCACACCACAGTCAACCACTATCACTTCGGCTGTAAGCAGCACAACTGCAGTTCCACCCACCACAACTTCTGCTGCATTTACCACATCTGCAGGAACTAATAAAAATGGCATTCCAACCACTATCACAACTGTGGATCCCACAACCGCCTCCTCAACGTCAACCAACACACCTGGGGTAACCACCATAACTTCAGCTGTAACTACCACAACTGGTCTTACAACATCAGAAGAAACTACCACAGCTGCGGTTCCTGCAACCACCCCACAGCAGACAACCACCACAACTTCTCCTGCAACTACCACCACTTCAGCTGTAACTACCACAACAAAAGTTCTAAACTCCACAACTTCATCTCCAACTACCACAACTGTTGGACCAGTGACCACTGCTGCTTCCAATACCACAACTGAGGTACAGACAAGCACAACTTCAGCTGCAAGTCCCCCATCTATGGCAACAACCACAACTATAGTTCCAACAACCACATTTTCAACCACGACCACCACACCACAGGCAACCATCATAACGTCAACTCCAACTACCACAACTGGTGGTCCCACAACCACAAGTTCAGCTCCAACAACCACAACTGGGCTTCCCACCACCACATCTTCGGCCACAACCAACACACCAAGACCAACCACCATAACTTCAGCTGTAACTAAAACAACTGACGCTTCAACAACCACAACTTCAGCTCCATCTACCACAACTGGTGGTCCAACATCCACGAGATCAGGAGAAACTACCACACCTCTGGTTCCCACCACATCTTCCACTTCAAGCGCCACACCACAGTCAACCACTATCACTTTGGCTGTAAGCAGCACAACTGCAGTTCCACCCACCACAACTTCTGCTGAATTTACCACATCTGCAGGAACTAACAAAAGTGGCATTCCAACCACTACCACAACTGTGGATCCCACAACCGCCTCCTCAACGTCAACCAACACACCTAGGATAACCACCATAACTTCAGCTGTAACTACCACAACTGTTCTTACAATATCAGAAGAAACTACCACAGCTGCAGTTCCTGCAACCACATCTTCTGCCCCAACCACCCCACAGCAGACAACTACCACAACTTCGCCTGTAACTACCACAACTTCAGCTGTAACTACCACAACACAAGTTCCAAACTCCACAACTTCATCTCCAACTAACACAACTGGTGGTCCAGTGACCACCGCTGCTTCCACTACCACAACTGAGGGACAGACAAGCACAACTTCAGGTACAACGCCCACATCTATGTCAACAGCCACAACTGTAGTTCCAACAACCACATTTTCAGCCACGACCACAAGTTCAGCTACAACTACCACAACTGGGTTTCCCACGACCACATCTTCGGCCACAACCAACACACCAAGGGCAACCACCATAACTTCAGCTGTAACTACCACAACTGGCGTTTCAACAACCACAACTTCAGCTCCATCTACCACAGCTGGTGGTCCAACATCCACAACATCAGGAGAAACTACCACACCTCTGGTTCCCACCATATCTTCCGCCTCAAGCGCCACACCACAGTCAACCACTATCACTTCGGCTGTAAACAGCACAACTGCAGTTCCACCCACCACAACTTCTGCTGCATTAACCACATCTGCAAGAACTAACAAAAATGGCCTTCCAACCACTACCACAACTGTGGATCCCACAACTGCCTCTTCAACGTCGACCAACACACATGGGGTAACCACCATAACTTCAGCTGTAACTACCACAACTGGTCTTACAACATCAGAAGAAACTACCACAGCTTCGGTTCCTGCAACCACATCTTCTGCCCCAACCACCCCACAGCAGACAACCACCACAACTTCGCCTATAACTACCACAACTTCAGCTGTAACTACCACAACAGAAGTTCCAAACTCCACAACTTCATTTCCAACTACCATAACTGTTGGTCCAGTGACCACTGCTACTTCCACTACCACAACTGAAGGACAGACAAGCACAACTTCAGCTACAACTCCCACATCTATGGCAACAACCAGAACTGTAGTTCCATCAACCATATTTTCAGCTACGGCCACCACACCACAGGCAACCATCATAACATCAACTCCAACTAACACAACTGGTGGTCCCACAACCACAAGTTCAGCTACAACTACCACAACTGGGCTTCCCACCACCACATCTTCGGCCACAACCAACACACCAAGACCAACCACCATAACTTCAGCTGTAACTAAAACAACTGACGCTTCAACAACCACAACTTCAGCTCCATCTACCACAAGTGGTGGTCCAACATCCACGAGATCAGGAGAAACTACCACACCTCTGGTTCCCACCACATCTTCCGCCTCAAGCGCCACACCACAGTCAACCACTATCACTTCGGCTGTAAGCAGCACAACTGCAGTTCCACCCACCACAACTTCTGCTGCATTAACCACATCTGCAGGAACTAATAAAAATGGCATTCCAGCCACTATCACAACTGTGGATCCCACAACCGCGTCCTCAATGTCAACCAACACGCCTGGGGTAACCACCATAACTTCAGCTGTAACTACCACAACTGGTCTAACAACATCAGAAGAAACTACCACAGCTGCGCTTACTGCAACCACATCTTCTGCCCCAACCACCCCACAGCAGACAACCACCACAACTTCGCCTGTAACTACCACAACTTCAGCTGTAACTACCACAAGACAAGTTCCAAACTCCACAACTTCATCTCCAACTACCACAACTAGTGGTCCAGTGACCACCGCTGCTTCCACTACCACAACTGAGGGACAGACAAGCACAACTTCAGCTACAATGCCCACATCTATGTCAACAGCCACAACTGTAGTTCCAACAACCACATTTTCAGCCACGACCACAAGTTCAGCTACAACTACCACAACTGGATTTCCCACGACCACATCTTCGGCCACAACCAACACACCAAGACCAACCACCATAACTTCAGCTGTAACTACCACAACTGGCGTTTCAACAACCACAACTTCAGCTCCATCTACCACAGCTGGTGGTCCAACATCCACAACATCAGGAGAAACTACCACACCTCTGGTTCCCACCATATCTTCCGCCTCAAGCGGCACACCACAGTCAGCCAGTATCACTTCGGCTGTAAGGAGCACAGCTGCAGTTCCACCCACCACAACTTCTGCTGCATTTACCACATCTGCAGGAACTAACAAAAATGGCAATCCAACCAGAACCACAACTGTGGATCCCACAACCGCCTCCTCAACGTCAACCAATACACCTGGGGCAACCACCATAAAATCACCTGTTACTACCACAACTGCTCTTACAACATCAGAAGAAACTACCACAGCTGCGGTTCCTGCAACCACCCCACAGCAGACAACCACCACAACTTCGCCTGCAACTACCACAACTTCAGCTGTAACTACCAAAACAGAAGTTCCAAACTCCACAACTTCATCTCCAACTACCACAACTGGTGGTCTAGTGACCAATGCTGCTTCCACTACCACAACTGTGGGACAGACAAGCACAACTTCAGCTACAACTCCCACATCTATGGCAACAACCAGAACTGTAGTTCCATCAACCATATTTTCAGCTACGGCCACCACACCACAGGCAACCATCATAACATCAACTCCAACTACCACAACTGGTGGTCCCACAACCACAAGTTCAGCTCCAACAACCACAACTGGGCTTCCCACCACCACATCTTCGGCCACAACCAACACACCAAGACCAACCACCATAACTTCAGCTGTAACTACCACAACTCACGCTTCAACAACCACAACTTCAGCTCCATCTACCACAACTGGTGGTCCAACATCCACCAGATCAGGAGAAACTACCACACCTCTGGTTCCCACCACATCTTCCGCCTCAAGCGCCACACCACAGTCAACCACTATCACTTTGGCTGTAAGCAGCACAACTGCAGTTCCACCCACCACAACTTCTGCTGCATTAACCACATCTGCAGGAACTAACAAAAATGGCCTTCCAACCACTACCACAACTGTGGATCCCACAACCGCCTCCTCAACGTCAACCAATACACCTAGGATAACCACCATAACTTCAGCTGTGACTACCACAACTGTTCTTACAATATCAGAAGAAACTACCACAGCTGCGGTTCCTGCAACCACATCTTCTGCCCCAACCACCCCACAGCAGACAACTACCACAACTTCGCCTGTAACTACCACAACTTCAGCTGTAACTACCACAACACAAGTTCCAAACTCCACAACTTCATCTCCAACTACCACAACTGGTGGTCCAGTGACCACCGCTGCTTCCACTACCACAACTGAGGGACAGACAAGCACAACTTCAGCTACAACGCCCACATCTATGTCAACAGCCACAACTGTAGTTCCAACAACCACATTTTCAGCCACGACCACAAGTTCAGCTACAACTACCACAACTGGGTTTCCCACGACCACATCTTCGGCCACAACCAACACAGCAAGGGCAACCACCATAACTTCAGCTGTAACTACCACAACTGACGCTTCAACAACCACAACTTCAGCTCCATCTACCACAACTGGTGGTCCAACATCCACGAGATCAGGAGAAACTACCACACCTCTGGTTCCCACCACATCTTCCGCCTCAAGCGCCACACCACAGTCAACCACTATCACTTCGGCTGTAAGCAGCACAACTGCAGTTCCACCCACCACAACTTCTGCTGCATTAACCACATCTGCAGGAACAAACAAAAATGGCATTCCAACCACTACCACAACTGTGGATCCCACAACCGCCTCCTCAACGTCAACCAACACACCTGGAGTAACCACCATAAAATCAGCTGTTACTACCAGAACTGGTGTTACAACATCAGAAGAAACTACCACAGCTGCGGTTCCTGCAACCACCCCACAGCAGACAACCACCACAATTTCTCCTGCAACTACCACCACTTCAGCTGTAACTACCACAACAGAAGTTCTAAACTCCACAACTTCATCTCCAACTACCACAACTGTTGGACCAGTGACCACTGCTGCTTCCACTACCACAACTGAGGGACAAACAAGCACAACTTCAGCTACAACTCCCACATCTATGGCAACAACCAGAATTGTAGTTCCAACAACCAAATTTTCAGCCACGGCCACCACACCACAGGCAACCATCGTAACGTCAACTCCAACTACCACAACTGGTGGTCCCACAACCACAAGTTCAGCTCCAACAACCACAACTGGGCTTCCCACGACCACATCTTCGGCCACAACGAACACACCAAGGGCAACCACCATAATTTCAGCTGTAACTACCACAGCTGACGCTTCAACAACCACAACTTCAGTTGTAACTACCACAACAGAAGTTCCAAACTCCACAACTTCATCTCCAACTACCACAACTGGTGGTCTAGTGACCAATGCTGCTTTCACTACCACAACTGAGGGACAGACAAGCACAACTTCAGCTACAACTCCCACATCTATGGTAACAACCACAACTGTAGTTCCAACTACCACATTTTCAGCCACGGCCACGACATCACAGGCAACCATCATAACATCAACTCCAACTACCACAACTGGTGGTCCCACAACCACAAGTTCAGCTCCAACAACCACAACTGGGCTTCCCACGACCACATCTTCGGCCACAACCAACACACCAAGACCAACCACCATAACTTCAACAGTAACTACCACAACTGACGCTTCAACAACCACAACTTCAGGTCCATCTACCACAACTGGTGGTCCAACATCCACGAGATCAAGAGAAACTACCACACCTCTGGTTCCCACCACATATTCCGCCTCAAGCGCCACACCACGGTCAACCACTATCACTTCGGCTGTAAGCAGCACAACTGCAGTTCCACCTACCACAACTTCTGCTGCATTTACCACATCTGCAGGAACTAAAAAAAATGGCATTCCAACCACTATCACAACTGTGGATCCCACAACCGCCTCCTCAACATCAACCAACACACCTGGGGTAACCACCATAACTTCAGCTGTAACTACCACAACTGGTCTTACAACATCAGAAGAAACTACCACAGCTGCGGTTCCTGCAACCACATCTTCTGCCCCAACCACCCCACAGCAGACAACCACCACAACTTCACCTGCAACTACCACCCCTTCAGCTGTAACTACCACAACAGAAGTTCTAAACTCCACAACTTTATCTCCAACTACCACAAATGTTGGACCAGTGACCACTGCTGCTTCCACTACCACAACTGAGGGACAAACAAGCACAACTTCAGCTACAACTCCCACATCTATGGCAACAACCACAACTGTAGTTCCAACTACCACATTTTCAGCCACGGCCACCACATCACAGGCAACCATCATAACGTCAACTCCAACTACAACAACTGGTGGTCTCACAACCACAAGTTCAGCTCCACAACCACAACTGGGCTTCCCACAACACACGACCCCACATCTTGGCCAACCACACTGTAGTCCACCCCCCCCCCCCCCCCCCCCCAACCAACAAAACACCCCCCCCAAAACAATCTCACAACCAAAACCTTCCCACGACCACATCTTCGGCCACAACCAACACACCAAGACCAACCACCATAACTTCAGCTGTAACTACCACAACTGACGCTTCAACAACCACAACTTCAGCTCCATCTACCACAAGTGGTGGTCCAACATCCATGAGATCAGGAGAGACCACACCTCTGGTTCCCACCACATCTTCTGCCTCAAGCGCCACACCATAGTCAAAATCACCATAACTTCGGCTATAAGTAGCACAACTGCAGTTCCACCCATCACAACTTCTGCTGCATTTACCACATCTTCAGGAACAAACAAAAATGGCATTCCAACCACTACCGCAACTGCAGATCCCACAACCGCCTCCTCAGCGTTAACCAACACACCCGAGGCAACCACCATAACTTCAGCTGTAACTACCACAACTGCAGTTCAAACCAAAACAACTTCAGTTTCATCTTCCACAATTGGTATTCCAACAACCAAAAAATCAGGTGCAACTACCCCAACTAATGTTCCAACCACCACATCTTTAGCTGCCACTCTCACATCCCTGGCAACAACCACAACTGTGGTTCCAACTACAACATCTCCTTCGACCACAACAGCAGCCCCTTGGGCAGCCACCATAACTTCAGTTCCAACCACCACAACTTCAGCTCCAACTACCACAACTGCTGATCCAAAAACCACTTCTGCTTCTACTACCACAAGTGTTGTTCTGACAACCACAACTATAGTTGCAACTCCGACATTCTTGGCAACTAACACAACTAACAACTACCACATCATCTGTCTCAACCACCACACTAAGGGCAATCACACTAACTTTGGCTATAACTACCACAACTACAGTCCAAACTCCCACTACTTCAGCTCCAACTACCACAACTGATGTTCCAACAACCACAAAATCAGATGCAACTGCCACAACTAAAGTTCCAACTACCAAAACTTTAACCTCAACCAGCACACATGCAGAAACTACCACCACTGTGATTCAAATGATTAAATGTCGTAACTGCAGTTCCAACCACCACAAATTCTGCTCCAACTACCACAACTGTGGCACAAAAAACAAGTGTTTTTCCGACAACCACGACTTCAGTGGCAACTCACACTTCCTTGGCAACTAAGACAGCTGTGGTTCCCACCACCACATCTTCTGCCTCAACCACTACACCAGAAGCAACCACCATAATTTCGGCTATAACTATCACTGCAGTTCAAACACCCACAACTTCAGCTCGAACTACCACAACTGGTGTCCCAACATTCACAACATCAGCTGCAACTCCCACATCGCTACATCACTACAGTTATGGTTCCCACCACCACATCTTCAGCCTCAACTACAACACCAACTACCCCATCTGTGGCAACTACCACAACTGCGGTTCACACATCTTCAGATTCAACTACCCCAACTGTCTTTCCATGTCATTAAAAAACCATAATATGAAAATACTGGTTATTTGCTATGTGAGGGATACTATAAAACAACGAGAATCTGTGATTCTGTGAATCTGAAGTTGCGAGAATCATTTCAAAACAGAAAAGGAAGTCCAAGACATTTTGTGCAGGTTAACTGTTTAAGTTTCCATTCCATTGAGGCACATATTAATGATTGTGATTATTATTTATTTAATTATTGTGGTTTTGACTATAATATGAGCATACTCTTTTTGTGAGTTGCTTAAAAGTATACCACATGTTGGTCACACAGACTAAGTCAAGTTTCAAGGCATCAATCATCACACCTAGGTATTTGTATGAAAAGATTCAACAGATAATTTCTAAATTGTTTATCGTCACTGGAGACAGCAGATTATAAGAAAAAAGGCCAAAAATAATTTTCTTCATCTTCTTAGCACTGATGATGAGCGTTTTTGTCACACGATTCAATTAGCCAATCAACATTACACTGGTACAATATGGCGTCATCGCTGCCAGTCAAAGAGACAGTAAGGTAGAATTGTCAGAACATTTTAACAAAAACTGATTGGGCATACTGGTTGTTAAATCTGCAGTGTACAACGTTAACAGCACAGGTGAGCTCATGCAGCCTTGAGGTGCTACAACAATAGTCCTGATTAGAGAGGAAAGTGTATCATTTACCTTTATTAGCTGCATTCTGTTTGAAAATAAAGAGATGCACCAGTAAATTAATATTTATATATAATGTTTAATTTCTCACCTGCTGACAGAATGTATTTCTTGTCAACTTCACTGATAATTTTTTTTTTCAAATGATTATGTTTGTATTATTATTAGTATTATTATTATTATTATTATTATGGAAGTTAGACTTTTATTTAATGCCATTTTCCTTTATCATAGTCACTTTCGCCTAAGGCTGTTTAAACCATTTCTGACCGTCATAGCTAAACAACTATAGACTTTCTGGTTTTGCTTAGATTTAATATTAGACTTTATAACACAAGATAAACATACATTATATTTTATTGTGTATTATGCAATTTTGAAAAATTAATAAAAACATATATTTATAGTGTTCTTTTGTGTTACATCCTTTCAAAATAAACTTTATTCAACTGTTTTTAGAGCAAACATAAAAACATAATTATATACAGTGTATGTATGTATGTATACATATACACACAAATTTGCACTGCATACACACACACACACATATCAAACACATTCATTGTCAAGATCAGCCTTAAAACATATCAAAATACAACAAAAAATAATAATAATTGGGGGGGATAATATTAAGTGAAAATAATGCAATTAATCATGTAAAAACATTTCTTCAATATATAAAATTATAAATATAAGCAGAGACACAATGCAACATGTGAAATTAAATGAGTATTCAAAGTTTTTGTAAGATGTCAGAAATGAGCATGAGCATTCATGATTTTGGTATCTAAGATTATTGGAATAACTATTAAAAGATTAAAACAAAACATGGATTATAATCTTACCTTGAAGAATTAATTTATCTACAACAGCCAAAACTTCTAACCCTCGTTATAATAAAGTACCATTCCCTTCTTAATCTTATCAAAGACATCATTGTTCCCATGACATTTCTAGAATTTCAGTATGAGCACAACTGGTATTATACACCTAAGTCTGACTGACTAACGCTTTAAACAATGCAAACATTTGTCTAGACTCCATCACCAGGTCACAAAAACAACACCTATACCTTCAACAGTGGGGTGGTTTCTTCTCAGTCAGTGTTAATATTCTGCAGAAACAATTGAGCTCCACAAAGTCAGAAGTATCCACAAGGGCATCCATTTCATAATCTTGTCATCACTTTTTACAGCCATCCTCTCCATGGAAATCTGTAAAGCCCAGGGATTCATGCACAGCTCTGCTCAGCAGTGCCAACAGGTCTGCAGCCCTTGCTACTCCCCTCTGCAGGAAGAGTTCCAGAGCGCAGGTGGAGGCGTAGGGCAGACGCACACTTGTTATACTTGCATCCTGGACAATGAGTTAAATTTGAGAGAAACATGAAGACTTATCTCAAGACAGAAGAAAACTTGGTGATATGTCATTTTTGTGTTTACAGCTTGTTGTGCTGTCCCCAAGTGGCTAAAAAGTCCATTAATGGTTTAAGTTTAATGGTGCAAGTAGTCAGACTCTTTCGACTGCAAGATGAGTAGTTGTGATTTCATACCTGGTAAAAGTCACACAGCCTTGCAGAATCCCATTAGTAAGTATTTCATCTTAGATTTCTGTGTAACATGAAGGGGGCACAATTTTCACCAGAACCTGTGCTGATCTGATAGATACCAACCTGGGAGTAAAAACGTAGGGAGATCATTCTGGGGAACCCAAGAGGAGGCAAATGATCAATTCCTGTGATGAAGATGAGGAGGTCTTCTAAGGAAAAATCTGCCTTACCACCTGACAAGGACAGATTTCAGTTAAAATGTTGTCATAGTAACCCTGAACCGCTTTTATAATTTTTTTTTTTTTTTTTTTTTTTTTTTTTAAGATTTTTTTTTTGCCTTTTTTGAGCTTTATTTGATAGAGACAACTGAAGAGTGACAGGAATGTGGGGAGGGAGAGATGGGGAATGACATGCAGGAAAGAGCCACAGGTCGGATTTGAATCCTGGGCCGCCGCGGCAAGGACTGAGCCCCCGCACATTGGGCAGACGCTCCATCAACCGAGCTAACCGACACCCCCCCCCTTTTATAATCTTAATGTCTTAATGTCACTTTAAACCATTTTCTTCTATCACTGCCTGATACAAGAACCACAAGAGTCTTTAATTCTCTACTCCATCCATCCCCGTGTTCTTACCACTGACTAAGGTGAGGACTGTTTCCCAGTGTCTAACTGTTGCCTCCTCAGCTGCCCTCAGCTGGCTGTCTGGATGGCTGTAGCAAACAGTGAAAAGCTGTTTGAACTCTTCCAGTGTCAGAGGCTGCTGCTGTGTGTTCGTCATCACTGGCACAAACACCTCCCAGTGGGACTGTACCATATCCCACAATTCACCACAGCTGTTCAGCCCCTTGATGAACTGGGAGATCATACTGGTGACCCTAAAGGACAGAGGGAACGAGTGATTGTTTCATTGGCTCACTAGCAGCAGTCAGCTAACCCTAACCCAGAGAACATGCAATACCTTCTTATATAAATATATGAATACTCTACATACAAATAAGAATAGAAACTACAGACAGAAGGTCAGAGGGCAACAAGGACTGAAATAAAAGAAATTAAAAACACTCAAATCAGTGTGTGGGATTTAAACCATGAGTGTGTGAATGGTGGTATCTGTTTGTGTGTCCTACCTATGATAGATATAATTTTTGACCAGGCGCATATAGATGGCTGGTATTTCTTCAGAATGGGCTGAATAGATTCCAGGGATCTCACAGCTCGCCACCCAGTCACAGAGATTGGGAGATAGCAGCTTCACATCAGTACAACTGTGCAGCTACAAGAGGAGCAGAGAAGTTATTAATGTGTCATTCAATGGTGGACAATTTTTTTTTATTTATTTAATCTTTATTTGATCCGATAGTCTCATTGAGATTAAGGGCTCTTTTCTGGGAGAGACCTGAGAACAAGGAACAGTTACAAAAAAAACAGTCCACAGAGTGCAACAAAATCAACAAGGGATTAATTTAAAATAAATAGTTACAAGAACCAGGAAAAACATCAGATAATACAGCTTTAAAATCTCCAAAGGAAATGCAAGACTCAAGTTTGAGGGCAGTTGGTCCAAAAGTGCATAGTACCTGAAACCAGCTCTGCCGGTATTAGTGCATACATGGGAGATGTCTAAGGTTGGGTTGTTATTGGAATGTGTATTGTAGTCACTAGATATGAATGAGATGTGAGGTAGTTTGGAAGCTTCAACAGTAGAGCCTCTTCTTGACTGTAAGGAAGTCCATCTATTATAACAGAAAACAGTGAACAGAGAAAGAGGTAAAGGTCCCGTGCTGGAAGCAAACCGGTTTGGTAAACTATTTGTGGTCAGTTTCTCTCTACTGTGAGAATTCAAAACAAAAAATGGAAGACAGTGGCTCATTCATACACGTCAACACTGCATCAATTCACCATTTAAAAAAGGCGCAGTCAAGATAATCTATTAGAACTTAACCATATTGTTTAGTAATTGTATTTACTATATGTGGTGAATTGAACTGTGTGGAAGTTTTATAACTTTTATAAGCTATTTATATTTTAAAGTCACTAAACAAACTAACTATAATGATACACAGAAAATGAAATCAAATTCATCTCAGCATTCTGAAGAACCAATTTTTTTTTAATTTCATTAGGTGGTTGTGTGAGGTTCCTGTGTGTGTGCTACCTGTTGCAGGTGCATCTGTACTTCACTATCAACAATGTCATTCCAGTTGAAGTCCTCCAAAGATGGATTCTGGCCGCACATCAACTGTGACAATAAAATACAATACAATGACAAAGAGAATGTGCAAATACAGTACAGCTTCAAGCATAATATACAATATGTTCTATTCAAGGCTTTTTCATTTTTTTAATCACACACACACACACACATCGAACAAGCATCAACAAGCAGTGGTTTATTGTCAATACTGAAGTGTATAAACTTGCTTTGGAAAAAAAGGTCTTAAATGTCCACTTTGTCTTTAAGCATTACTTTGACATATTATCTCAATGTGAAGTTGATAGGGCAAACATAATAAATTACAATTAATTGTGTGCGATTTTCGTCATTGTTAGTTTGATTCGTGGTGTTTCTGTGCTGCACTTCCAACCTTATAATTAATATAAAACGTATATATTCATACACACACACACACACACACACACACACACACACAAAGCAAATAACCTGGTAGAGTGTAGGGTGCAGACAACGGGGTCCAGGCCCGCCTTGAGCCAGAGACCAGCCAATCAGAACGCCTGCTTCATAGTATTTCCTGTCTTCAAGAGCTGTGAGGTCACAGGTCAAGAACAGCCGCCCCGGATGACCCTCAAATACAGAACTTTCCTGCAGCTCCAGCAAAGTTAACCTGTGTGAGAAGAAATGAAAAATATCCTTTTTTTCACATATTATAAGATTATGCTTTAGAGCACTGGTTCCCAAAATGAACTAAGTGAAATATAAATATATTAAATCATTAAGCCTACAGAAACACATGGACATAGTAACATTCAAAATATATAGCAGGAGTATAGAAAAACAGAAAATGTTGACAGGTCTGTTTGTATTTCACAGTCAAGTTAGTTCACTGACTGAAATAACCGATAACAAAAAACAGCACAAGCTTCAAGAAAAATCTGAGGCAGATAATCACAACCTGAAAAATTCTCTGAGAGGTCCCTCATTGCCGTCAGTCCCCTCCTCACTGAAGGTTATGATGGGTTTCGTCTTGAAACAGAAGTCTGGCCTCCTCACCACCTTCAGAGCGCTGTGGAGCAGCTCTCCCCTCCTCGCACAGATGTGGGTTTCTACGTCTCGATCCACATTCTGCTGCCTGAACAGTCTCAGGATGATGTCCAGGTCGAGCCTGCACTGCACACCACAGGTTTAACCGGAAACAGTGAAAATGGTGTCCTCTAACAATCATAAAATTTCTCAGACCAATCAGATACTTTTAAGATTAAGATTGTTATGGAATTTTCTATCCTTAGGTTACACGAGGTCACGTGTGGGCCTTGAGGTCCTCGGCAGTACTAATTGTTTGGCTTTGATTGGGAGCAGTAGGTGCCAGTCTATCTCAAACACTGTGGTGGCCAGGGTCGAAGAGACATATTGCTGCCTTCCTAGACATAATAGATAGCTTACCGTTGACGTAAACAGACATCTGTGTCTCCAGACTAGAATATGTTGATGATAACACCGTTCTTGGTAAAAACATTCTCTTTGTCTCATTTGGGGCGTATAGTATTTGTGGTGTTATCTTGAGGTTTAAAGTCTATCCACCAGCATGAGTTGGGCAGAATGTGAGACCGACTCAGGCACTTCTGATGTACTTTGAGAGTGTCTCTAATTCTCCTTGGCCAAGTGTCAATAAATATTACAGCATAAGACATCAGAGGCTCCTGAACACTTTCTTCCCTCCTGACCTCACCATTGACCTTTGACTTCAGCAATTTCTCCACAACAAAGATTTGGTCAAAATATTGTTTGCTTTACTGAAATCAACTCACCTCCTCTGTGGTGCAGCCAACATGAGACTGGGTCTGTCTTTCCAGCTGTTTGTCTTCTTTTGGGCAGCTTGTTGTGCTGACCTCCAGACAAAACTCCTTCCTTATAAGCGACAACACACATACTGTACATTCAGATAATTCAGTTATATGGTTTATCATTTTTAATGTTGCCTTGCAGGAACAACTAATGCTTTCTTACCTGGTCACCACAGGTGTCTCGTTTGCTGACCTCTCAAATTCTACCTATTGAGACAAAAGTATCTTAACCTCAACTTTCTTTTTCTTCCACAGTGCATAAAGAGTTTAAGTTAATATATTACTGAAAACTATATTAACGTAAACAGAGACTGAAAACTCATTATCATTTTTATGCAATATATCACTGAATCTGTCAGTGCACACATACCAAAGACAGATAATAACACTTGGGGAAGCTAATGAATTGCATGTGAAGCAGAAATCTGACTCCTTAAATGTGGTGAAGTATCAAAAATGAAGATTTCAATGGGAATAAATATTGATGTAATATGAAAATAATCACATCAAATTGTGGAAGAGACAAAAGTCTCTAACATTAACAAGGCAACAACAAAATCAAGAGAAATACAGAGCGTAGTGTACCTCTGGGTAGTCCTGGTGGCTGATGATATATAAAGCACCATGTCCAGAGATCCTGAGTACCTGTTCTCCTGTCCAGCCCTCAGCAGGGGTCTCTGGGACAAATAGCACCCTGGAGCCCTGCACACACTGTAAACCGCACATGCCATCAAATATAAATATATTTATATATATATATAAATGTGGAAGAATTTGAAGGGAAAATGGCATTTGCCATCAGATTTGATTTACTTTTTGGCAAGATAAATTAAATCCTAAATTCAATCTTGATTTGCAGCCCGACATAGACGGCCAAAGAAATAAACAACCTGTAAATATTTACATGCTAAAGTCGATCTAGCTCCTACACAGTGATACAAATACACTACACTAACACACACCTGTAGATATGTGAAGGAGAACCTTTGTCCCAGCCGTCTTACAAACAGCCTCCTGAAGAGCAACGCTAGCCGACTCTGCATCTGATTGGCTGACCAACCACAGTCAATGGTGATGCGAGCAGTCATTCCCATGGCCACCAGAGCTGCTCGTTCTTTACCTTGTGGAACAATGTGCCTGGAAGAACAGAAAAAGGAATGTTTACTTCATGGACATATTTCTATTGGATAAGAAAATATCTATGTAACATTAGCAATTACTGTAAGTGTCCATGCTCACAAATGAAATACATTGCTATAATTTAGTGTACTATACAGTATATACACACACACTACAAGCTGTTTCGGTGAGCAAATGTGTTTAGAAATTTGGTGTTTGAGATATGGTGTTTGGGCTAAATCAATATTTTGGCTGAATGATGGAATGATGAAAAAAGTGTGGTCCAAAGTGGAGGCGGTTCATCCTCTGGGGAGCATGAACACACACTGCACACACTGTGAATATCTTGGCATCCTGACCATTAATGTTACTATCAACATCATGTGGTTTTAAATATTTGTACTAATTGTTGTACTATAGAGGAAATGGCCACAGCAAAACATCAGGACAACGAATATCCACAGCAAATTTCAGGGAAAACTAGCCTTTAGTTACAAGAAAACATCATGGACTACAGAGTTGGTCAATTCTGTCTGATGGTACTGGAGGAAATGTCAAGAGGTCACAAAATAACCAAGAATCATCAACTAGAGACTTTAAATATCCACACACAATGTCATACCAATATAGTAAAATAATTGTGCTGTGGAAAAGTCTTCATAGACTAGTGCGCAAAAGCAAAATCAGCCCACTTATTCCCCTGAGTAGTATTAAGACAGGCAATTACACCTCTCACCTCTCCAGCTGTGCCAGGTATTGTCCTCTAGGTAGACAGACCACATCTTTGACCACCAGTCCTGTCTGCCGCAGACTCAGTCTCTTCCATTTGAGACGGTTAGCTTTGTCTGGAGACGGCTGCAGCACACAGTAACACATCACACTGTATCAACATGATGGATCCACAGAACAAAGTGCAGTCTGAGGGCTGTTGAAGCGCCCAGTAAACACACCAAATTAAGTAAATGGGCAGACAGACAGGTTGATTAGACATGATAAAAGAATCTCAACTTTGAATCAAAAAATTATTTGTTGCTTTTCGATGCAAAACCAGTAACCAACAGTAAATCTTAAACTTTAGCTGCAACTGTAGCAGGAAACAACCGGTTCTGGCATGGTATAAAAGAGAACCACTGAATTACCACTGAATTGATTAGTGGATTAATTAGTCGATTAACAGACAATCATTATCATTATTATCATTATCATCATTATAATCATTATCATTATCTATTTAGCCATTGTGACATACAAGACTTGACTATATGATGGGTTTAGGCTGTTATCTCAACTGGAAAACGCAACACACTGACTTACTGATAGAGCAGACTGAAACTTTCAACACAGATAATAGATAGGGCAACGCATTAGTGTTGACTGGTTGATCATCATTCAGTTAGATAAAATGGTTTTAGGATTGTTTGTTTGCA
Organism: Argyrosomus regius; assembly: GCA_946959425.1. NCBI lineage: Eukaryota > Metazoa > Chordata > Actinopteri > Sciaenidae > Argyrosomus > Argyrosomus regius. The sequence goes on along the minus strand of OX336888.1, from coordinate 23,670,971 downwards.
CGCATCATCCTGCTGGAAAGTTGATTTACTAATCAGGAAATGACACAATAAAACCTCAGGTGACGTACCGGGGTCATGATGGAAGAATTATTTGAATTTATCTCAACCAGCTCACTCTCAGGCACTCTGAGGGGAGGAAACTCCTGTATGGAGCGAAGGAAAGAAAGAAAATGAGCTGCACTGAGAAGCGTTATCTTGAAAATGCAGATATTACATGCTAAACAAACCAATCCACTTTATTTTCCACAGTATTACAATAAGCGAGGATGGAATTCTCTTTTGAATTGCAACTATTAATTATTTACATTTCTCATATTACTAACCTCCATTTCTATGTCAATTTCTTCCATGAATTCTGGGACATGGGAGCAGTGCTTGGCCTCGTCCTTGGCAGGAGGCTCTGTTTTGGGTTTGGCCTGCTGTCTGGGTTTGGTCTGGACCTGCAGCTCTGGCTCCTCATTACAGTCAGGAACCAGAGGATGTTCCAGGCGTCTCTAGAATCAAGAAAAACAAAAAGGAAGATGTTGTACTGTGTCTGAACATACAAATGATCATTGACTATGAAATATACTGGAAGAATGGCATGGTATATTTGCAACACATTATTGTCGAAAACCAAAAATAGTATAAAAGTTGTGATAGTAAAGAATCTGAAAAGGGATGGTCCACCCAAATGGACCCAAATAGAGCCCAAGAAGATTAAAAGAACATCTTTAATTGTTGTAAAGGAAATGTATTTTTTTGTTTTCATTTCACTTAATCATCTCTTGACCTTTCCATCTGTTGTGAAAGATTATCTGTTTTATCACACGTGAACCAGTCACATGATATTTACAGTAGTTTATTTGAACTAGAATCAGCAGTATCTAATCACAGTTTTCTTGTAATTTCAATTTCTTGAAATTTAAATTCAAAACACACCTGGTCAAAGCTGTATTCTTCGTCCTTCTCCTGTGTTGTTATCACCACACAGGACTCCTCTGAAGAGAACAGCTTCATCTCAATGTTTTCTGTGATGGCCAGCAGCGCAGCCTTCCTCTCACTCTTCATCCTCTCTGACACAATGTCCTTTTTGTGTTTTGTCTTAGATTCCTGTCCCTGATTTAGCCTTAACCCTCCTCTGCTCTTTCTCTTTATTTTGTCTTATTCCTTTTTATCGCCTTGATGTCTTTACTGTATTCGCGTGTTGTACTGCTATTTCCTCTCTACTTTCAGTCACAAACAGTTGACCCTCCAAATATTTCTTGGGTAGTGGTGGCCTTCCAAACTTCTAAACTCTCATTATCTCAAGCTGAGATCTATCAGAGTCTAAAGCTCTTATTGGCTCAGAGTTGTGCTCTCAGATTGCGATTGGTTCTGTGGATTGTTCTGAAGTCCTCATTGGTTGAGAGCTGTGTGAAAAAGCTCTGGTTGGTTCTGGAGAGTCATTAGAGTTACAACAAGCCTATTGTCTGTTTTTTTTTTCTTTAATTGATTAAATTCCAATTTCTACATAATAAATTCAAGTGTTCAAAGGAGTTTCAGATGGCTCATGTAATTCAATGCCATTAATCAACCCCTCTTCACACATCCTTTGTGGCCCATTTCATCACTGACCTGATGATTGAGTCATTTTAAATTAATCACTTAACACTCTTTCAATATTTATTCCCAAAGTAAAGTTACAAAATACTAGATTATAAAATCAAAACACATATTTTATGAATAAATTGTGACTTTAGGCTCCATAAACCTTTAACTGCCTTAGTGTCTTTTCCAGTTAAGTAAAAGAGAACATTGTGCTGAATGAACTGTATTCAAACAGCCCAAAACAATAGACAGACTTAAATTGCAGACTTCAGCAGGAACCCACAGCAGGCTTTGTTTGGAGACACACCTCATTTCTCTCAAGAAACCGTGGTGACTTAAGACACACTGAACAATCTGTAATCAATGTCAGTAAACTGTGACAGCAACACAAAAAAATCTGTCACTCAAACTCAGACCAGCAAGACACTTAAAACCTATTCTTGATTAAGTTACACGAGCTTCACATAAACCAGTTTTCAGCCTTTACTTGTGAGGAAAAACACTCCAGTTAAAAATAGAGTTACAGGAAGCAGTAAGTTGTGAATAGCTAGAAAACATTTATTCAGTTTTAGTGGACTGATTTATTGTACTTTGGACAAAATATCTTTTGGATAAAGTCCAAAATTCTTGCTGCTTCAGTGATAAACAGGAATGTTTTTTCACCTTCCTGAAATCATTCTACAGATTTTCACTCAACTGTAACAGAAACAGACAGGCTGATTTGTTATCTCTCCAGGTACTTGTTACATAACATAAATGTTGATCTAATCAAGTGGTTTCCTCTTTTTTCAGCTGTGAAATTACCATACACTATACTAAATTCCCTAAATTCTCTAAACTCACTTCCTGAATTGCAGGGCCAGTTTTAGAACTAGAAACAGTAATAAATAAAAATAAATTATCATCTTTTTATAACCATATGCATTGTGGTCCGCATTTAGAAATGTGTCTTTGCAGCTACGGCAGTGGGAGACAGAAATAAACATTCATTTTAATGTTACAAAAATTACAACATATTACAATATGAATGGCAAATGCAATTCAGAAATGCAAAGCAACACCTATGAACAAACAAATAACTAAAATTCCATGAAAAAAGAAGCATATTGGATAGGGGTGTGACAATTATATTTTTATATAGAAAAATGGAATTATCTTTTAATTTTGATGATTATCCCAGTGCCACAGGTTTTATAGGTGAACGGTTATTGTAGTTGAAGTACCCTTCTACCGTCTAGTGACTCTTCTTTTTATTTTTGCATTTAACAGTTTGCTCTTCAAGTTACTGTTGTTTGTTTCCCATGTTGTATTAGTTAAGCTAATATTTAAATAAATTATTTAAATTTGACCATATGGCCTTAGTGCGGTACATTCCAAAAAATATATAGTTCTAATATAACTTATATAACATTTGATACCATGTAGCTTATCTTTAAAAGAATGTGTGAATGACATTGAAAAACCAGCGAACTGTTGATCTTTACAAATCAAAACCTGACAAACAGTGACTCACAGTAAAATAGTCAGGAGCGCTTTAAATATATTTAAATTGGAAATTGAAAGTCAAATCAGATTGTGGTTTTGAAGAATCAAAAGGCTGGACTGTGTAGCTCCCAGGAACATGAACCCACAGGAGAACCCAAAACCATTTTTTGATTCATATCTGCTCTGCATGACGCTGCAGTCATTTTTTTGTGCATTCTTTATATTCTATTCTTTTCCATATCTATCTTCAGCAAGAGACAACAGATACATCACCAGAGTGACTGATCAAATGTTCAGTTTAATAGCTTAATACTCAAAAGGTAGTCAAGTAATTGTGCCTCTACAAACCTCTACATGATTGTCTGAGGACAAACAAAGTGCTGCTCATATCATAGAGGTTAGAGAGGCAGGATTGTCAGCTTAAATAATCCTCAAACACCACTGCTGAGGGGCTTTTAAACAGCAGCAGTCCAGTTATCAGCGGTAGACTGGAGTTGTTCTGTGCATCAGTTCAGTGTGTGTGTGTCAGACCAGCAAGTGTCTCTGGGTACATGTCAACAGGTGAGGCAGAAAGTATGAGGCTGTGCCATCGTCCGGTATTAGCTCCAGGAACTCTGTGGGGCTCGTCTCCATGGCAACCACAACCAGCGTCTCTGTTGGCATAGAAAACAGACGCAATAATTCCAGACGTTCAAACATCATACATCAAACATCAGACGTGATCTCACTTTTTTTTACGCCCGGAAGTTGCTAAAAAAATGCACAGGACATCAGTGTCCTTTAATGCCCTGCCCTTGGTAGGATGTCCTGATTGTTGTCATGGATATTTTCTCCAGCAGCCAAATTATTCCCTTTGACAAAATTGTCAAATCTTGCCAAATTGTCTGGCCTTAGAAAGCACTGGTGTACTTTTAACAGACTGATTGTATTCTTGGAAAGCTTCTACCTTTAAGAGCAGCCAATAGGATGCTGTGGTCTGGAGCAGCTCTCGTCCTGTTACAGAGCTCAGGGAGCAGCTTCTGCCACCACAACACCTGCAGAGATGAGACAGGGTGATACATTTGAGAATCACTGTAAAAACACAGACAGGATACAGAGTGAAAGGGTTACACACTTCACAGGCTACTGCTCAGTACAGACCATATTTTTGTCTTGTAACTGGTGATTGGCGTAGGCTATGATGGCCTGAGGACATCGGTCCAGCAACTTTTCAATGCTCCTGTCGTACTGCCCCCTTCTGGTGGCACAGAGAAGGTGCAGGCTGAAGCCCCATAAGGTTTCCTCTGATAGACGCTCCAACAGAGGCGTGACAGAGCCCACAGACAGGGACGGACCACACAGGAGAGACTGGAGGAAACAGGGACACAGGAATGGTCAAATGTAACTTAGAAAAGATGACATCTTTACCTATATTCACAAGTAATGTAATGTATTTACTGATATTTCAGTATTAATTACTGAGTCCGTTTGCTAACCTTTTAATTTTTTTGGATATTTGTGCTACTGTCCAAACCCAAAATTTTAGAAATACTGAGTCACTACATCCAATCTCAGATTTTCTATTAATTTTTTAATGTTTAATTCTTTTATTCTTTTATAATATATTTTTTGTACTATTTTTCATGTATTTGTAAGCTGCTGTATGTCCCTGTGTTTTTTCACTGATGGTCTAGCTTTTCTCCTCCCAAGAATAAATAGTTTTGCATATTATATTCCATTTCTGCCATATTCTGTAAATAGAGCCCATAAATCTGACACACTGGACATGTAAGTCTTATTTTACAACTGACTGAAGTCTGACAGTCTCTCTGGTCTCAATTAATCTCATTTATTTATCAATTCTTACTAAGGCGACTTCATTTGTGGCATACATGTGCAGACTTATTTTGTTCATGAAAAAATCACCTGCAGTTTGTGTAGCGCCTCCTGGTGTTGGCAGCTGATAGTGTGAGCTGGACTGAGAACAGTGAGCCACGGGTACAGAGCACCATAATGGGAGCACGAGTGGATCTGAAACACACACACACACAAACATTTGAGTGGATTGAATGAATGTTACACAATACTTATACAATACCTACAATATTTGTTCTGCCTGTCTCATGCACTGAATAACAATTTTCTACATGAAAGAAGAACAGCTAGTTGGTAATAAACAAAAGAAATTCTACCAAGCAAAGACAACAGCAGTCATTTTTACGGTACCAGCTCGTCAGCGCTCTTCAGCGGCCTGCGTCTTGACGGTGTGTTGAGGTGTATATCTGAGTTTGTGTTTGTCAGCTGGTCTATGTAGAAACACGCCAGTCGGAACAGAAGTTCCTGGATGACAGCTTCCTGCGAGGAGGCCATGAGCATCGCCTCCCAGAAATCCACTTGTAAGCAATTCTCACAGCCCAGCTCCTAGACACACATACACACACACACATACATTTTTATTGCTATTCTTTTCTTCCTTGAAAAAAATTAAATGAAGACACCTTGTTTTAAGTCATATTTTAAGCCATCACTCTGCTGCTTTATTTGCTGTGAATTATGAGGCACACTCACCTTGAATATGTCATCAGCATGCTCCAGCTGAACTTTGTTGTTTTCATGCAAAGCCACCATGGCAGCCACTAGCAGTCCTGGTTGAGACTTGGCTAACTGGCGAGTCAACACTGTGGGACGGATGTGTGTGTGCTGGCCTCTACCTCCACCGTGCAACAACAGCCTTGACTCCTCGATGAACCCGTACACGAGCAGCATCTAAACACACACAAACACTGTACTGAGAATTCATGTCCAAACAACTGATTTATACTAAATATTTGTACACATCGCTTATTGTTATAGGCCTATTACATGTTTCAATTAAAGTTTATAGCGTGTACAAGATATGTAATAAAACAATGGATATCAGGCAGTTGATCTCAAACTTTTGACAAGTAGAATAATTGACAGTGCGTGGTCATCAAGCTAAAAGATACTAAATGTCAATGTGCTTTGATATCAAGCACATTATTTATGATTGGATTATTGAGACAAACTCAATATAAGTATATTATTTATTTATGTCAAAGTCAAAGTACTGGTTTCAGCTTCTTCTTGACTTGGTCACATCCTTAAAAACACACCCACACACACCCCTGTCCCCTCTAACCTCCGCGTGTCTTTCCATCAGTTGTGTGTACTGTGGCAGGTCGTCCAAAAGCAGCATCATGGTTGCCATGGTGATGGTCAGTGGAACCGACACGCCAGCTGTGTCCTCCAGGCGTTGTAAGATTCGCAGCGTCCGGGCAGGACTGATGTTTACCATGGACGGGCTAGCACACACGCTGACCAGCTCTGAAGGCTCTGATTGGCTGAAAATGTCTATGACCTCATCAGCTCCTTCCTGCAGAGAGAGAATTCTTTAATTCTGATTTTTATTTCTTACCTTATATATTAATGATCTTATTCTGGATAACTCATGGCACAGAAAACTTTACAAAACAGCTGATAAACTGGTGAATATAAAAATGATATAGTGTACTTGGATAACTACTTAATTGCATGTTTTGTACACAATTTAAAGCATGTGTGTTTGTGTATACCTGACTGAGGCTTTGCTCTGTTTCTTCTATCAGGTAATGCTTCAGGTAAAACAGGAAACCAGGGCCATAGGAGGGAGTGCTGTTGGGAATTGGCCGGTTCCTGGCAATGACCTCTGTGACTGACAGACCTGACATCCTGTAGTACGGCAAAGTCAGGTGGCAGTCCTTCTGACTTCCCCTAACAGAGCAGAAAAGTATACACACACATACAACTTTTAGATGATCAGCAGCGACAACTCTTCCACAGAGTCTGCCATGTTAAACTGCCGTGTTTTGACAGTAGTCCAGAACAGACAAACTAAACATTACCTCTAGATAGAGCATTTCACTTTACTGTAGGGGGCTGCAATCAAAAATTACACCACTAGACGCCACTAAATTCTACATACTGGTCCTTTAAGAGTGAGGTAAAACAGGAATGGATTAAGTAATTTCGGGGAATTATACCACTGAATTTAATCCTTAGTAGACCAAATGGTGAGCTCTAAATGTTGCCAATATGCTCATCATGCTCTTAACAATTGTAGAGATGAACCACTAAATTTAAAGAGGAACTTAACATCAAGCTAAAAAGCAGCAAAGTCCCTAAATTCGTGTAGTAATATAAGGAAAGCTGAATTCACATTAATGCATATTAGTGTCCTGAAGTTGAAGTGTGTGTGTTACCTGCTGAAACAGTCTCCCAGCTGCGCACAGTTCTGCCTGAGTGCCTCCTCCAGTTCTTGAATGTCTGTCTGTACCGCTGTCTCTTTCTCGGATGGTCCGTCTGTTTCTGTCTGCAGAGATGTCACGGGGTCTCCCACGATGTTCTGTTGCTGCCCAGATGTTTGGAGTAAGGAGGCACGGAGGAGGAGGTGAGCTTCACTGAGGAGGTGCCGAAGGCTTTGAGCCTGCGGGTTGGTCTCTGCGTACCGCTGGCTGTATTCAACCTGACACACACAGACACACAGGTTAGTGTACAGACTCATAAACATGTTTACATATTCAGAGTGTAAAATCTGTATCTTATCCAGCCTCTAGTCCTAAAACCCGAACTTTTTTAAACATATTTTTAATAATTGTGCATTCAAGTGGATTTTTTTATAAGTTTTTTTAAGTATATCTGTATTACCATCTCTTGGTAAAGAGTGTGGGGGGTGACGGTGTCGATCACGTAGAGGTTCCATCCGTGTCCCACTGTGCTGGTTTCTTTGGGAGAAGAAATCGTCCACTTCCTGCTCCTGAGGTCAGAGGTTATACAGAGAGGTAACAAAAGGTACAACTGAACAGAGAGATGATTTAAATCCCAGTGTCTTATCTCACAGACTAGATGTCTCAATCTTGTCTGTTTTAATCTCAAAATCCATGATATTCATGAATTCATGAAATCAACACAAAAGGAAACATGCATGCCATGGATCACTGATTTGGCCCCAGTTTGGAGTCTGAAAACTGGGATTCAACCTAAATATCTCCTATTTAAAGTTGCTTTATAAGTAACAACAGCTGCTGTTCAGTTTTTTTAATCTGTAACTGGCTGTCTTTACAGGACACTGATAATACACCAAGGACATACACACTGAAGACACACAAACAGTAAACTAAACATTGCATGACAGATTTTCCATGAACCAAGTTGAAAAATGATTCCATGTTTGTCATGACATTGCACATGCATTAGAAACTACAAGACCAAAGAAAAGGGTTGATGTTGTATACTGTGATTATGGGTGCTACAGTATCTGAATCAGCATCATACTCCCAGTAAAGAACAACTTCTTGATATGTAGTAAAACCACAATTCCAAAAAAGTTGGGACACTGTGTAAAACTTAAATTTATCCCAGAAGACATGACAGCCATGACTTCCAAAAACAGTTTGAAATGTGGACTCATCAGACCACAGCACACTTCTCCTCAAGTCTCAAATGAGCAAAGGCCCAGAGAACTCAGCAATGTTTGTGGATGAAGATATATGGCTTTCACTTTGCACGGTAGAGTCTTAACTTGCATTTGTAGATACAGCAACAAACAACAGTTTCCTGAAGTGTGTTTTTAATGCAGCGCTACCTGAGAGGTTGAATGTCATAGGCATTGAATGTTAGTTTTGGGCCTTGCCCCTCACATGCAGATATTTCTATGGATTCTCTGAATCTTTTAATGATATTATGGATTGTAGATGGTGAGATCCATAAGTTTCTTGCAACTGCAGGTTGAAAATGTTGGGACTATTTAAGAACATGTTGCAGACATGATTCAAAATGAGCATATTTATACAAAAAACAATAACTTTTTTTAGTTTGAGCCTTACATATCTTGTCTTTAGACTGTAGTTATATAATACTAAAAAGGGTTTAGCAAATCATTGCATTCTGTTTTTATTTATGTTTTACACACTTTTTTTGGAATCAGGGTTTGTATATCAACTTCTATACTACACTACTAAAATGTAGTACTATAGTTTTCATGACCAAAGAGACTGTTAGTGAGCTGTTAGTGAACAGGTTAACTTAGTAAAAACTGAACTTTTCCCTGTGGCTTTGTCCTTGGACAAAGAATCGTGTGTGTGTGTGTGTGTGTGTGTGTGTGTGTGTGTGCATGAGTGCGTGTGTGTGCATTTATATATGTTATGGATTACAAGATAAGGGGTTTGTGCAGGACAGGGACGTTCAACGCTGAAATACTTGCAAGGTGTTGTTCTGCCTCTGCCATTGTTGCCCATCGCCATTTATGCAGAAAGCACTACTTAACATCATTATAATGTTGAATTCTTAGATACAATTACAAGCATGACACTCAGGTGTATGCAACATTGCATAATTTATAATCTATGTTCATTTTTTCATGAGAACACATAAAGTTGGATTACTAAGTGAGCTGAATGAGCCCAAACTTTTTTATTTCCAAACGTGATTAGTTTGTGAGCAAAAAGTCACACACACACTGAGGGCAGTTAGGCAGGTTAAGGTGGGTTTAGGGACTAAAACGGGAAGTGTTGTCACTTCTAGACCAAGCTGTAATGCCACACAGAAATATGTATCACTGAACTCTACCTATAATAACTGGATGTTTTAGGACCTCTGACTTTACTTATAGCTTCTGTACAGGAAGTAAAGTAGTAACAGGGAACTGGGTAGACCTGTTCTGCACTCATTTAGAAAGGTCATACAATGAAAGACAACTAAGGTCTCAGGAAATACGGGGAATATATACTGAATATATCAACAATCGTGTATTCTAAAATAATGGATTTGTGCCAACAATGTAAATCCACATTAGCTTCATAATTATAGAATTTTAGTCTGAAATGACCTAAACTGTTGATTTTTTAAATTAAAATAATAAATACATTTAATAATTAAACGTATACTTCAGGATTTATTTTCTCACTGGGACAATTTTGTTTCTATTATGCTGGACTCTTACATAAAAAGATAATAGTTGGTCTCCTTTCATATTTTTTTAAATAAACATTTACTTCCTTTGCAAACACAGTTAGACTGAGGGAGAGATACGTTGATATGTTGAACTTCGTGTTTTCTTCACAAGGCATTTGTCATAAAAACCTGCAATACTCCAGTAATATAATGCAACAAGCTGCTTCGATGGACGCTGAGAGAAAAAAGCCTTTTTGTGACATTAAAGGTGAAACAGAATCCATACTGTCAAGATTTCCCTTTTACGTTAGGGCTGATATGAGGATTCGCCTAATAGTCACCGCTAATGTAAATATTTCCAGGGTTTCTTAGCATTGCAGCTTGGCCTGGATGTGATAACAAGCACTGAGGGGGAGGTTGGGGGTTGTCTTACAGGAAGGGGCGTGATAGAAAGCTCTCCAGAGCCGGCGTGGTAGCGGGATCGATTCCCACCGCCAGGAAAATACCAGTCAGCATGGTGTGTTCTTTCAACTCGCTAAAATAACAACACACACACAGTAAACAGTTTTATTAATGCATGTATGCCTGTACACACACACACACTGCTGATAAATTCCTCTTTCTTGATACCCACAGGGTGGCATCTGATGACATATCTGATGGCGCTTTTAAAACTAAAAGGTGTATGACCTATACACTGTCATAGTGTGTTCATGTATGACTGTGTTGTATGTGTGTTTGAGTGTGTGTGACTTACAGGCCTCTGCGCTGTGTGGTGCGTTCGGTCTCCTCTGGTGTCTCTGTGTCGGCAGTAGAGAGCAAGATAACACGGCGGCCGTAGACACACACTGATCGGAGACCAATAAATAGCTGCATCCTGAGAGCACACACCTCCAGGCTGGAGGGCGGGCAGGCCTTCAAACACACAGATGAACAGACGTACAGTGCACTTATTACAGCTAATCTGGTGGAAAAGTAAGCCATCTTTGGAGCCATGACTGCAGTGTTTTTGAACATTTTACCTCAACTTACAATCTTGACTTCACATTTTAGTAATAACTAATCATGGATGTAAGCACATGCTACGTGCATGAACATTGCATAATTTAATTTTTGTTTTTAATTCAGAGATTCCTTGGAGGGAGGATGTGTACATGTACCACAGTTTGAAAACCAGTGCCCTAATGAACCTGTAACTGCTGTAGTATCTGTAATAATCACTCGCTTTAGCTCTTTAGCTCTGACTTCACTAACTCCTGATAATAATATATAATATATATATAATAATATTTCTTCTTTAGCACCTATTTAATAACTTTTATGTCTGTTGTGAAGTAGCATATTGAAAACAGGTTTCTGCTGCAGGAAATAGGGAAGTGGCCAGACTGAACCATACAGCAGAGGCCACAAAGCAAAGATATAAGGTCAGGCTCATACCTTCATGGTGGTATCGATGTATGGGTCTTCAATCCTGGCCGCTACTGCTGCACAGCGCACTGTGAAACACTGCAATGCACTCCTGGCCAGGCACACACAGAAAACAAGATACAAACTTACTATGCCAAACAGAAATCTTTAGACTACAGTATTGAACATATTCTATCATGGATGATGAATCATTTAGCCTCACTTTGAAAAGACTAAATGTTGTAAATGATTAAAAGTTTAAATGGTTGAGTGTGAAGATAAACTGATTTCTGCATCAAATCAGACTGCAGACATACTTTGTTATGACGTGCAACAGGTGGTCTGTTAGCACCGCCTCCAGGACCTTCTCTGGATACTGATAGGCTGAGAGAAGCTCGACACCACCCTTCAGACTGTATAGGTAGCCGGCGTTGGGAAGAGAGAAGAAGCAGAACATGCATGCTGGTTCCTCCAGAGACACTGACTGATTATCTGCAGAGAGAAATACACAAAATGTAAGTTTAACTCACTGTCCACCTGAAAGCTTTTTCCTTTCAAGAGCTTTCAAACACATGATGGAATTGTTATGGTTGCCAATTCATTACACACACACATGCAGACACACACCTACACTAAAACGTCACATAATTAGTAAAATGCCTATTAAACCCAACATAACTGTGGGTTCCTATGACAACATATATAGCTTTTATAACCATTTCTCTCTATATGTCAGTCTATATATGTAAACTGTCTGCTGTACTGACTGGTGAACAGTGGGTAGAGCTGCAGGGAATGCACTTGAGTTTCCTCCACATGGCAGCCCTGGAAGAAGTCCGGAGAAAAGCGCCTGCGAGACAGAAATGACAAGTTAAACACACACCACACAGTGAAAATAGACTCACTGTAAAGATCTGAAGGTTGAAGTGGTTCTCAGAAATACACACCTGAAGAGAACATATGACAGTGTGTATTGTCCTATGTCCTCAAGCCCAGTTTTTTCAATGTTGACAGGGATGTCACAGTCTTTCGCTCGATCACCGAGCAACTCCTGGTTCCTTGGGAGGACCAGAAAGTCAGTCTGGTCTTCTAGATGATCTGCTGCACACACACAATCATACACAGATACACACATGATTCTCTCATGTGGTCCACACTAAAGCCTGATGGTAGCCAGGTGCGAAGTAAGCTTAACTGTACAGGGAATAAAGATAAAAGTTAATATATTCAACAGCTTTTGGCAAACATGAAGAGCTTAGAGAACACGTTTAAGACTCATGAAATACTCTGCTTGAAATAATTCTTTGTGTCTGACTCATTCACCCCAAGAATCTGTGAATATGCTAAGAATTTTCACTTCAAAAGTTAAACTGCTGGACACAAGATGTCTTTGACTTCACACAAAAGTCAAGACTCAGTGTTAGTTGGAAGTTCCAAGTTTTCACATCACACTTGTGTAAATTGCATATTGTATTATGACTGGCGTCAATACGGGTTGTGATACTGCGCACATCTTAATAAAATTTAAGGTGAGCAAAGAGAAAATTTCCCCCTTTAGCAGTTGAATGTAGGAGCAGGAGGAAGAGCTCAAAGGCCACTTTAATGTCTCTGTTGCTTAAACATTAACACAAGTTTAATGTGAGTTATCATTTCAGTTTCTGTCTTCATTGCTCCATGCAGGTCTACGCATGCCTCATATTCTGTTTAATTCAAACAGGAAGACAACATAAGTCAGTTAAAAATGTGTGTTACAACCTTTATTTGTGTCTGATGACTCTTCCATGATTTTAGGTTCAGACGATGCATCCAGTTTCAGCACTAGCACCTCCAGCTCTGCCTGTATAGCCACATATCCTCCACACAGCGCCACCTATGGGACAGAGGTGATGTTAAAGTAACCACGGCCACAGGTTATTTATTTCTATTACCAGTAAAATAATGTAAAAAAAGCAAATGTGAGTGTTTCGTTTGTGAAATTATCAAGAACTATTTTATTCTGTTTATGTTCTGTTCAAAGCACAGTCCATACTACCAACTTATAAATGTTGTGATTGCTATTGAGCAAGATATTTCAGTGTTTAGCTGAAAACACAATGTGGACATAGGGCTGATATTTTTGGAAGTATTCATGTAAATATATCTGATAGAAATGTAAAGCACAGTTAGTATGGGTTATTATTATCATGCATGACAACTCAATAAAATAATTATACTGTTTTAGACAGTTGGATTATGACTACTTAAAAAAAATAAATAAAAAAGACAAAGTGTTTGTACCCGTTTAGGCTTGATTTTTGGAAGATGCAGGATAACTGAGCGCTCAAAATCCAAGATAGAAACATTCTGGGTGGAACTGGAGGTCTGACCTAAAAATTAAGGAGGACAGGAAACCATTTCATTCAGCATTCTTCACATATATATATTATATACATGGTTTATGAGCACATTTGGTCGCTTTAAGGTCAGTAAAAATAAAACCAGTGATTAGCACTGAGACTTTAATGACATATGCATTTATTTATGATAACTGAACTTCTTTTATCTCACCGTGTTTGTGTACCACTTATGGAGATAATTTTCTATGTGAGGGCTCACTTCTTTTGAGGGCGGTAACTGCATCCCTTAACTCCAGTTTACATATTACAGTTTTCTTTGCCTGAAAATGTGTTCATAATTATGGGTTACTTTTCTTGCATTACCTTGACTCTGACTGGAGCTCTGTTGAGTGTTCGGCCAGGTGCTCTGAAGGATCTGCTGACTCTGATTCTGCTGTTTTTTTCCAGAGAAAGAAACATTATGCCACTGGAACATTTAAGGTATGAACAGTAGTCAACTTAGGCTCTTCAGAGTATTGTAACAGACAATGAGAAAAACATGCTTTACAGGAAAGCATGTTGGTCTCTTCCAAGAAATCTGGTAGGTCTGAACAGTAATTACAGGAATAATTTCTGAGCAATGAGGACTTCCATCATATTAAGGACCTAGAAAAATGCCATTTTACATCAGTCTTTAAATTCAGATCATTTGTATAAAAAGGTCTACACAGGAGTTAAACTCCCAGATCAGAATTTGGATTCTTACCAGGCTCTGCTGGTTCTGTCTCCTCAAAGTAAACAGAACCAGAGTGTTCTCACAGGCGACCAGAAGGTCTCCTCTTACAGAGCAACACGCTACAGCAACAGGACGCTCTGAAAGAGGGATCTCAATGATCTCCATCTGCACTCCACCCCGCACAGACGCCCCACCCAGCAAGTGGCCCAACAAACGCACCCCGACACGAGCCTTCTCCTCTGCCTGAATAGAAAGCATGAAATAACTACTGTGAGAGAAGAAGTCAAAGAAGATAAGATTATATTGCAGACACATTCATGGGTGATGATGTTGTAGGACATTCAAAGCATTTTCCCCTCATGGAGAATTTTTTGTTGAATAGAAGCTGCTATGTGTTTTTTTCTAATTTTTAGCTTATTTCAAATTAAAGTTGTATTATAGTTTAAATTAAATCACATATTTTATCTTAACACTATGCTATAAAGTATTTGTGAGAAAGCTTAGCTGGTCGGTGTGTACCTGGTAGCGCCAGTTAGTGTAGGCTCTCAGGTAGATGGCACTGTTCTTTTCCTCAATGGTCACCAGGTAATCTCCTGGATGTGAGAGGGGGGGTTAGAGAGGAACATATAAAACGAATAAAGTGCAGCTGGGAACTGACAAAGGAAGAGAGGTAATGTTTTCACCTATCTTGCTGTGCTGGATGCTCTTCACAGTGCCCATGGTGGCAAAGCGACAGATGAGAGGGCAGCCCTCCTGCTCCACATTGTAGGCCTCCACCTTGGTCCAGTTCACATCACAACACAACAGTCAGTATCCTGCAGAAACCTTTCATCTAACAAAGGTTATCACTCAAGAATTAAGAGAAAGTGATGAGTGCTATGACTCGTGAGTATTCCGACAATCCCCATACTGTATATAATGTTTATTATTAGCTTTTTTAATGCTATTGTATGTCAATTTAATGAGGTTTCACAGGTTCTACCAATGAGCATAAGGTTATCTGAAGTTATTTACACACAAATGAATTCACAAACAGGATGACTATGGCTTAATAATAAACATGTTTTAAAGGTAACCTTGCATCCTCCAGTCGCCACCACAAACAACGCTCCACCTCCACAGCAGACCAGGCCAGGTTCCTGCTCCACCTGAGCCACAGAGAGGGAGATTGGTTAAAAGATTATACGAAAGAATAAAAAATTTTAAAAAATCAGGCATGTTTTGAATCACCATCAGCCAGGCTACAGTTACCTGTACTATCTGCTGTGAGGAAAAAGGATGGCAGTTGTAGACGTGCACCATGTTTGGTCCGCCTCTGGGAAAGTAGATTCTGTCCAGCGTGGAAGTCTAATTAATTTTCTTTACTGCTGCTTTGAAATCTATAAACTCCACCACTTTATCTGTGTTTCTAGGAGGCTTCATCCAGCAGGACACCTACCATCATTAAAAAAAAACAAAGTGAAGACATCACAGTGAAGCTGAACATGTAAATGGCATTTTTTCACTGTACAGTACAATGCACACATTTTTATAGACTAAACAAATTATGCAAGAAAATGATTCAGTAGTTTAATTAATGTTTTGAGTTGAAGCCCTAATGTAATAAGACATGTAAATCATGTAGTGATTCACATATAAACTAATATC
This sequence comes from Argyrosomus regius, assembly GCA_946959425.1. Classification (NCBI taxonomy): domain Eukaryota; kingdom Metazoa; phylum Chordata; class Actinopteri; family Sciaenidae; genus Argyrosomus; species Argyrosomus regius. Next base: position 23,654,885 of record OX336888.1, on the reverse strand, counting down.
GTCCATCACATGTGACAAAATAAATAAGCATACGCAGTTTTCAGACACTTACATGGATTTCACATGGCCAGTAAAATCAACAACAAATCGACAGCAACAAATCTTTCCTAAGGGATATTCTTTGTTATCCCATGCACACTGTTCGTTGAATAAGTACAACATGAGCTATCTACATGACAATTAACTGTTTTATCTTTTAGTAAAATGACCAGAAAGTACCACAGTCAAGTCTAAAATATCATCACAGACAATGAATATTGTAGTATTCAGTCAAAATACAACACAATATTAATGTTAGCTTCCTCTGCTTCTCTGGCAGTGCACCAGGAGCTCAAACGGGGTCTTAGCTGTTGTGTCCCGTGTCTCTCTAATCGATATCACATGCCGCAGTCTTGTGAGGAGCAGAGGGTGTACCAACTCACTTTCAGGTTAACCTTCCGTTTACTCACACTCTAACAGATAAGCTAACGTTTAATAGTCTTTAGAGAATAAAAGATTCATTGTAAATTACGTACTTTGCTGCCAGATGTTCGGTTTCTTCCCTCTTCCTACTTCAGCTTTCACCGCTACACTTTATTGATTTCACGCTGTAAAGCAGGAAGTGAACGTAAACCACAACAACAAAGCGCCCGCCCCCTCTCGATTTTTATTGGCTCACATTCCTGCTTGTGTTGCGTTTGACGTTTTCATTGGCTATCGAGCTGTCACAAACTACAGAGCTCTATTCTATTTATTTTTTTGTTATGACATTTAGTTTTTTTAGACATTTTTGTCATTACCGTGTAAACACTCGGGTGCAGTACTGTTTTACTCACCCTACAGTAAATGAGGAGTTTTCATGGTTCTTTCGAGTCAAAGAAGTAAAACAAAGAAGAAAAAAAAGTATTCTCATGTATTCTAGTGAACGAGACTGAAGAGTTGTGTTGTGGCCATCGCTAATAAATGTTTCTATTCTGAGATATACCATGTTTCCATCTATACAGTACCCATGAGCCTTATGGACCGTTGCTATGGTGACGACGCCAGCTTTTATAGCATAACATTATATTGTGCCGAGTGGTGTCAAGAGCAAAATACTGCACTGTAGTAGTTCTTGTTTACCGGTGCCAGAAGGCTACCTGTCAGTACCATATGGATGGCCTGTGCCGTCCTCCTGGTTGCTGCTGGCCTTTCAACTGCCTACTGATTATGTTCTAGGTTTAAAAGCATTTTGTCTTGATGGCTTTTACTTCTCCAGTGTACATCTAATTATTCGCTCAAAACTTTTCACGCTCTGGTATTATGTTTAAGCAAAATTATTTTGGTTTGTCCCATCCTTGAACAAGAAAGTCTGACCCTGTTTTCATGGCCTCAACCATTTGTTTTTGGGGTATTTTATAAAAACAACACTCCTTTGTGACCAGTCATCTTCTAGAGGCAGATTGGGGTCATGTGACCTTTTACCCTGGAAATCTCTTTCTGACTCATTTATTGTTGGACAGAATTTTATAGCAGCACTAGAAATGCTTATTCCAGTAAATCTCTACAGATGTTTATCTCTAGTCATGAATCATTTATCATTTATTTATCATTCCACCAGAAACATCTGACTCCACTTACTTCTATCTTAATTGTCAGACATGTGGTCATATATCAAAGACAGGTTTTAAACAGCCAATACGCCCTTTAAATCCAGAAGACAAATGGCTAATAATCTCTGACAGTAAATTAAATAGTTAGACCAAGATTATAATTATATTCATGGTTGTCTTATTCATGTATGGGCATTAATGTGCTGACACAAATGATTTCATACTTTCATACATCCTTTTGTTGAACGTTTGTTATATTATGAGAAAAATAAAGATTTTCAAATATTTCACATAGCTTTTACTACCACAGTCATGATAGTATGTTTATGTAAGAAATGCTGCCTCCTGGGTGTTGTCTATCAGACCATCACAAGATTAACTATCAGGGAGGAGGATCACTAAAAAACAAGTAATTACATCAGACTACATAATTAGAGTATACTGATCTTATTTCTCTTAATCCTTAGTATGTTTTGAAAATCCACATCACCCCCAATCCTTTTTATAACACTACAACAAATCTATCAACAACCAGTTCTAACTATGCAAGAACTAATGAATAAAGACTTATCTTGTCTACTACTGTTACCAGAGCAAAAGATGCTTGTAGAATCAGTAAAACTGCACGCACAAAGAAAGGCGATCTAACTAATCATTACTACCAGAAATTAGTAGTCTTAGCAAATCAGTTTTCAACTTTTCATTTAGGCACACATTTGACAGCAGATTTTATGAATGTGCAGTAAGACACATCTACAATATTCAGGTTAGGACACATTTTTGGGCAGCAGGAAACATCAGCTTGTGCACCTTGACAAAATACTATGATAACGTTCTGAAGAAAACCGAAGCCAGCAAAGTCATTAATATCTTTGGACACTAGAGTGCAGTATAGTCACACTGGTGAGACTAAGAACCATCCCAAAAAAGTTAAGAGGAAGTAACTTGAATTGAGTGTCATCTCTGCATTGACCTGATCACTGTCCACCCTGGTTTGACAGTATACTTTATAAAACTTGCTTCATGTTAACCACTTGTACACGTTCATCCAGATCCAAGATTCTTTGTTTGTTGTGTTGTTGTTGCTCCCAAAATCTTCCAAGTCTCAAACCAACACAAAGACCACCTTTGAAACACTAAAGGGGCTCAGACCATCACCTCTTCCCAGTCACATCACTTCTGCTTATGATTAAAAGCAGTTCACAGAATCTAAATATTAACAGTCAGTCATGGATTTTCTTTAGCCAGACTTAGAGGGGCCAGTCTTTGCCCCCATGCAGAGGTCAAACATGGACTAAAATGCACAGGATAGACAAGGAAACATAAATCTACTGGATATACTGCCCATAATTTCTCTCTCCCTTCCCCCTTCTCTTCCTGTCCCTCTCTCCATGCTCAATAATAACAATACAACAGACTCAAATGAGATGTTTTGCATTTTTAGGTGAGCTGGAGGTCAAACCTGTACATAGATTTACTGGAAGTCCAGTCCTAACAGATCCTGAAGTTAAAAGTTCATGTGCGGGAAAATATTTGCAAGTTTTGAGTATAGGACCAAGAAACATCTTCCTTGTTGTGTACTTCTTCCTTTTTTCCTTTGGCTTTATCCTAACCCCGTCTTGCTGTGTTTCTTGGTGGATTAGCAGTGTAATTACCAGCAGTGGAGGATGAGTAATGCCAATGAAGGACTTCATTGGTGAGTGATTTTTTTTTTTTTTTTTTTTTTTTTGTACCAGAAGCAACTACAGGAACAGAAGAATTTGCAGTGTAATTCCGACAAATGACTACTACCACCTTTCTGCCAGCTGACAAGAAATAAACTAGAATAACCAGAACTAAACAAACCATGCATTGGATCTTTTAGGACTAATTTGAGTTTAAGTAAGCCTGTTTTGTCCTTTTGAAAAGATGTCTGGGAACATAAATAAGCCTAAAACTGGGATGGATACGATTATCAGGACATATTTCATGCGATTACAACCCCTATTCCTAGTGGAGTTTTTACACTGATTACTATGTTTACTGGCAGTTAATGACACTGTGTCAAGTTGTATCTTCTGAGCAAGACAAAGGTTGTCAGGTGACACATAAAGATATTTCGTTTTGACAGGGAGACCTCCGGTGGACTGAGGAGACAAAGGTTTTGGCTTTGAATGTTGAACTGTTGAAGTAATGTGTTATGTTTTTAGCTATTTTAGCTCTGAGAGATTGACTGATGATTGTCTCAACAGGAGCTAATGACAAAAGGAAATCTTCACTGTCTCATCCTTTCTACAAATCTCTATCCATCTAAATAAACTGTCTGTCGATGTGACTGCAAATTCTTGGAAGGAAGCTTCCAGAGGTTGTACCCTGGCTTTATATTCTGTCTGTTCAGCTTCACTGCAATTGAATAAATAAAAGCAATTTGTTCTCAGCGTCGGCATTCAAAATTTATGTGTCTTAAAACAATAGATGTTGTAAGATAATTCCACGTGTTGCCAGAACAGTTTCCCTTGTCTTCTGAATTGAAACAGGACCAGATTGTTGGACTTGTCAACAAAGTGAAACCTGATTCTCAATCATTTTTATAACAAGTAATTATTTTGAAATCTTCTTACAGTAGTTCTCCTGTTTTTCCTCTTACCAGTCCTACATACCAGGAAAGCATAAAATTTCCTCCCATATTTCTGATGAATGCTTGTTGTTTTTCCACCCATACTCTTGTGTTTAGACCAGTTTAAGGATGCAATACTCTGGTGGAAAATGATGATAAAAACCAGCAGGATTGCACTGTTCTATACTGTCCTATAGCTAGTACAAATGGCCCTTTCCTTTGGCTTACTTTTTTTCTCTAATCTCCACAGACCCTGACCATGATGTGAGAAATTCCCCATGGAGGTGAAAGGCCATACCCCTCCACATCTCTGTTTGATCAAGCCATTCATAATAACTTGAATGTCTTTATTTAATCCATAGGCTTAGCTCAAGACAAATCTCTGACAGCATATCATTGGGTGATTTACTCACCTGTTAGAAAATACATCAGTGGGCAGATGTTCTTTTTTCTCTTTATTAACTTCCTACAATTAATAAGAGATAGATGCAGAGATATGGGCATGCTAATTTGAGAAAACTGTGACTTTTCCCCTGAATTAACCCATATTAGCTGATAGAAGGGATCAGCTGTTATCTCCTCACATGTTTTGTTATATCACCTGTGTCCTGAAGACACATTTGGTGATTCTGAACCTTTTAAATCTTAATTGTAGAAATCCTGTTTATGTTTTAGAAAATTAAACCCACAGCCCATCTGAAGTTGCCAAACAACACCTGGAGAATAAAAAAATTGCTTGGTGATGTGCTCATAAAACCCAGATGGAAGTTTTCCTTCTTTTCTCTAGCACATAATAAAGTAGGACAGACATCTTCTTGATGTTGTGTTGCTGCATCCCTTTGGGCACAATTCAGCTGTTTACTCTGTGGTCAGTCTTTCTATCTCCTCATTTGTGATTGGTTGTAGACTTATTTTTAGTCCACAAGTCTTTTGAGTCTTAATCTCTGCTTTTTGCTTAAATTTGCTTAGGTTAGCTAAGAACACCTTTTTGACAGATAGTTTAGAGTTAGAATATTTACCACATTTCACCTTTTTTGCTTTATCTGTAGAAGGGTAGGTGACTCAACCCATCCCACCCACCGCTTCTTCAGCCTCCTGCCTTCCGGGAGGAGAATGAGGAGCCTCCAGGCAAGAACCAGCAGACTGAGAGACAGCTTCATCCACCAGACCATCAGGATGCTGAACTCCTCCCTCCATGCACATACCAAATAGCACTAGCCACAAACTCTAAAAACTCTGTTGCAAACCCAGTTGCACTGTGTACAGTCAATTGCTGTACACCAACTGTTTACAATACTGTATACATCTTTATTATCTTCATTATTTTTGATATATCTCACTGTTTATTCTGTTAATTCTGTTTATACTGCCATATTTGTCATATTTATACTATTTATTCTGTTTATACCACCATATTTGCCATATTTATACTGTTAATTCTGTTTATACTGCTACACTTGCCATATTTATACCGTTTACATCTTTTAGATTTGCCACTGTCTTTTCTTAGATATCTTTTAGCTTGTATGTATTTTTTTATATTTTATATTTTATATTTCATGTTTATTGCTGTTTGCACCAGGGATATGAGGGAAACGCTATTTCAATTCTCTGTATGTCCTGCACATATGGCAGCATTGATAATAAAGTTTACTTGACTTGACTTGACTTGACTTGACTTGACTTGACTTGAAGTTTAACAAATTATCTATAGAGTATATGTGACAATTCATGAACCCTAACCAAGATGTTGTTGTGCCTAAACCTAATTATCACTCAATTATCTAATCAATTAACAGTTGTTAAATCTCAGGCTATCCAAATAAAGTGTTACCTTTTGTTGTGTTGATGTTGAACTAGAAACAGAGTTGTAACCTCTGGCTGATGTCACTGTGGTGACCTTTGACCTTAAGCTCTGTTGATGTAGTGCGGCCCGCCAGATCGTTCCATCTGGCCCCCAGAATATTACTGGATTCAGGAATAGCCTGGTGAAGAGGACAAAGTATGTTTCTACATTTTTGTGTCTGTTAACACTGACAAAGGCTAAAAAATAACATACATTTCAAAGGCAAATTGATATATGAAATAATATTATGTTACTTAGGATACAATATTAATTTAATTTTACGAGAGCGTCTGGCCCTGATAGTGTCTGCCGAGAAAAATTCTGGCCCTTGGACAAATGTAGTTGATACCCCTGATGTAGTGGTATGACACAGGAGGTAGAACAGTGACCTTAAAAAGGTTAATGAGGAGAACAGACACACTAATGTCAAGATCATTGGTTATATTCAGCAGACGTGGACATGACCCTTTACACAGACGTTTGTGTTATGTTTGGGATTTTTTGAGAAGTCATGTATAGCCAAACCAATATTTCTATACATGCAATTTTCTTATCATGCAGTCTGTTGCCTTACTCAAAAAACCTACTCTACTCTTAGCTAAATAACTACGTGTACTGATAAAAGTAAATCTGTCAAAGTGATAAAACACATCTTTAAGTTATGACAAACCTTGACCTCACACTTTAATTTCTCAGTGGCTAACATAAACCACGAGCACGACGAGGGCTTTTTACAATAAGAAAACATCTTTTTCAGTGTAAAACAAGTGATATGATATTCCGTAGTTGTTAGTGTGTATATGCAGGTTTTCTACATATGAGATGACACAAGACGCTGCTCTCCTGATTGTCTTGTATGCTTGAAACAAACAAAAGAAAGGTGTATTTATGTAATAAGAACATATCTTAACATACTGTTAGCTATGTAAAAAACACACACAGATTACAACATTCTCATACACCATAATAAGATAGGGCATGTAAGCCATGAAAGAGTGAAACGTGACTATTTAAATCAGCCGAATTATTCATGAAACATAATATCTCATTTATTTTATTTCATATTTAATTCATAGTCTTACACAACATGAAGCTCTTCTACACCGTTCCGCTGCTTAACAAGACAAAAGATAAAACTGTCAGAGCAACACCTGTGGAAATCAAATATTCACCTTCTCTTCCAGCATTACTTGATATATATCTATCATCTCTCCTTTTATCATTTTGCCATCTCTTTTTCCATTTGAATCCAACAGTGATAAGATTAGCTGGAAACATGTGGTGTCATGACTTGTCGTTTTTTCCCCTCTTTTTCCCTGAGAGAAAAAAAAAAGAGAGTCAGCTGAAGTCAAAAGGCAACATTCATGTTAAAACATGCATTTTTATATTCATACATAGTGCGTGTGCATTCAATAGCAAAATTTGCAGGATTCACTACCTCTCACCATCTTCATACTTCATGACTTTTGTTGTCTATTCCTCGTGTTCTTCCTCCTCTCCACTTTTCGTTGCTTTTAATTCCTCTCTTTACTTCTGTTCTCTATATATCAGGTATCCACAGCCCCTTCCCCACAGCCTCCTTTGTGCTATGTAGACACATGCACATAAACCCTCCACCACTCCACTGTGTTTTCTCTGGTCACTTAACACTCAGTGGATTTCAGACCTGAGAGGTGGCATTCTTTGGCTCATTACATTAACTTGAGGCTCTGTTTGCACCCTGGCCTGTCGGGGCTCGTGGCTGGAGGCCTGAACGAGATCCAACTGATGTGGCAAGAAGAGAGAAAGAGACAGCGAGAGAGAGAGGAAGAGAGAGAGAAAAGAGACAACAGGATTCCTTTGAGAAGGTGTGGGAGATCTGGGTCAAAAGGACAGTTTGCGGGCAAGTGGGGTGGTATGTGGTGTGGGCAGGGGTGGGTGTTGGGGGTGATCATCCTCATCACATGTTGCACGGTATCCTGCAGCGTGGATGGCTGTGGGCTAAGTACACACAACACACTCAACCCCATGCCCTTCCTGATGCTTTGATTTTAACCGCTCTCCCTCCTCTACAACCTCGCAAACTCCACAACATGCCCATACAGACACCACACACACACACACACACCTTAAGTTCTGAACTGTACTGAGCAGTTCATTCATACAAAAGTACACGTTTAAGAGAGAGGGAGTTTATGAGTGGCAGGTAATTTTTTTTTTCACTGCTTTACAGTTTATGATGGTATGACAGAATGATAAATGATTACTGTATGAAGTAATCACACTGTCAAGTTTTTGATTATGGGTCTTCATTGTCTCCATGTTCAAGTGTGTTAAAACACGCAAAGGAAAAAAAGCCAAAACCCACTAATCCTCTAAGAGAAAAATATGCAACATTTGAGCGGTATTCACAGCTTGTTATTTGTCGTGGCTCTTTTCAATGCTTTTATGTATTGCCAGTGCCATCCATTCCAATTTTAAATCCTTATATTGTCAGATGATCTGTCTGCAGACTGTGCTGTCTACATTCACATGTTTTGGCTCTTGGCTATCCATTTCCTTGTAAAACTGTGGTTGTCCAATTGTGTGGTCTCCTGAAAACATGTTGTTTTTTTTCCTTTCCAGATGTAGATACTTTGAAAGTAGTGCTACGGTGTTTAATTGAAACCTATGTGAAGAAAACTTAACCTTGAAAGTTTTGCTTTTTGACTGACAAAAGTAAGACAGTCCACACTCAAAAGCTAACATTTGCTTTAGTACATCATCAAACAGTCAAATCCCATCTAGTCTATTAATAACAGACAAGTGTGAGACTTAGACCTGAAGGGGTGCAAAAATAAACAGCGACAGGCAAGAGTGCTTCTATGATCTTACGGATGAGGTTCAAGGCTGTCTGCAAAACAGATTGGTCACTGTATGGAAAAGCTTCCCTGTCTCCCTATATGTTCTGCACATGTCACAGAAGAATGCTTTGAGCGGATGCCAGCAACATCTATTTTGCAAATGCATAATTCAAATGGCCCCAATCACTGTACGCCAATCATCTGTACAAACAGGAGATAATGGCAGGGATTCAAGAACTGATAGCCAGGCAGTGACTAAACATTGCTACGGGCTATAAGAGAGGATCTAAAGCACAGAAAGATGACCTTAATACACATTCTAGACTTTCCAGCAGTGCAGTTCATACTGTAGCACCTACATAAGAAACATTCTCTGAACAAAAACCTCTCTATCAAAGGAAACATCAAAGCTTTTTTCATGCAAAATGGAGGCAGGCAAAAAATGTAGGTCCTCAAGTCAGAACTGGACTGCAAATGTAAGGAATTACTGTCCGTGTTTCAATCCCCATGAAAAGGATTTTCCCTTCAATAAGAAAGGGAGTCTGTGCTTCAGAAATCACAGGCCTTCCTGCAGATTCCGATGCTTTGGCTATGTTCCATATCATCAGGAAATATCAGGAAATTATGCATTTTAACACAAAACATACTTCAGAGGAAAAACATGTGCATGCCTCATCTGCAAAACCGTGCGAAGAACAGTGCGAAGTGAGCGACATAAAAGAACTAAGATGAGGAACATGGTAAACATTGCATATGCTAAACATCAGAAGGTTAGCGTTGTCATTGTGAGCATGTCAGCTGCCATTAGCAAAACTGCACACCCGGCTTTAAGTCATTCAAGAATAAACTTCCAATCTCAACAGAAAGATATGATTTATAGTGAAACAGTGAATTGGATATATGTCAGATCAGGTCACTTTTATTCTGGTCTCCATAAGTTGTAAAGTGATAGTCCATTCATTTGAAATGCTAACAGTGCTTGATGGTGTTGTGCGCAAGTAAACTACAATGTTGTAATTTTGCTTCCTGGTGGAAACAACTGTGTAACCAGACTGCAAATCAGGACAATCATTGAAGCAATACTTCAACATGGGAAACAATTTCTTGCAGAGAGTTAGATGAGAGGATCAATAGCACTTTAATATCTACAGCCTGCAACCATTTAACTTGGTTTAGTTTAAGGATTAGAGAAAAACAGCTAGCCTGGCAACCTGACTTCAGGATTCAGGTTATTGTTCTCAGCCAAGAAATAGTCTGGCACATGACCTCCTTAAAACCACAACTTGTTGTTTTCAAACATCTGTTTTTGTGCAGATTTAAAATAAATAAATAAATAAATAAATAAATAAAACTTGTTAATTAGTGAGGTTTATGGTGCTTGTAGGTGGATTTTGTGACCTTTTGACTGGGCCAGGCTAACTGTCCAGCGTGTCCGGTCTTTGTGTTAAGCTGGGCTAATCAGCTCCCGGCTCCAGCTTCATAGTTAACAGACAGATATAACAATTTTCTCATGTAATTCTCAGAAAGAAAGAGAATATGCTTTGTTCCCGCAATTTGTATTTCTTTCACTGATAATTCTTCAGCATTTGCAATGGTCAGATACTGGCAGTTTGAGAACAGCTGAATGGTTTGCCCCGTGTTCTGCTTTCTGTATTGTCTGTTCCTTTGCCAGTCTTTCTCCTGCTGTAGGTCTGCTGTGTGATGGGGCGTGTAGAAAAAGGATTGGGGGCACATTTCACACCTTGGGGGCAGCTTGGTGGGGGGTTGGCAGCAGTTTGATGAACAGGGTGCACCTGGCTGAGAGTCGAGGTCCCCAAGCCTCCCTGGTACAGACATGGTTTACAGATCAAAGCAGGGTAATCCCTGCTTCATCCAGCCACACACACTCCTCCTACACCTTTTCCTCCTTGAGGTCCTTGTTTCATCTCCCAAACTCCTTATCTTCAGAAGTTTGCTCCACTTCTTCAACAATCTACTCCCTATGAGACGCACCTCATCCTCTCCTATGCTTGAACTACCTGTTTCTCCTGATGCCCATGGTGAACCCTGGAGCCCTGGCTGTGGGATTTTCTGACTCATTAGCTCTGCTCAGTCAAGTGGAGCAGCCTGCAGATTCCTTCCAGCCAAGTTCATCAACCCAGTCAGTGGTTCCAACTGTGAGGTGATAAGAGAGAGGGGGCTCTAACCATCGGACCCCGCCGTGACTTTGTTTAGTGTGAAATGAGATGAGGAGGAGGGGGACAAGGAAGAGCAGAATTGGAGAAGATGTGAGTGCTAATCAAGGCCTGCAGATGGGTTTTGATGTGTCGGATATGAGGAACAAGGCGGTGGCACACCCTAATGCAGTGCAGCGTATTTAACACAGCTTAGCAGTGTAGTTACGGGAGTGTTAACGCCTGTCAGTTATACGACTGCTTGTCTTGGCAGCAGGTGTCTGTTTGACCCTGGGCCTAATGTGCAGACTGTGTCCTGTTGACCTGGACTGTTTGAAGCAATAGGACAAGCACGGAAAAACATGAAAAGAAGAGGAACACTTTTTCACACATTCTCAAAAGGTTTACTGTTGACCCTAACTGTTAAAAGGATGATGGTTGCTCTCATCATGTGTTTTCTGACATTTGGATTTTAATGTATCTGAATACCATAACAACTAAATTAACATCTAATTGTTCTGAATAAATGTGTAAAGTTTTATGATAATTACCTGAAATCTCTTTTAAAAGATCACTGTGTAAGATGTAGTGGCATCTAGCAATGTATTCACTGATTGCAACCCCTTCACCTTATATAGCGTGAAGGAGAAACTACTATGGCCACAAAATGTGCTATAAATGTGAAAGGTTCTATCTAGAGCCAGTGTTTAGTTTGTCCGGGCAACTGCAGAAAGATGGCAGACTCCCTGGAATGGTCGTGTCTAGATGATAATCCTAGATTCATAAAATTCTTATGAGATTTATACCTAACAGTTGTTTCTACATGTCAGTGGAGTTTAAGGCTTTCTGACAGAAAGCCAACATTCATGTCCTGTGTGAAACCAAAACTCAGCATTGACTTATTATTTCAACCCAAACAACAAACGGTTGTTACCAGAGCAAAACCAAACTGCAACTGAAAACTAAAAACAATAAAAAACAATGAAAACAATAAGTCAACTACCACTAAAAATAAAAAAGCCAACATCAACTTTTGGTTTCACACAGGACACAATAAACCCTTCTCCATTGAATGAAAGTCCTGTGTGTGATCCATTCATCAGTACTTATCGTACATCCATACAATATCTGGCTGTACTATGTTCATCAGTTAGATGCTATTTTATTGCTGTCTGACGCTGACAGTGACATCAATCTGGGCTTTTTTGTTGCCTCCTAATGTAAAATGTGGTTGAAGAGGGTGTTGAGGGTAAAGCTATAGCAGTTGCAAAAGTTGTAGGCCACACGAACAAAACAATGACACAAAACAAAACACTGAAAGGCACTAAAACACTCAACTTAAGCTTTGTGAAAGATTGTAATCGAAACATTAGACACTTTTACTGTGCTCTGCCTCTGAGAGAAGCAATCAGAAATCACATCACCACAAGACGTCTTTGTCAAGTTAACCTAAATATAGGTCGTTGTAGGCATTTAAACAAATGGCCAGTGCTCTCGTTTTTCACTCTCTGCAGGAGTATCTTTGCTGTAAAACTGGGTCACTATTAGAATCTATTATGACTATTGTAAATCCACTATATGTTTATATGTTAAGGTGCAAGCTTATCTAGACTATAGGCAGTGGGTGAGTTTTATGCTCAGGCATCTGGGAATGATGTACTTTAAGGCTGCAAAAGGGCAGAGATCAATCACACACTTCTGTTTGGTCTGGAGATTCACAGGGTCCCTCTGTTGGACGTTTACAGGAAGAACTCAGTCCAGCCTTTTAAACACTCTGTTATGAGAATACAAGGCCCAGCATCCATGTTACTGCACAGTACAAACCTCATAGGTAAGAAAAGCTACTGTACAGCAGGTAAGTGATGGACTGGTGCTGATGTATTGAGCAGCTATATTAGATTCCAAACATATTTAATGATTCAACAGATTTTCCAGCAGAGCTCTGCTTTTTTCTGTTTGACCAAGCACTTTTTGAGCCTTGCTACAGACAAACCCTAAAAACAAGTACAGTCGAAATACCAGGACTGTCAGAGAAATAGGCCACAATGCTGAAAAGATTAAATCTCTTCCTCGTAATGGGAATACTTACCAGTTTCCTGCTTTGTTTTACCCATTTACGAAATCTTGCCTCCGATGTTGTTCACAAATGTGTGCCTTATTTGTCTTGGCACCGGAGCCATTTTTATCTGTGAAAAAAATGGTGAACAACAGGGCTTATACAGATATAGACCTGTGAAAGAGGAAGATCAAGTGTCCTTGTTTCTATGCTGTAAATAAATACAGAGGAATTAGAGTGAACAAGCAGCTGGACTTTCTGGAATGACAGCATGGTTATTTAGCTCTGAAACACCACTGACACACAGCAAACGCACTGAATGACCACGATAAGATCACTAAAAGGGTGGCATTTGCATCATATAACTTTGCAGAACCATCCTGTTTCATTTAGGTGCATTCTCAACTATTTAGTGTTGATTTTTCTGTGTGTTCTCCAGAGGAGTATGCAGACAGTGTGTTAAACCACCAGCAGACACTTCACAGAATATGCAGGGTACAGATAATAGCTGGATGCCTTCATCCAGTGTTTTTTTTTTTTTTTAACTCACGCCACAGGCTACTCATTTAGAGGAAATTGTTCACAGATCTTAACTGTCACTGTCTTCATCAACAAAGAGTTTTCTTTCCATTTATTTCACTATTGGGCTTTGTCGCTGACTTCATCTCGTTTTGCTTTGAGCTTTGGTCCATTCATGTTTTTCATTATATCTTATTTTCATTTTGTTTCTGTGAAGAGATGCATTATCTGAGATCTGTGCCAGGTGATTTTTTTCATCTGTTTCTCCTGTCATATAAAGTCAAGTCTAATTCTGCTAACCTTAAACTTGCTTGACATTTTGGGAGAAATGCATATTTGCTCATCTCTGTCGATTCAATATGAGGCTACAGCCAGCAGGCGGTTCGGTCACCATAAAACTTGGGAACAGGGAAACAAATTGTCATTTTTATGCTCCATGTTTGGTTCAGGTTGACAAGATATAACATGCTAAAGGTCTAGGGTGTGGGATTTACTGACATCTAGTGGTGAAGTTGCAGGTTGCGACCAACTGAACACCCAATGCCTCACAATCCCCATCCAAGCATGTAGGCCGGAAAACTTGTGAAAAACGCCAAAGGTCTCTCTAGAGACAGTATTTGGTTTGTCCATTAGCTACTGTAGAAACATAGCAATGTGGTGGACTCCATGAAGGAGGACCTGCGGTATCTGTAGATATAAAGGGCTCATTCTAACTGAATATTATATTCCATCCTGCCATATTCCACCATTAGATCCCCCTAAATCTGAAACACACAGTAAATGAATGAATGAGCTAAAAGCAAAGTATATTTCATAATTTCAGATTACCCACAATGTCACTACATTCAGGTCTTTTTCAATAACAAAAGTAACAAAAACTTAATTTTGTTCATATCAAAAGTCCTCAAAGACAGTTACAAAAGTACTTAGAGTTTTACAGTAAAATCATTAGGTCAAGTTATTATGGGGAATCTTATTACATAATGTAACCACAGCTGACATAACCGAAGTCTTGGCCAGTTTAATGTTTGGGTTTCCATCAAATCTTGTGTCCAGCAGAGCCAGTCAGCTCAAAACAGTCTGGAAGTCATGATGGTGATGACCTCAAGGGTATCTCCGTCTGTCTAGACAGCTTGGATAAAAGTTTTATTTTCAGGTTTGTTACAGGATATGTTCCCAGATATTCATGTTGTTTTAATTACAGCTCCAGCAGGAAGAAAAACTATATCACATTCAGAAAAAACTGTTATTAATCTTTGAACATGAAATGGATAGAGACATGTAGTAAGGTGTCCTACTGGGCCTCATGCACTGAGCAATTTATCTGCAGTTGAAGATCTCAGTAGTGTCTTATTTTCAAACAGTAAAATTAAATTGGAACCTCTTAGGATGCCAGTCAGATAGTATGTTTTGGGTCATATTCAAATATTCAGTAACTCCTTCTTTTCTGTCAAAACCAGCTGCAGCTCTGTTTGCTGTTCTACCAAAGAGACATTTCCTCTCTGAACAGATGGTTTCATTTAAATAAGAGTTCAAGGTCCAAATGAGTAAAAGCATCCATTATTTTAGATCCACCCACACACACAAATAAAATAAAATAAAATAAAATAATTTTTCTTTCATACTCCAAGAATCAACTCACAGCTTCACAACTTCTACACTTTATAGTTAAAACTAACTCCTCAACCAGCTACAACAGTAAAAGGCTACTTATGCATTGATGCCTCAGTATTAATATGACATTCTATATAACAATATCACAGGGGACATTTTTACTTTTGATACTGTGGCCAGGAAGTACACTTTGCTGGAATGAATGAAGACTGAAGATAAATCCACTTTTTAATTCCAAAAGTTCAATTAACAGCTCCAGAACAGAGCAGAGCCCAGTGTGACAATGGGTGTTAATTCATACCTCCAGGGCTTTCTCTACAACTACCCCCTCTGTCCGGTTTTCTACTGCTTGGTCTTCATGTTGGACTGAGGGTGAACTACATGCTACAGTGACTCACTATGGCCTCTCGAGGCACAAGTGGTATTACAAGAAAGTACGGGCCAAAGCTAGTCAGTTAGCATATTTATAGATTTTTTTGATATAATGTAACAGTTGTAATAGTTGTTACCGCCTCACAATGATAATGTTAGTTCATTTTTTAATGTTTAAACATTCATTAACTATAATTCTGGCCATAATCTACTTTAAGTACATTTTTGCTGATAATACTGATAGTAGAGCTATTTATCTGTGCAGATATTTCATTAAACTTTTTTTATAGGTTTAACAATTGAAGTCTCTTATCTCAGAACACTGACCAGGCTTCCCAGACTATCTCATACATAATCAAACAAGAGCCAAACCTGATTCTAGATCAGGGTTTCCCCAAGATGTCATTGAGAAAGTATATGAATGGAGTCCTTCCAGCCAAGTTAACTCATGCTGCAGGAAATTCTTAATCTCAAGTCCTTTTTAATCCAAGAAGTGACCTAAGACTTTGCTCTTTCATGTCCACAGTATGTAATACTGCTCCTGGCAGCATGGACGTCATACACATATGAGGTAATGATGTTGAAGTCTTTTGCTGCGAGCCAGCCACACCAAACGTGGCTCTAACCCTGATAGCAAACACATGAGGTAGTGGTGACTGTCCATCTGTGTCTGGAGCCTGGCTTTTTAACCTGTGTTCTGGCTGACAGGTGGCACTGCTTTGCCCTAGTGGACAGAAAGGCTGCAGGGCAGAAAGCCTGAGCTATTTTTTGCCTTGGTGACAGTAGACAGTGACATGGGGCAGCTGATGGATAGAGAAGTGTCTGAGCTTAAACTAGACCTGACATGGAAGGAACAAAAGGTCCTTACCACCCATGGGTTTCTGGAAAAGGAAACAGGCATGCTCAGCTTGGGGGAAGTGGAAATTTACTGTGAAACATGAATTTTACTGCATTGTTTTACCATTAAAGCAACTATAACTGATTTTGTTTAGAATACCAATGGAAGAAATGACATGTAATGTGTAATGAGAAAAGTGTTGCACATAGTAACAAACCCACAGATAATTAATACCTGACTCTGCTCTACAGAGCGTTTTAGCATCTTTCAGCTGATTGTTTTGTTTTCTTTTCTTTTTGGCTCCAATAAACCCACCATTCACTATCTGCCAAGCATCAAACAACAAACAGACAAAGCTAGCAGCCAGCTGGTGAACATAATTGAGCATTTAGCAACTTAAGAGGCACATATTTCCCCCAGGACTTAGAGAAGACAAAAACAAGAGCTAAAAAGAGAGTGAGTATTACATTTGTCAGATGGTGAGAATGAAGCCTGAGACCAAATGTTGCTTTGTATGCTGGATGTGTAAAGAGGCAAATGTTGCTAATATGTTTGCCCTATCAGCTTAAAAGGTAATAATGTTTTAGTGTTGTGTTTACAGCTTGCTTCTTCTACCCCCCAAAATTAGTTATTGCAGGTTTAAGGAGTATTTAAAATCTATTTTCTTCTTATTCCCCTTTTTTACTAGTTTGGAACACAGTGCAGTTAATAATGATGTATAGTACCTGATTTTACAAACGAACAAGCTAACATTACAATCTTACACATGTTAATGTCCAAGCCACAATCTGAAACTGATCCACTTTGTCCCATTTTTGTCTCAGATGTTGAATCCTGTCTGCTAGTTTTTCACGTCTGTCTTCTCCCCCTCCTTGGGGATGTTATCGTGGTAACCAAGGATCACAACAGGTCTTCTTCTCCTGAAGCAATAAATGTATGCTGTCCCTCCACTGAAACTGGTAACAATTTTCTGTGCAGTTGTTTCTAATCTTTAGCAGAACACGTTGTTTTGGGGGGTTTGCTCTCCCAAGAAATAAATAGTAAGTCTGTTTTTCATTGTTTATGTTTGAAGTCTTGAGTGGATGCACTTGGGCCTCACAAAGGGTCTGCTCAGCTGCTGTTTCATGCACAGGTAGGAAGAAGAACGGAGGATGTCGGAAAAAGAGGAAGCGAAGCTGTCCTTGCAGGGGCCGTCCACAGCTATAGAATGAGTGATATTAATCGCCAAAACATTCACATGTGTAAAAGCCATGAACCCTGTCCCAAAAAAAATCTGGATGTTTCAGAGTGTCTCAGACTCTCTGGTGTCTCTGAACACTCCGCCATTGAAACTTGTGCCAAATAGTATTTTAAACATTCAGAGTGTTTGTTTAAATCCATTTGGAGTAGCAGATGTGGAGTGTATATTCATAAAAAAAAACACTGGCTTTAAAAATAGCTTTTCTTTCTTTTTCTCTAGATTATTTGAACTTTTTTGGCACTCATATTTGCTTCATACAGTATGTACAGTAAGTCAAAAATCAGAGACCTCGTAAAGTCAAAGAACAGCACAAAAGGCCAGGGATCGCTTTTGTTTTCCAAATCATGTGCAAGTCTCACGTGGGAGAAACCCTTTTCACAGAGCCACCATGCATGAGTCTGGTGTTGTGACAGGTGTCTGTGGCAGGGCTCCTTTGCACCTTTAAAAACATCCTAATCTCTCTCTTTGAATGTATGATCTGATCTGGGGGCAGACAAGACGCAATGCTTGAAAACCAGTTTTCTCGTGAACGTTGTGTTTGAGTAAGAAAATAAGGGAAAATTACTATATCAATCCCCTGTATGACCTTCTGCAAAAAGCCAGGATCAAATGATGAATGATAGTCAACATATGAGCCAAGAGGGCTGGGTGGGAGGTTGACCTAAAAGGTAAAGCGGGCCTGTGGTCAGAGCAGACATATGAAATATTTCTGTCCTTTTTAAAGACGAGAAAGGCGGCAGCGAGCTGGTGTGAAGTCCTTTCTTCCCATGGAAAAACGGGACATGTATTGCCAAAGCCCCGTGTCTCGGCTGCCATTACCACCAAGGACGGCACTTCACTCCTGTCTCCTGTTGTCGCTCTAGCACCTGTGTGATCTCTTCTGACAGCTACTCTCTGTCTGAAACTGGACCCAGCTACTACTACAAACTGCTCTCCAAGTATCTTTGTGCAACCAAGTTTCGTTTAATGTTTGTAAATTGCACTTCAAATACTTCCAAATATTATAAAATGTGTGTTTTCCACACATCATCACAGAAACCGTTGTGGAAGCTTTCCCAGAGTCATAAACCCCATCTCACTTCAAGACTTTTCCCATTAACTAATGCAGCAGATATACTGATAACATAACCGAGCTTAAAGGACTAGTTTCACACTTTTGTTAGCACTAGATGAGTAGATTGATAGTACTCTCATATCTGTATTTGTATATAGGAAGTTACCACCAGGAGTCGTTAGCATAGCATAAAAACTGGAAACTACCTTTCAAAATCCATCTACCAGCACCTCTAAAACTCAATAAATAACATGTTATGTCTATTGATTGTATATAAAGATGGACAACATGACAGCCCCCATAAGTAAAGCCTAAAACATCTCAATCGCCGCCCTGGTGGCTGGTTGTAGTATTTGTCAGAAACTCTGCCCCCTTCATTTTAACATATGGGACATGAGCCAAACTAAAAGAATATGTCAAATACATTTTTCCCAGAGATGGGTTGTCTCATTTTAGGTAGTTCTTATCACGCTGATGTATGTTCAATTGTTAATTTTTCTGATAGGTTTGGTTAGTTATTTGATAGGCGAGTGGTTAGCACTGTCGCCTTACAGCAATAAGGTTCCGTTCTGTGTGGAGTTCACATGTTCTCCCTGTGTCTGCGTGGGTTCTCTCCTCCCACAGTCCAAAGACATGCACTTAATAGGTTAATTGGTCACTCTAAATTGTCCATAGGTGTGAATGTGAGTGAATGGTTATTTGTCTCTATGTGCCCTGCGATAAGCTGGCGACTTGTCCAGGGTGTACCCTGCCTCTCGCCCAAAGTCAGCTGGGATAGTCTCCAGCCCCATCATGACCCTCATGAGGATAAGTGGTTTCAGATAATGGATGGAAGGATAGTTATTTGATGCTATTTAGTGGGTTTTTACATCATGATTGACAGCTACGGTCCAGACTCTGGCTCTGCTCACTAGTGCAGGATGGCAGCTGTCGTATCTGGGTTATTTTGGCTTCATTTTTGTGCATTGGGAGGAAATAGATATGTGTCATCCATCTTATAGAGTTTGTTTAACTGGTAAAAAAAATGTTATTTTCTTTCTTTAATTGTTATAGTAAAAGCAAGAATTATTTGGAGTAATTGGACACATGACACCAGCCCGAAGACTTATAATGTTTCAAAACATAAGAATGATTATTCTTGCATTATTCATGCATGAAGATTGTCATCACCAGCGCTGGCTTCACTTTACATGGAAAATATATGAGATCAGGCCAAAGTTACTCACAGTCTAATGGTATCACTGGAGATAAGAGTGAACATGCCTTTCAAGCCATTCTCTCAACCCTCTCAAGAAATGAAATGGGATTTTGTATGAGAAACATTGTAGTAAGCAAGCATAAAGCCTCTCTCTGTTCCACAGCCAGCTCCTCAGAGAATTCACGCCAGACAGAGGATCAGCTCCAGAGATGAAAGTGAGGTCAAAAAGGTGGCTTTTTTCTCCTCCTCCTCCTCCTCCCAAAATCAAGCTTCTTCTCTGGCTCCTACTTCTCTCCCCTCCTCTCCTCATCCCAAACTCAGGGCAGACAGAGCTCTGGAAAATGAGGGATAATGATGTCAAAGAGGAGTTGTGTTTGCCAATTTTTGGCCAAGATGGGCCAGGTTGTCTGAATTAAGATTCTTCTCCAGGTGTCTTAACTACCACATTTGTTGTGTTCATTATTTGTAATAATTACACCTCTTTTACCACCATTTTATTGTTTTTGTAATGATCTAAGCATGCAATTGTGTAGTTTTTTAATTTGAGTAAAAGGCAGTGCTGCGCCTACAACAACTGACTTCACATGTTTTTTAGAGGAGTTTTGGGACATACTCTTTCTTGTTGAGAGTTACATGATCAGAGTTAAATGATAAGAATGATACTCTCATATTTGTAAGCTAAATATGAAGCTAAAGCCAAAAGGCAGATAAAATAGTCCATCAACCAAACCCATCGGAAAACCATAACTTGTCTTTTTTTAAGTCTGTCTGTGTAAGAATTAAACAAACAAGATATAACATGTTATTAGTTGAGAGTAGCTTTTTTTAAAAAATCTCATCTAACTCTTGGTAAGAAAGCAAATAAAGGTTTAACTATTCCTTTAACCATGTTGCTTTAGATTCAGTCAACTGAGTCCCTGTCTAATGGAGAGATTTTTTGATGTTAATAGATAATTTATCCATAAACTGCTTTCCATTACACAATGAATATTGTTCTAACAAGTTTAAAGGACCACTGTGCAGAACTGAGTTGCATTTAGCAGCATAGTTTGCTGAGTGTAACCCTAAGTCCCTATCTAGAGCCAGCATTTAGTTTGTCAGTCGAACAAATAAAAGTTTTACCCGAGCATATCTGGGAATTAGCATGTGGGAATCATCCTAAATCTTCTCCTAAGAAACATCATTATTAAAACACATCTTTATTGTAAGTATTTCTTTCTTTCTTTCTTTCTTTCTTTCTTTCTTTCAGTGTCATCACTACAGAATAATTGCTCTAGTTTTTCAAGTTCACACAGGACAAGGTCAGAGAGGCAGTGAATGATATACTTACTCTTAGGTCTCAGTAGCAATTTACGTACGTTAATGTTACCTTGCCACCACTCTGTATTCATTCATCATTTCTGCAGGGTCAACATGCTTGATGTATACTCATATCTGTGTCTGAAAACAGATGTTATATTTATCTCTTTTTCAAAGCAAATTCTTTGAATTATGCATCATCATATCCAAAAATGACTACCAACCTTAGTTAAATACTCTCATTGACATGTGCATTCTATTCTAAATTAAAGATTAAGAGTTTGCCACCCATACAGTGGAGCAACTCCCCTTCAAATTTCATCTGGAGTTTGCATTTGTTTGATTTGGAGAATTCTCCCCTTTAGTTTGGCAGACGGGTAAACCATCAGAGTACTTTGGGATGTCGGCCCAATTTATCAACAGGTGATAAATAGTAGGATAAAGAGCAAAAATATCATCATCTTACTCAGCATATTTCTTCTTTTGCTGCTCATTTTCCTGTCAGGCAGTTGCTTTTTTCTTGGGTATACTTATATTCAAGTACAGACACTGAAGTGGTTTCCAAGGTACTGTTAATTGATGATGTTATGGAAACAATAAATCGTAAGTAATTGAGTAATTTATGATGTTGCAACATGTGATTTTGGAAGCATTTGGATGCCAGAGGTTTTTAAAAGTTGACAGACTGGTTTGTTTTTGTGGGTTTGTTTGACTTCTGCTTAGAATGTGCAAAACGTATTGCACACAAAAAACAATAGGAAGTGAAGGAATGGCCACTTTCTGGTGGTTTCCTCACAATAAAGCAACAATATAAAACATGTTTACAGATTATGAATGATGAAAGACCACATCGGTTTTCTATGAATCTAAATTATGTTTTGGGATACTGTTCAAATGAACCATCAACTAACTTGGCATTTTTTCAAGCGCCATAGCTCTAAAATCCATCCAGAGTGCTTACAATGCTTCACAGCGAACACTTAAAGCCAAACATGAGGCAACATCTCCCTGTGCAGTGTGTGTGTTCCTCCTCCGTGCCCTTCTCCGCCCCATGTGACCCCCATAGGGACTTTCACTTTCCCTGCACACTCACAAACTTCCTCTCAGCCCAAACACCCCCTTCACCCTGGACTCCCCTGGCCCCTCTCACTGTGCTTTCCCCCGGTCCCTTAAGCTCTGCAAACCACCTCGCTGCATACACACTTACACACACACACGCTCTTACATCAACAGCATTGTTTCAGCAATCAAACCACACCGTACTCCACCATCTGTTAAGCACTCTCCCAGCTGTTGCCCACTCTCTCCCCGCTCAGCAAAATAACAGCCCTACGACGCGGTGACACGCACACAGGACAGAAATTACACAGGGCTGTGTCTGCTAATTAGAGACTGAGCCATGTTTAGTGTCTAGCCAGTTTGCAGGTAGAGTCAGCTGTCAACCTGGCCGCACAGACGCATGCCAACAAATTGCCCTCCCCTGGTCAGACGCTTACTGATGAGCTGTCTACCTAATGAGGCACTCTTAACCAACCGTGTCTGCAGCATTATGTCGAGAAGAATGCACTTACAGTAGGCACTCAAAAGCACATTTTTATTATGTCTACTGGCTGCTTACAAGATTTTGTTTTACGCTCTATCAACCGTAGAGCCTTCCCCCTTCCTCATCCACTTTCCTGTTTCTTTTTCTCTTTAACCACCCTGGTTGTCTTTGGCATCTCTCTGGTCCTGTGAGGCTAAAAGTTTCCACACACCACACATTTACAAGCTGTTACTATACTATGAAATGTTATCCTGAAAGACAGTATGCTCTCTGACCAGGACATGGTCTTTGAATTCAAACCTTCCAGTGGGAAGCTAGTTAGGAATACAGGGGGCCTCTGGGACAGGGGCCAGAGTCCAAATTAGGTACGCACTTGTATGTAAGGAACAAAAAAAGTCAGTCTGATTATTTTAAAGAGAGTATCTGTTGTCCATTGCTTCTAAACTTTTTTATTAGCAATGTTGATAGAGTGGGAAGTCAAGATAGAAAGGACATGTGCGCTTCATCCATTATGTAATATTTGATCATTATGGAAGAACACCATATGGTCTGTGAACACATGCTGCTCTAAAAAGAAACCTGACTGGCCTTCATGTACTTATAAAACTCTGTAGTCATTGTCCAAAAGCATTGGTCCATTGACTGCCATGGTGATCCTGGCTTGCCTACAACACATTTATTGGCCATCTCCATTGGATACGTTATGAAACTGAAGAGGGGAATACCACATGTTTCAGGAGGGGGTCAGTGTACACTCATCTGCGTCTGCCCGTTCCTCAAGAGAAAAAAAGAGAGGTGATCTGATTCTGATTACTGGACACCAGTCACTCTTTGGGCCTAATGTTCTGGTGCTCAGTGCACAATGGACTGATTAGTACACATCTGGACATGTGGAAAAAAGAGAAAATTCATCATGAAAAGTTTGCTGTAAATCTGTGTGCACATTTCATTAAAGTCATTTTCTGATATAATATAATAAAACGCTTTATAGAACCTTTTAGCAGCATGAGAGGCCTTTTCAAATGTTTACTAGTCAGCAAATGGCAAACACTTTACTTCTCTAAGAGAGATATTATTTGAGCATCCAATGTCTATGTCAGAGCTTTGCTACAAACTGATCATGTAATTCATTTGTTTCACCGTGTTGATTCATGATCTTGTCACAGAACCAGCATCTCAACATTTTTCTTTCCTGGAAGTGGAAGAAAACATCTGGTCTAAGCATTGCTATCCCTAGGTGCTGGCTGATGGCAAAGCCAGTGAGAGAGAGAGAGAGAGAGAGAGAGAGAGAGAGAGAGAGAGAGAGAGAGAGAGAGAGAGAGAGAGAGAGCATCCCGTGCAAGTGCTTCCTCCTCGAAGACAACTGTCTTTGATGAAGAGGGGAAAGAGAGTTTGACCCACTGCTGCAGACACACACAGACCTCTGTAACACAATGAGCTGCAGATGCCTTGTTTGCAGGCACCATGAAATAAATGCTCTTTACCTCACTGTTTATAGTGGTTGGCAGGCTCGCTTGGAGTTTCCATGTCACTTTGACCTGTCTTACATTATTCCTTGTTTGGGCATTGTGACTGTTCACTGTAACTGTCCTTCTGCTGTTTTCAGGTTGAGAAATGCGGTGTGCTCCACCTGGGATTAGAGGCAGGAACTGCTCTGTCTCCTAGTTGCATCCCCCCAGTTCCCTAAACTGCAAACCATATGGACTCACTCTCCTTCCCGTCAGAATTGAGGGAGGCCGCGGATGGGCTGTGGATGTCTGGAGGAGGATGCTGGGGTGTGTGTGTGTCTGTGAGGGGGAGGGCCCGGGGACCCACAGTGCTCTGTTTGTTCTAGGTTAATGGGTTAACCTGGATTGGGGACGATGGAAGTGGGTTAAAGACTGTTTGTTTGGAAAAATCGATGAGCGAGATAAAGAAAAGAAATGGTATCATTTTCAAGGGCGAAACACACTGATGTGTGTGTTCAGGTTACAAAGAAACAAAGACGGCTTATTTCCAACTATAATCAATGCCAGAGCAAAAATGTTTTATGATAAACCCAAGGGTTTAGCCACCTAATAAATCTCTGTTTGTGTAAATCTGCTCTGATGGAGCTGATGGAAAATATAAACCCCTCAAACTACATGGCATGCTGCTGGTAAACCACTTTCACGTCTCATATTCTCAGACCTGCTCAGGATTATGTCACATGTAATAACTGTTTGTAATTTTATGTGCCCTCTTCAGAATTATTGAGGGTGTTGGCTATAGAAGATAAAGCTTAAATTGCAGTTGGGCTGTTTTATATACACCACAACATACCTCTGTACTGTTGCATCTTTTCACACTAAAAGAGTGTCTCACTTACTTTTTGTTACCTATCTTCATACTGCACAGTGCATATGAGATATGCAAATTATTCTGCTATGTCTAATCATATTTGGGGCCAAAATAGGGACTGGATCTTTTCTGAAATACTATTTTAGTATGTAAATAAAGTGTTTAGTCCTGATATAAGTTTCCCAGTGCTGGACAGATAACGCCAGAACAACAGTGCATTGAGCTAAGACACCCGACAGATTTCCTTCAACATAAAACATGAGGCTCTAACAGCTGATCACTTTATTTTTCTCAGGCATTATTTCAGTCTCGTTGTGTACTATGTGCATGTCAGTACGTGCATGTGTGTGCAAGCGAGTTTATGTTACCTTTTACACTAAGAACATGCACTCTGTCGCGCCGAGTTTACAGTAAACATACATATTGTACCGGCTTTAGGGTAATGCAGTAGTCAAGAGTAGACAAAGGGCATTGATGAACACAAGCCAAACGTCTATCCGTGATGTCACGAGACTGTAACTGGTGAAATCCAACACCACCAGCTGGTAGGAGTTGTGTTGGGGTGAAGACTGGTCCCCTTGCATCAGTGCAAGTCAAGGCACATAGCAGAAACCACCGCCTGGAGGTAAAGCCGCGCAGAGCTGGATCTGCTGTTGTGTTTGGAGACCACTGTGAGAGAAGCAGCCGAGCTCTGATTCTCTGTGTCACACACAGCAAGTCGAGTTAACACTGCAACCGTCTGACTAGCCGCTGTGCAAGCCAACATTTTTCTATACAACTGCTGCGCGTCTCAACTTTGGATAGAAATAGCCTGATCACTGCGCGCCGCAGAGCGCAAAGGACCTGAGAAGCTCAGGTTTAAACGAGTTGGAGAAACCTCTCCTCCGGACTGCAATACGATGAGGAAATTCTGAGGTGGCAGTACTCCAGCGTCCACTTTACGCTTCCTTAGGCTGTAGCCAAAGGGTTAGCCCATGAGCAGGTATCCTCTTGAGTGTGATTCTGTTTTCACCCAGATCTCTGCTGCCTGGACAAATGCATACAAATGCATTTAGGAGCTCAACGGACAAGGAGTGGACACGTTTCCGCGGCAGCAACGTAAGTGGCCATTTAGTTAAATAGTATGCAGATGTTAGGTTACCTATGCGCATTTGTGTCATTGAAACTGTTCCCAGAACAGACTTATATAAAAAATGACAACACGGGGATTTATTTCTGTTCTGGTTCGTTGGCATCTTTCCCTGACAGGAGCGCCAAATGACTCAACAGAGTCCCTGCAGACACAAGTTTTTGCCACCAAAACGTGACTGATTGTATTTTCAATCGGTTAATAATATGCACGAGTTTAGTATTGGAATCATTAGTCTCATTAGTTCCCTTTGTTTTTGTTGGCTTTTCATTCTTAAATTCTGCATAATAATCATAGAAACAACAGTACAGTGCAGCTGAACATATGTACTCTTGCCAACCTAACCATTCCTAAACATTTTAATGTGAACTTCTTTATTTATTCTTTATTGATCTTGATAAATGTAGCTGACAACCAAGTCTTGGCTGCGAAAAGGGATATCCGACATTAGAATCTGAATACCATGTGGCCCACTGCTTCTTTTTATTCATCTTTCACTCACATAGCTGTGATAGGCGGGAAAATAAACACTTAAGTATGCAGAGAGAGGATGAATGAGACTGGCTTGAAAGCAATGCTTATTCAGCATGTCATTAGTGATAAATGATTGTTATATTTCATGGTGATATCAGAGCAACTGTCAAGGAATTATGATCAAACAGACAAATCAAACTCTCTCAGTGTTGAGGCTTTAAATGGAAAATATATGTATATAGTACCTTTAAACCTAAACATTCCTCATGGAAGTGTTTATTATTGACATCCCGCATGCAGGTTTTGTTGTCCTGTTACATTCAGCTGGGGCTGTGGACAGAAATGTGCACTCCTCCATAGGCAACTTAACAGGAAATGTTATTTTCCTGTCAGAAGTGAGTCCAAGTT
The DNA here is from genome assembly GCA_946959425.1 of Argyrosomus regius. NCBI lineage: Eukaryota > Metazoa > Chordata > Actinopteri > Sciaenidae > Argyrosomus > Argyrosomus regius. Next base: position 23,627,834 of record OX336888.1, on the reverse strand, counting down.
GTCTGTATTCTATTATGAATCCCAGCCAGATAAGATCTAAAAAGAGCTGCGCTTTCAGTGCGTTCTGTTCTCTGATAGTGTTTGCTTGATGGAAAACAAAGTGGATCTGAAATCCAGAGAACTCCATTTTTTTTGGCCTTGAGAGTGAAAATGAGAGCCTTATGGGAGAACTGAGTTGACTGAGAACAAGTGTGGCCTCCCTTGAATTCACTGGGAGAGTTAGTGTGTATGCATCAGTGGTTAACTGGCTCCTGAGCTCCAGACAATCACCCACTGTTGCAGGAATTGCTGCTCCAACGCTGGCAGTGGTTGGACTGTATTGCTTCAGAGACTCAAATACTGTACACTTGACAGAGAGCATGATGTCTCCTCAATACTGGCTAGTAGTTCCCATTACAAGTTGATGATGCAAGTCTTCCAGGAAGTGGAGATTGACAATACTTTATAATATTTGGATCAAAGTTAGTCTTAATGTTTGCGAAAAGTCCTTAATACACATTAATTTTTCTAGCTGATGACACAGAAAGACATTTACCTTGATTGATTCACTGCCTGTGATGTGTCGAGCACCTGTGCTTTAATGTTAGGTTTGTTCAGTGTAATGTTGCTAAGGTGATGGATACATGGTTTCTCTGTTTTTCTAAGGAGGGTACCCTGTTGGTAATGGGACATAACACATACTAAAAGTAGGCTCTACAGGTAGACTATGTGTACACGAGTCTACTGTGAAGATACAAGGAACAACATTTTCCATGTAAAATGTCACTGTCCAATTCTTCAAGTCCAGGTCAGTCAGTCAGTCAAAAAGTTGTCACATGGGACTACCATCACACTTACCTTTAATGTGGTCTCACACCTTTTGTTTTATTGTCCATATAATATAACAAAAGCTTCTCTTTGTAGCACATCACATTTTGACTTTTCACTTTGAATATTTGGCTGATAAGAATCATATTCAGGTGATCCAGGGTGAAGCTTAAAAGGAGCTCAACCAAGCCATCAACCTACCCACTTATTGGTATCTGTCCATGCAGCCAGTTTCTTTTTTATTTGTCTTTGCTGAGAACTCTGTCGCTCTGCCACCGCCCCATTACAATGGAGGTGGGTAAAACTTGCTTGTGGGACTTGCAGGATTTGTGAAGGGACTTGGCAAGGGACCAAGATTTTGTTTTCTGTTTGTAGTCCCAGTAGTATTGACCAGTCATGGTTGAACAGGCTTTGTTTGCAACAGTCTGTGTGGAGAGCAAAAGAGGCAGAAAGCATTGGCTGAGATGCAATTTTGGGATCCATTGGCTATGGTCTGACAACAATTTAGCTTTTTATTAGCTTTTTTATCAGCTTTCATATGCAGATATCTGTTTATAAAGATTAGCAGAAATGTGTCTTGCCTCGCATATCAAGTTGATAGTTGTACTGAAGAGGAATTCTTGCCCGAGATTTATTCAATATTTGTTTTCCGGATATCTGCTGGCTACACCAGAATCCCACGAACATTGTCCGTTGGCTAAATTCTCGGCAGACAATAGATGGGTTTTGAGATTGGTCAGACTCAATTGTTGAAGGATTTGTTGACTTTTACAGACATCTGAAAAACTCTCTCTCTTTCTTAAAAGAAGCAATATCCTGGGTAATCGGGATGATTTAAAGATCTCATTGCCAACATTTTTATCCAAAAAAAATAAATAAATAACTGCTCATAGCAAGACCTGTTGATAGGCAAAGCAGTTTTTTCTTTTATATGTTATTTGTGTGAACTAGTCCTTTAGTGATCGTAGCTGTGAAACTAACTAAAAGTGAGAGAAATATTTTGATAGTTTTAGGATATCCCTCTGAGTCACTTTTAAGCCTGAAAGATAATGCATGTTGGGATCACACCCTGCTCACCTTTTTGCTGCAGTATACTCACCTTCCACACCAGTGGCTGTAGGGATTCTGGCCTGTCTGTGTGAGTAAGTGTATTTAACCCTCCTAACATCTGCAGGTCTCTCTACAACAGGAAAAGGGCAAACCAATAAAGGCCAGTGGAAGTTTACTCACAGCCCTTTGTCTGCTCGCTGTCTTGTGGACTAAGTCAATCTTTACTCTGGTCTGCAGTGACCTCTTGACTCCAGTCACCCTTCTGAGTGAGCACAAACATGCACCATGCTCAGCTCTTTGTCAACGAAGAAGTGTCTTCCGGACATAATATACTGGTCTTGGAAAATTAGGTTTAAATGTATATTTTTATTCATCCGTTGCTTGGGGGTAGTTCGGAAATGCATCAGATCTGGAAAGTATTTTAAGCCTTGGCCATAGACGAACATCAATAAGCAATTGAAACTTGGAAACTTGTTGACCTGCTAATGTTTGCTGATGGCCATTTGGACATGAGAAGAAGACTTTAGTGCTTCCATAATGAAGTAATTATGATCAGGATACAGGTGCTAAAGCTGAAAGACAGCCAGTAGGAACAGACATTGGCCTTGGATCGGTTACTTGTTCATGTCCAGGAATGTTGGTTGAGATTGAGAAGCGAAGCATGCAGGAATAAAACACCTGATTAGCAAGAAACTCAGATGTTTTGAAGGAAAGAAATAAGAATTTCTTCGTTGCTTATGAACAGTGTGTGTGAGCTTGGGTCTTAACATGAGAGATCTACAGCTTATGATAGCTGTAATTTTTCAGATGTCTGATTTATTTCTCTCACAGTTTGATGTTTTGGCAAACTGACTTCTATTCAATATAGCTCCACTGAGCACTGTGTCAGTTTATGTGGTGGGGTTATTGCTTTCTCTCTGTTGTTAAACTCCACTTTGTTCAAAACCTGTGCTCAATTGAGCCACATTTTGGCCAAGGGGGCATATAACGGAAAAGTAGTAGTAGTTGTGGTGCAGTTATGCAAATAGTCCAAGGTCAGGCTCTATAAACCTTAATTTTCTGACTAGTGACTCTATGTGGACTGTAGGACTTCAGTAGTACTTCCTGACTGTAGTACTAAGAGTATTATATCTAATGTGATATTCTGAGAAAAACAATCTTTACAAAGTCAACAGAAGGGATGAAATTGAATGGGTCAGTCAAGTGGTTTATTTAGATGGTCTAACATGTCCTTACAAATCAGAGAACCTCAGTTTCCACCAAAAGCAAAGTAGAGAAGTACTGCTGTTGGCTTTGAACACGATTTTTACCCGCAGATCAACAGCAGTTTAATTGGTATACCTTCCTTTTTGTTTGTTTCCTCAAGAAGTTTCAGAGATGTTTAGGTAGATTAACAGCTTTGCATGCTTTGTTGCTACTAATGGATTTGGTAACTGGCCTGCCAAATTAGACATGTAAACAGTATACTGTGAGTAACGCTGCTCACAAAGTCACCCCTTAACAGACATCAACATTGAACCTATGAAAATTGTTTCCCTTTCCTTATGAGGATTGTATACAGAACTTAAGTGAGTTTGCTCTGATTTGCCAAGCCAAATTGAGCACTCGCCATTCGCCTCTCAGCCTTTTCCCTCAGTTGAATGAACCATTGTTAGGGATCCAAGCTAATTTTGAGTGGAGAAAGGCAAGATCTGTTGCTTCTGGAATGATTCATTGCAGAGGGGAGTTTTAAGTTGTGATTATTTATAGTCTTGACATGACACCCACTCCCCACATAGTGGTATTTCCCTTAGTCAACAGAGAAGTGTTTGGGGAGCTTTGTCTTGCTTTCAGCAGTCTTTTCCATTAACTGCCAGCTCTGGAAAGCATGTCATAGTGTGCTGTCACTTAGACAGGGATTTACCTCAGGATTTAATAAAGAAATGGTAAAACTGGTGGCCCAAATGTAGCCTGGATACAAATCTAACTCTTTCTAATAAAATAAAAAGCTTAAAAATGTCACAGGTAATACGATATGTAAAGTTCACCAACTGATACTGAGACAGAAGAATGACAGATGGCAAGGTTAAGGTGCTAGAAAGTGATGCCCTGAGTCTGTTTGGTGGCAGAGCCTCAGGGATGCCTTAAATAGCCCCGGACAAGGAGACTGTGTGACAGACAGGCAGAAAAAAGCTGTCTGAATCAGCATCAGATGGCCCCACATGACACTCCAAAGGGGAATGTTAAGTGTTATATTTAGTTGTTTTTTTCTTTTTTGGTCTACTTTTAAACCCTTCCAACTTTTAAGCAGATCCAGCTACTCACTCCCTTTATAAATGTCAGTTTTATCCTCTCTCAACAGATGAATGATTGTAATATGTCCCCCCCTTCGTTTTCCTCCATTGCTTTTTCCTGCTTTGGGGATAAGTATGTGTTCCCGGCCGTGGAATGTCGCACCACTTTCCCGATGGGGAACAGGTGACAGGCTCAGCTCATAGTATTTCTATTTAGAGTCACTCATTTTCTTTTCTGTTTTCTCTTGTTGGACTTCTCCTTCTCTTTACTTCTGTCTTTCTCCCTTTTCCTTGTCTGCCTATTTCTCTTTCTTTTGCTCAAGTCTGCTGGCCCACATTGCTCCGGGAAAACAAACATACCTCCCTATCTGTGACTTTCCATCAAACAGGGCCACATAAACACTGGTAGCCTCTTTGCTGGATTAATGTGGCCCTCAAAGGCCATGAAGGAAAGATGTTTGTAAGACCACAGTGTTGATAGTCATCACACTCACGTAACAATCCCTGAAGGTTAAAGGTGTGACAGCAGCCTGTGATTGATAGCACTCTTTTTGGTAAACTTACGTAACTGCACATTAAAATAGCAGGACTACTGTCTCCTCATGTCTTTTGTGCTACCACCGCACTGTGTTGAAAATCATCACACTAGTTGCCAGAAGCCACTACAAGTTGCGTCAGCAGCTGTTACTATGTACAGGGCTGTCAAGGTGATTGATCTAGTTTGAATGTACAGAGTACACTTTGAAGCTGTATGTGATATGCAAAGTATGTTCTGGTTTATAGTTGTAGGAGAAAAGAGATGACGTGATTTTACTACTACTTGACTCTATTTACTATATACTATACTATTTACTACATTTCATTTTGTATGCAAATTTTCCCCACATTTGCAAAATAGTTTTTTTTATATTTGAGTTAAGGTTTGATTCATTTGGTGGTTTTATTTGATAGTTTGACATAAGAGGAGAACATGAGCAAGAAAAACTTTCATGCTTGCTCTCTCATGCTCACCTATAGTGTGAACAACACGCAAAGATGTCTAAAAAAAGGAAATCTTTTTAATCTTTCTCTATCTTTAATCTTTCTCTACCTATTTTTCTCTAACAAATCACTTTTGTAAAGCTATATTATTTTAGTTAGTAATTTGCTCTCATATCCAGTCAGAATGATAGGATACAGTATGGTTTAATGCTAAAACTGGCCCATTTTCTGTGGTTGGAGACATGGCTCCATACTTTGCTTTTTCACACCTCTACTGGTTGACAAAATCAGCAAATGAATGAATCAATAAAACTTATGTGGAGATAGCTGTGCATGGTGGTCTTTGTGATCCCTGGCCTTTCAGCATGTGTCTTCTTGAGCTAAAAATCAACTCTTCACTCTATGTTCATTTTAATTATACATGACAGCCTTATTATTTTACTGTAAGGCTATACTGATCAAATATACATCTAATCTGTGTAAAATTGTGTATTAAAGATGATCAAAAATCATTAAAGCACATACATCCCATTTAAAACTGGTATTAACATAATGTGTATCTGAACAGGGATAAACAAATTTCAGTGCACACATTTTGGCCTTTTACTAAGTGTAAACAGTACATGCTGCTCTCCTAGGTATATGGTGGGCAGTGCCACCTAGAGGTGGGGTCAGTGAGGGTCAAAGGACTGTTTCAGGAATCTGTTACAGAGCATAGTCACAATATGAGTAACATAGATCCTAATATCTCACTGTGTAATTAGTACTGTTTAAAAATGAAAAAAAACCCAACTTCTAAAATTAATGGCACTCGAGTTAAATAATATGTCTCTTCCAATTGTAAGTGTTAGTTTTACAAACAAGATGTTGTGCTTTTCCTTTTCCAGTTTTTAGCATGATGCCATTGTCACAAACATTCGTGCATGAAGATGTGGTTTGTACATTGCTAACAGATCGCTAGATCACTGTCATCACGTACACGGTATTTGTGTTTTTTCAGAATATCAGATAATTTAATCCAAAAAGCCTGGTTGACAACCACTTTGAAGGGCTTTGGGAATGAAGAACCATGAGGCAAAGAGCTCTCAGGCGTGACATTTCTCTCTCCAAATCTTAGCTGGGGCTTTTCCCTCTGTGTGGTTGCAACTTTGCTGACACATGCTTCCATGAACAGCATTAAATTGTTATTAACCAACAATGCCTTTGAGACACGCAACAATAAAACATGACACAAAAAGGCTTCTTGCATGACTATATTCTCAGTTATAAAAATGTCAAAGTTGAATGCCTTTGAACAAATAAGTCAGGCTGCCATTCTGAGGCTCCGAGTCTTCCTTTTCACATGTTCCAACTACTGATTTTAACCCGGTATTGATTAGGGCTGCAATGATTACTTGCATTAGTTAATGTAATCCTGATTTTCTGATTAATACATTAATTGTTTAGTCGACCAAACCCAAAAGTATTTAGTTTGCAATGATATATGCAATATAAGAATTGCTCATTGATTATCAAAATTGTTATCAATTAATTTTAGTCAGTCAACTAAATTAATAATTGACTAATCATTTCAGTCATGGTATTGACCCAGTGAATCAGTCAGTACAGGCAGTGTGTGGTTGTTATACTCAGTTTGTTATATTCACATTAAATATATTTGCATAGTTATGAGTTTATGTTGGTCATTGTGGACAATTTTATTTATTTTTTATCTATATATTTTTGTTTCTTGTTATAAATTATTACAACGTAGTCGTTTCTAATTGGTTGGCAGGTATCGCAGCATGCAGGGACACTTCCGGCCAACATTTATTTTTCTAAATCACTGCGCGACGCGACGTCAACCTTTAACAGGACTACTTAACATAGTGGTGGGGCTAACCTAACTTAACTATGAGCCCCGCCCAAAAAAACAACGGGCGTCGTGGAGGAAACGCCACGAAGGGTGTGTTGTTCGTCTCTACCTTGACACCCTGGAAGGAAAGCCGCTTCCTGCATCTCAATGAGACCAATAATGGTCAAAAATACTGTGAGTTTTTATCTGGACGATCTATTACAGCTGCTAGTCCATATGAATATGTTTAAACGGCTCAGGAAGAGGGTGAGGATTTGCCGCGGCTGTTTTAGTTAAGTAAGCTAGCAAACGTAAAGTTACACATTTTCTGGCAAAGTGAGTTGTCTCAAAGTGACATTTTAACAACTTGACTTTGAAAACGTTACAGCATTGATACCAATTTTAGGTGTGTTAGCATTTCAACAATAGTTACAATAGTTAAAGTTAGTTAACATAACGCTAATTATCGCTCGCTAGCTAGCTTAATTATGTTGTATGTACGTTAATTACCGCCCGTTATGGTCATGCCATAACTTAATTCAGTGTTATAATGCGTGAACTCTTCTCATGCAATAAGTAGAGGCACACAATTATTACTAAAATTTATAGGTGGTGACAAGCAACAGATTAAACACCTTTTGACATGAAATATTAGGGTCCACTCAGGTGTTTGCAATGATACTAATTAAGGTTCAGTTCCATTTATTGCAGCCTAGAGACTTTCCAGTGAGTCAGCATGCACCACAGCAGCTCCCTGACTCTGTTTGACCTGAATGGAACAGAACCTTAATTAGTATCATTGGTAACACCTGTGTTTACCCTGCTATTTCAGGTCAAAATGGTCAAAAGTCTATTGTTTCTATTTGTTTTGAGGGTTAGTTACACTTTATCGATTCTTGTGGTGGACATCATGTAATGGAAATCACAAGTGGACCGTTAGCTAAGTAATAACGTTAATAACGACCGCATTCCTTTAGCATTAGCTGTGTCCATGCCGTGTATTGTGTGTGTTTGTTCAGCGGCATAGTTCACTGACCCACCTAAACTGAACATAGTCAGCATTAAGTTTATTAATTACACGAATGTGTTTTTCCTGCCATGACATGTCAAAAGGACCACTGCGAGAAAAGTGATTTATTCCTCATAGCCACATTTATTCCAGTTCATGTCTTGAATGGCCATTCCTATGCCTGTTACACATATCACCTACTTGTGCAACATGTATATTTGTGTCAATGATTCTTATGCCACTATGATAAGTGGTTTGTCACAGCTGTTCGACTGTCTTCTTCCCTAACCAACAGTGACATACCTTTTTCACACAACAGGGACATACAATTCGGCACTGGCATACTAAAACTGACAGTGACACACCATGCCACTAGAACACAATCTCAGCATCACTCACTTCTACTCTAAATTGCTGATTTAAGGGCAGCTCTTTCTTCTTGTGTCAGCAAGGTTAGATTAGACTTAATTAATAACTAAAAGGAAAAAGAGCAAAGTTATTGTCATTGGTGTCATTAGTGTTTTTCTCAGACGTACCTCAGTTTAAAAAATAATACAGTATTCTCAGGCTATCTAGTCAGGGTGTAGTATACTAACGTCTCTCCTTTGATAGTTTGTTATACACAGTGCAAACCACCTGACATGCATCTTTATGATGAAAAGCAGTTTCTCATATGAACTATTTCATCAGGATTGTAAACAGAAAAAAGGGAAATGGGGAAAAAAAGTTTTCAAGTGGTTAGCAGTGTTGCTTGACAGCAAGAAGGACCACACATGAATTTCCAGCCCTGATCCTCTATGTGTACAGTCTTCCTATTTGCTTTGGTTTTATCCTGGAGTTCTGGTTTTCATCCCAGACTTAAGTACACAAGGCGACTCAGTAATACACGTTAATGTGTGTGTTTATATTTGCTCTGTGATGGTTTGGCAACCTGTTCCTCAAAAGAAAAAAAGGGGACATGATAGGAAAATAATTGTTTTAATTTGCTTGACAGAATCAGTAATTGGATTGTCTGCATTGTCTACATTTTTATTTTTCAATTAAAAAAATGTTCAAACGAGCTGTTATTAATTTGTGTTTGTTTGTCCCTCTAGGTGGAACTTAATCCTGCTCCTGTCAGTATGCTCAGCAGTACTCTCTGGAGAAGAAGAATATCTAGCTCAAGGTAAACAACAGAACTCTAATGCTTAACTAAATGTTGAGGTGATGAGGTGATGCTGTATAATTGCTGTATAATTGTTTGTTTATATTAACAAATTTAATATAATTTTACTCATAGTGTTACACACCAACCCAAGCCAGTAAACTGCCTTAATTAGGTGGACTGGGTATCAACCAGACTTAATCATCTGCATAAAATACAGTTTGTTCATCAACTTCAGTGTAATGATATTAGAGTTTCAGCTTTTAGTTACACTGACTCACTTGAGCGCAGTTCATCCATATCTGCTCTCATACATTACATTACATAAAAACATCCCAGTGAGTTCCATGTAGTGACGTAAACAGATTTGAAAACTTGGAAAAAGAGAACACAGGTATCGGCTCCCTCCGTAGAGCATTTCTTTTCTTTACTTAATAGCTTTTTGTGACAACACCTGTGGACGTTTTTATTGCTTTATATTTTATACTGGAGCATGTATATATATGGACAGTGGCTGCAAACCGGGGGTCATCTTTCTTTGCTCTTTTCTGATTTTTAACCTTCTCCCCCAACGTGCCTGCTCTTGCTCTTCAGGCCTCAGCATGCTTGGAGAAGCAACTTATATAGCCTCTCAACTGTTGCTGCATCTTCCCTTACCCATCTTTCTTCTTCTCAACAGCCTCATCTCTAGTCCATTAGAGAAGGCTTGAAATATGTCACATGCCAACATAATGTGAAGTACATGCTAAGAAGAGAGCACTTTGGTCAAGTACACCAATCAGTGTGACAAAGAGGAAAATGAAATCTCAGATAAAGGCTTAGCATGTATTGGCAACTAGGCCTCAGCTGGTCAGATGCTGGGGATAGGTGATATGTCATCTGTTTGTTTTTTTTAAACAAAGCAGCTGGAGGTGAGGAAGACAGAAGTTAAGAGTTGATCGTACCATTTTTTTCACCAGGCCTCTGTGGAGTCAGTCTAATTTAGTTTCTTTATAGCCATTGGGGAAGTCAAAGTATAATCCCACATATTTCTCCAAATGTAACTTCCTTGAAAGAACTTGCCTTCACTCACTCCGCAAGAAAGAATGCTGTCAAAATAATCTTAAGTAAACTCCAGTAAGTTATGAATCAGCAGGTTGTTAATTTCTTGAGAGGATATATTGTTTTTGTGAGTGACATATCACTGGACCACTGCCAGAAATACCTCATAGTGTACTTGCACACTTAATTTAAGGTTGACCTCACGATGAATCCTCACATATTTGTTAACATCTCCATGTACAGTACATGTGCATTTTCTACTGCTTCTTGCACAGAGGAAGCAATTGGTCCCTCCCCTTATTCCATCTTACATTGTCTTCTCCTCACGTATGTATAGTTGATGAGTCCACTCCAGGCAGGATCAATCCATCATAACGAGGGGAGGAGGAATGCACACAGAGTGCTAGAGCAGCTTGTCTTCACATATGAGACAGGTTAATTGGAATCTGGGCTGACATTACCTCGGGCTAAGAATGTCAAGGACATCTCAGTGCGTGCTTAGATCAGCTGCAGATAGATAGTCTCCCTACCTGGGCTGCAGGACTAAAAACCCAGCAAAACCACATCCAGGACGATGTACTGCATGTGTTATTTCTGTTATATCACACTTCTGACACTGTCACCCTCTTTCCCTCCAAAGCACAGTGACACATCTATAGCAGAAGAAACAATGTTCAATTTAATTTTAGTGTTTACTCAAAAACTTCTTTAATCTGATCACCCTGCTTCCCCCCACACACCCACACACCCACCCACATGCACACCGACACCTCACCTCTTTCTGTTTCTCTTTACTTGTGTCATACAGGGACATCAGTATGTTTTATAAAGTCATCCAAAAACTTTCTGCTGCTGCTTTCGGGACAGCAGGTCAGCTGCATGTGGAGGATGCTTATTATTAATGACATAGCCGAACCCATAAAATACAACCTAGTACCAAATGACATCAGCACTAACCAGGTGTGTTTGCTGTCGCTTTAGATCTGTGCTTGTAAAATTAAACACTGTGTTTGCTTCTCCTGCATTATACCAGATAACACCTCTCTCTCTCCGTATAATTGTCAGTAGACTGCACAGGACAAGGAGATTGTCCACTAGTTAATCATTGTGATTGTAGATCTGTTTTTGTAATAACATTGAGACTTTAGATACTATTGAATGTGTAAATAATGGAGATTTTATCGAAAAAGCATCAAAATATCGTTACTTCTGACAACCCTACTATGTGGAAGTGATTGGGACCATTCTTTTATTTTTAAAGATATAAGGGACTGCAGCTACACAAAACATGTTAAGTTGACACTTTTTAAAAATGGTATTGTTCTGTTTAAATAAAGTAAATATCTGCATCACCACTGATTCAATTATTTGGATCAGTGCAACTGAACTGAACTGAAAATGTAATACCTGTATGTTTAATTTGATTTCATGACATCACAAGTGTTTGGTAACAGGATTTCTTTTAGTTTTTCTATATATCTGAAAATGTGACAACTTTAAGGTATGGCTAATGTGACTGATATATTTTAATTTCTCATGCTTCCTTACGCAGTTCTTATATAGCCCTGTTTTAATACAAAGTCACCATCTGGTACCCTGTTCAAAGGTTTCTGCTGTCAACATTTCAGAACTTTTAAGTTACTGTAAGTTTGTTTTGATGCCCCAACCCAAGCGAAGGGTCAAAAGGATGTACACGTGCACCTCATCTAAAATAGGTATGTTATAGCTTTGATGCCAGGTAAAATAAAAACAGGTAAAATAAATAATAGAAGACAGTGGTGAAGTTAAATGTATTACTCTGAAGATGCAGATCATTGAGTTAGTGCATTCAGTTTCCTCTCTGTAATACAAAGTCAACTCCCCTTGGGTTCCTAAATTCTGCTTCAAAGGAAGGTAGTGTCTCTGGATTAGCAATGAAATACCTCAAACTGCCCCTGAGATCTCCTCCCAAAACACTTAGATGCATTCCCACACAAGCAATCACACAAACATACAGGCTTAAAAAGCAAGGCTGCTGCCTTGTTCAAATAACACTCACATATGCACACACTCACAGGCATTGCATTTCTTCTCAATCTTTCTCAAGCATGTGCACACACACAAACACAAAGGTCAGGTCAGCTCCTAAAATGGCCGACCTCTGATGCAGTTGACTTTTACAATTACAATATGTGTCAGATATTCATGTTCCTGTTGGTTATATTAAAAATGTCATTTTTATTTTATTATTTTTTTCTGTTGGAACTATCACTCAGTACTAACATATGTGACACATGTGACACATTGCCCTCCAGCCTAGTGATCTGTCTACGGCTCTTTACTCTTTACTAGCCAAAACTGCACAGAATATTCTGTGTTTTCAAATAATGTTTAAGTGCTTTTGGCTGGCTGTGTCTCGCTGTCAGCAGACTTTACATAAATTCTTTGAAGAATTACCTGTGGGCATGAAAAAAGAATCACAGGACCATTTGGAGGAAAGCTGCTCTCATGAATCTCTGTTGGCAGACTGATTCAAAAAGGCTGTGTGGACTGGTTTCCTGTATCCTAGTTCGGCCCCATCCTTCTCTAGTCTCCTCCACTCATCTGGGGCACAGCTGCCTTTCTGGTACAAACTCCAAGAGAAAAAAGGGAAGGGTCACCAGCATCATGGGGAGACTCTTACAAGGCTATAATGTAATTGTCTTAATAATTTGTAATTTCTCTGCATGTTAATCACACCATTGTCTCCTCTGTCTTTTAGGAGTGGATATCCTCTATCGGTTGGGGCTTACACCTCAAAGGAGCGCAGACAATCTCTACGGAAGGACGAACTTGCCTTTGACTACTTACACCACTGTTCCCTCACCTGTGAACCTTCCTGTTTCTGCATATGGGGTATTACTCGACTCAAACTCCCTCTATGAGGCTCCAGCAGGCAGTCTGTTCCCATCTGAGATTGGCGAGGAGTTTTCTGTTGTGGTTAGCCTAAGCTCCTGGCGAGCAAACAATGCTTTTATTTTTAGTGTCAAAGATGGCAGGGACAGGCTGCGATTTGGCATTCAACTGCTGCCGCGCAGAGTGGTGGTTTACACTGCAGAGAAAGCGCCCATCTACTTCACCTACAACTGGCAGGATGGGCGCCAGCACTCTTTTGCCGTTGGTGTTCGTGCACGCTCAGTATCCTTCTATGCGGATTGTGGGGCAGTGCAGCAGCGGGAGCAGACCCTGGGAAGAACTCAGACACTTAGGGATTCTGGGGGTCTCTTCACTCTAGGGAGGATGAACTCCAAAGCAGCACCATTCAATGGTCGAGTCTGCCAACTAGATATCTATCCCTCAGCCCAAGCTGCCGCGCACTACTGCAACTATCTTAAAACACAGTGCCGGCTGGCCGACACTTACCGATTGCCTTTGCCACATCCTGGTTTGGATATTGAAGCAAATGACCCTCCTGCTAATCCCTTGACAAAGTCCCAAGTTGTAGTAGCAACGACCCATCGCACCCCGATAAAAGTCACAGCAGGTTTAAAACTGTACCCAGATAGTTTGGTCACACAGTATTCAACTCTGAGCCCATCAGTGCAACCTCATCTGGGGGACCAGAGCCACGTTTCCACATTGGATCCCCTTTCCCATTCCACCATATCATCACGTCAGCCTGACAGCCCCACCTCAACCACTCTGGGTGGACGAGCAGTTCTGGATCTCGCCTATAGCACAACTATCAGTACTACCAAAAATGTGTTGGAAAAAGGGAGTAACCCCCAGGGGGGCGATGATCACTCTGAAAACAGCACAGAGGAAGAAAACAGCTCTGGGACCCTGCAGACTCCAGATGCTACCCCAGATCTGATTTCCCCAGTCAGGCAAAGTCGTGTGAAGGAAGGACTCAGGAACAACTCTATCACCAGCTCCAGGGACTCTCGCTTCGTGCCACACCAGACTCATCTAAGAGCCAATGGCACCACTTTGTACCGGGAGAATCAGGTGGACACCTCAGAACACCACGATCTGGATGGCAGCTATGATGATGTAGACATGGGAGGATATGATTATGGATATGAGGAACCAGACTTCTTGTATGACTATGAAGATGGTTTCCGTGGCCCCAAAGGAGAGCCAGGTCCTCTGGTAAGTAACTGAATTTATGAATGACAAACAGAGCTATGAGAGTTCATGTAACAGTATTCAGAGAGTTGAAATCAGTGCATTGCTGTACATGACACATCAACACAAAGCAATCAAATCTGATTTATGGCCACTGTTTAAATGCTATGAAAAATTTGGCTTTCTTACATACACCCAGGATATATGAAAAAATATTTTGGCAAGGCGGTGTATTGATTTAGAAGTAATGGCATGTCCGAGCACTGTTCTTTTTTCATGTATCTACAAGTTGTTAAAATAACACGTCATTCCCTCGCTGAAATAGTGCCAGCCACTTTTGCTCGTCCTGTTTGTTAGGGAGGATAACTCAGCTGACGGTTGGACATAGACCCTGGCAAAAAAAAAAAGGAAAATAACTGTCCATCCAGTCTTATGATGTAAGCAGGTTGTCAGGATAGCTTTGCCTCTGAACCTGCTTTTATAGCTCAGATTTTCAGGTATTGCTTATGTTTCCATGAGAGAGATGTGTCGGGCCTTTCATCTGATCTGTATGTAATGTCGTAAGATGTCTCGACTCATCCACAAGTTTCCATAGTACTGCCTCAGCTATAAAGTGCCTGAAGGTCTGTAGGTGGGACACAGCGTTGCAAGCACTGAGTTGTTGCAACTTATCTTCTTGTCTCAGAGCCTAAGCACACCATACCGCAGTATTACGAACACAATGCAGACTAAGCCACAGGCCCCTTTCCAGTGGGGCACAATTTGGCAAATATTGATTAATTAGCTGGAAAGTTAAGCTGTTATCTTAAAGCTGTTTGTATGTCTTGGCTACTCCCACCAGTTTGATGCAGGCATGTTTTGAATGCTGGGTCAGCTGAGGGTCAGTAGCTCACTCTTTGTCATTGCCTCTTAGTTTAAGTGCGAAAATAAGCTGATTTACTGCCTCAGGAGAAATAATTCACAGTTTTGCAGCCACATAAATAGACAGGTATGTTGTATTGTTTTGTGATCCTGTAAAGTTATCAAAGCAACAATAATTATGTGTCATATACAATCATGAGGTAAACAGTACAGCTCTCCATGTGGGAATCCAGGGGCTCTTTTTTGGTTGTTTGTATGTTTGTGAAATTATTAATGGGACCTGTTTGAATCAGGTTTAACTATGTGATTTTAATTGTTAGGGTTTAATGCTTCATAGTAAATATGAACACAGGGTGGAAGTGTCGATTTCAGTCAGTCATCACCTCCTTAATGCATTTCCCCTCTTGGTAATGTCTCAGTTACAAGGAGTGTTATTAAGCTACCTACAGCAGACAGCTTACTTATTGGCTGCATGTAAGTGTAACAGTGCAGGGGGTGTTTCAGCTTAAGTTAATGCCACATAATGCAAAAAGATGATTCATTCTACCCTTTAACTTTTTCAGAAAATTGACTTCTTGAATTGACTCCATTGGGAAAGATTTGACCTTTGTCTTGGCAGCACAGATGAATATTATCATTTTATTGCATGAATGCCTCGGTGTCTTTAGGCCCTGTTGTTGTGGCAAAGGCGGTGGTGTGCTCACAGTTTCCATGTGTCTGTGTGTGGGAGTCTAGAGGAACAAACAGCTGCTTCTTTATTCATATCTCCCTCTGCGCCCATCTACTGCTCTGATGGGGGATAAGGATGCTCCCCATCATAATCTCTTGCTATTGCAACAGTTCAGAATAGTAAATAAAATGGTACACTGTTTGTTTTCATCTGAACTACTGAATATTTTACCTTTATAGTGGGATTGTTTTTTTTAAGAAGAGATGCACTGGGGAGTAGTATAACAGCCTGAAGAATAAATAGCTTCCTTGACCAGAAGGGGATTTCCTGCTGACTCCTTAATGTTATCCAGTGATGGAGATTCCTTTTCAAATGTGTAATCTTCAATCAGTCTCTTCTTTCAAGTGAATGAACTCCCTATTGACTTGCTATAGATGCTGAATTCTCAGAAAAAATTGATTTGTCCTTTCAGACAGTAACTTTATTATTTTATTAAAAATCTCGTTTAACAAGTAACATTTCAGTGAACTCAGCTGACCTTTCTTTGTGAAACATCAGTGATCTAACCTGTTTGTTCTTTTTGCCTTTTAGGTAATTATGTGATAGTCTCTTTAAAAGACATTTTTCTTGCCATAAATAATAGACCAAGTCAGTCGGTAACGAAGATATCTGTTTTCACTGCAGATCAGAACTGACAAGCCAGTGCATTTTTAAGGAGTCGTGAGATAAAATTTGCTGGCAGCAGTTATAATTAATCAGCAGCATTACTTATGGATGGAGTAGCCAATTCAAAACCCTTCTTTACCCCCAAAGGCTATATTTAAAACCAGGAAATGTAAGTGGGCCAGGCATTTTCAGCATCCTATTTAAACATTTTTTTGTAGTATCAGTTTTGTCTGTGGACATCAGCTTTTTTTAAGTTAGTGAACAACGCCTCAAAAACTTCTGTAGCTAGAATTTCAACCTTGCAAACAGTTGTCAGACAGGTACATTATTAATTATGGATGTCGGGCTAGTTCTAATTTTGTGGTTGTTTACCTCATCCTCTATGGCAATCCTCTATGAATTCTTTCATGGTTTCTGAGTCTGTGAATGGCCTTTTCTTCTTTGCAGAGATCAGTGATACACAAAGGGAAATTACTGTGGCTTGCTCTCTAGGGTCTGTGCATGACCACACCAGAATAAAATGTCTCAGATTTTAAGATGCAATCAAACAAAGTTTTGTGTATGGTATTTACCTACCACAATGCACTAATGGCAGATTAAACACATTGGTTTTGCATTTGTAGATGACGGTAATCTTAAATTGAACTGCCAGTCCAGGCAGGGTTAGACTGATTCATTGTTCTGATCAGTTTTACGTTTTAGGATGGACAGGGACATATTTTTTAGTAGAGCACTTTCCTCCCTATGACTGTCAGTAGGCTGATGTTTTGAAAAGCTGGAAGATGTTGATTTGTGAAAGATAGGTTGTTACATCTGGAAACACCCTATCCCATCTATACTGTGCATTTACAACTCTCAACATAGATTGGATGGAAGCAAGATGACTTATTCATTTGCCACTTTCATACACTATATACTGTATGTAGATAATAAGTAGATAAGTATTTTGTCATATATTAGATTTATGTATGATGGGACACTCTATTGCTTCTGGATGTTTAGGAAGGTCCTGTGGTCTTTAAAGTTCGGAAATGAAAAAAAAATATATCTCACATCTCAACAATATGAAAACACACCCAACAAGTATATAAGAGCACGCAACAAAGGAAGTGGCGGCTGTGGCTCAGGAGGTAGAGCGGGTTGTCCACTAATCAGATGATCAGTGGTTCGATCCCCAGCTCCTCCAGTCTGCATGTCGAAGTGTTCTTGGGCAAAATTGCTCCCTGTAAGTCGCTTTGGATAAAAGCGTCAGCTAAATGACTAAAATGTAAATGTAAGTGGCCCGTCTGGTTTGATTCCAATGATATATGAGACATCTTAGATCAATTCAGCGTATTAGCTAATGCCTTCAACCAAGTATGTGTATTCAATAAAGAACATAATTTGTTAAAAAGAATCAGAATGAGCATTTCATTTTCCAATCTCTTTGTTTGGGTTGTTGCTGCTCAACCACTTACAAGCCATCTAGTATGATGTTTTACAGATCAGACTCAGTGTTACTAAATCCTTTGTATTTTGTGGCATAGTTGAGCAAGTTGAATTTAAGTTAAGAATTTGATTGATTTTTGTTTTACAGCTTGCTTCTGCTGGAACGTGACATGCTGTTGTTCCATATGTTGCTATGCTTTTCCATGATAAAGGATTACATTAATCCTATAGACTGACCAAAGGCTTGTGGTGTCAGTCTAATCTCAAAAATGTAACTCGACCCTTCTTCTCAGAGCTCTCCTAATAGAGATTTTAGTTGAAAACACTTGGCTCCTTTCTTTGAACTTCATAGCTATTACATAAATAGAACACATACTCATCATTGTGGAGGTCTGGACAGTGAACTGCATGTTATTGCTTGCCATTAACATACTCTATCTTTCTTTTCTTTTCCCCTTTCACTCTATCTCTCTCCCTCTCTCTCTACAACATTCCCTTCTGTCTCTCCCTCTCACTCTATCTCTCTGATTTAGGGTCCTCCTGGTCCCCCTGGTTTACCTGGTCCTCCAGGAAAAAGAGGTTCTCGGGTGAGTAACCTACACAAAGGTGATGGTATACAGGCAGCATGCTGTAAAGTGGTAGTAATCTATTGATCAGAGGAGCATTTTGACCATCTCACTGTGTGTACCAGTGGGTTATTTAACAATTAAGTTTAAGTGACATTAAAAATACACATATTTTCTCAAGTATATGCTGAGATCTAATAATTATCATTACTGAGATTTTTAGTTGGTAGACAAACACCAGATAATATGAACATAAATACCTTTTACAGAAAAGAGAAGAAAAGACAACTGTATATAAAAAGTGCTGTTTTGTTTAGATTCAGACTAAAGATGTTTGCCTCTCTACAGGAGTGATCGTAGCACAGAAAGTATTGTTGGTTTGGGTTTATTGACCTTCAAGGCAGTGAACCAAGAATCAAGAGTACTGACACATTCACTCCAGACTTAACCACTGTATTTTGTCAGTCAGCAGGCACTCGCCATATGTGTTTTGCCTGTATTTACTATTGCAATCCAGCTGCAACTGTTGGGAAAGAGGTGCTGACAGATATGTTTGTGGTTAGCTTGGTTAAACTTAGGAACAAGCCTTGCTTTGTAAAGGCAAATGACAATTAGATAGTTCGTATTGAGGATGCAGGCAACATTACTTGTCTGCACCTTTGGAGCATCAGGGTTAAGTGTTCCAGACGCAACCAGCAGCAGCACGGCGGCACAAGCTGCATTTCCACTGTGATCTTGAGACTACACTCAATGCAACTGCCAAGGCTGTCATGATGCAATGCTGCGATCATGCCACGGGCCCTGAAGGCATCTTTAAACAGAACAAGACACATTTTACTAAATGGATACAGTATGTGTTTGAGGGAAGGTGTATAAATAGTTCACTTTTAGTCTTTGAGAAACTCTACCCCACAGACTAACATCATCATGGCTAATTTAACTTAGGAAATGCAGATATCTACAGTGCGTCAGTGTTTACAGAAGACAATATGTAATAAAATTAACCTAATGCTTGATTATTTATAGAGAGTTTTGAACACCTGCTTTTGAACCACATGAGATAATGATTCTCAAGTGTTCGAATAATTGTCAGTGATAAATCATTAACATGGGAAAATGTGGGACATGTTTATGGGCATGTGTGGGGTTGTTTCTCTTGTATATTATGTCCACGTGTCTGCGTGTGCGTGGTTGTCTGTGTAAGTTATAGTTAACTGTCTACAGCAGTTCGAAGTAACATTCAGATGTAGCATTTTCCCTAGTGCAGATTCATGGGAAAAATGGCCCTGCTTTAAAGCAGCACAGGGGGCTTTGCAGGGCGCATTGTTTAAGAGAGCAATGAGACCATGAAAGACACCCCAGGAAGTTGGGCCAGGTTAAGCATTTTTGCGGAACAAACCTGTGTTATTTTGCTGGTCAACAGAATGACTCCATTCAAATGAAGGACAGTGCAGGTTTTTTACGCAGGACTCAAGTTGGTTTGAGCGTAACCTTTTGTTCTGCTGTATTTTAACAAAGTGCATGACAGGCAGACAGACAGAAAGACAGGCTGGTAGACAGTAAAACCTGTCTCCTAGTAAAAGGCTTGGAAAGCACATAGCTGATACAGAACAAACCCTAACCCTATAGGCTAAGTCATAAAGTGGAGATAGAGGTAGGCTTGGAATCATTATGTGGTGGGAAGCTGAGTGTAGTGTGTGGTACTGCGGTTGTGTCTTTGCAGTCTCAGCACAGAGCAGAAGACTTATTTTGCTGCCTATGAACCAGGGCACACCATTTGGTGCGGGCATTTATCTTGGAAATAGACCAGTTAACATTACAGGGTTTTTATTCTAAGCATTCCCTGAAAGTGCCAGTTCAAGTATTAAGGTGGTTTTATGAAGGAGAGGGCTTCAGTGAAGTTTGTGCTGCTGTTTTGCAAGTTAAAATTGACTTATCACACTTGACGCAATATTTACCAAAACCTTCCAAAACCCCAAATAATGACTTAAAGAGCTTCAAGAGTTCACTTTCTATTCTTTTGTTTTCCATGGGCAACATGTTCTTGTAGAATAAATGTCCATGTTAAAAATGACAGAGAGAGAGAGAGAGAGAGAGAGAGAGAGAGAGAGAGAGAGAGAGAGAGAGAGAGAGAGAGAGAGAGAGAGAGAGAGAGAGAGAGAGAGAGAGAGAGAGAGAGAGAGAGAGAGAGAGAGAGAGAGAGAGAGGAGCTTGGCTGTAGTGCAGAGAAAGCCTGGCCTGGAAGCAGCAGGGTTACAGATGTGCAGGAATGTTTCTTTGAAACATTCTTGGTGTGTGTGTGTCCATGTGAATTTGCACATCTAGTTGTAGGCATACGTGTGTATGTGCTGTGCATTCATTGCATACCTGTGATGTTCTAGGAATGAAATTGCCTTGGTGCACTGAGAACAAATGTGATACAATAAAAATATTAATATTTATTGTACGCATGTACGGTATGTGCAATTTTTTGCAGAAATGTTCGGTTACCAGTTTAATCCTGGTTCTCTGATGTGTCTCACCATGGGAAGTGCCCTCTGTGAGCAATCAACTCCAGTGCCACCACGTCTGTCAAGGGACAGACCAATCTGAATTACTGTATGCAGGTTGGCCCGTCCCATTTGTAACTCTCTGTGGCCCCAAACACTGTATTCTCAAGTATTTCTTCCATGTGCCCTAACACATGGAGGCAGGGCAGTGCTGTGAGATACCTTACTCAGTTCTCAGAGAAGTGTGCAGAGTAGTGAGAAGCTGTAATACTTGCCCAGCTGCTCAAAGCATTTCATCAATACAGAGGTGAGTGTCACTGGATGCCATTTAGGCAGACTGGTCTTGTTTTCTGGGCACAGGAATGATGATGGACTTTTTGAAGCATGTGGGTATGACAGACTGAGCCAAGGACAGATTAAATATCATTGTGAAGACTGGTGCTAGTTGGTCAGCACAAAGTTTGAGGAGCCGCCCACTGATACCATCTGGTCCTGCTGCTATCCTAGTGTTCCCATGCTTGAAAGCCTTCCTGACGCCATGCTCAAAAAGAGTGATAGATGTGGAAGGTGCCCACTTCCATCCAGTAACCTCTGTTTCAGCTGAATTTGGCTGCTGATGGCCTCAAAGCGAGCATTATTTAGAGAGATTTTAGCTCACCTGCTAAAGATGCATCAACACTTAACAAGCAGGACGGGGTAGGCTTGTATCTGTCATAGTACTTAGATGTTGCCACATGAGCCCACACTAAGGACTAAGTGCGCCAATGATGGCACTGTCACATCAAACCAGTAAAACCAAATAAATGTACTGCAAGTGACACAGATTTCTCAAAGAATTGCCCCCTACTGCCCCCTACTAATTAAGGTTCTGTTCTATTCAGGTCAAACAGAGTCAGGGTGCTGCTGTGGTGCATGTTGACTCACTAGAAAGTCTCTGCTGCAATAAATGGATCAGAACCTTAATTAGTATCATTGGAAACACCTGTGTTGACCCTACTAGTTCATGTCAGAGTGGCTGCTGTGAAAAAGGTCTATAATGAGCTGTTTTTGTCAACAATGCACAGTTATTTAATGTTGTGTTCTCTCTCTCTCTCTGTCTGCATCTGTTCCAGGGTCCACCCGGTCCACATGGAAATCCAGGAGAGCCTGGACCACCTGGCCCCAAGGTAAGTTGTTCTTGTTGTAGGTTCTTGTTTGTGTCAGTGGATGTGGTCAAGCCACACAACTGTGAATGAGCGAATCATTGTGAAGCCAACAATACCTACCATCATGGTATGATTCCTCACATTAGACAATGTTGAACCTTGGTAGAGAATATAGCTTTTTATACTTTTTCTAATTGAGATTTGATAAAATGAGGCTAAAATATAATGTAATATCAGACTTTTGAAAAAAGCCAAAAATTTATGGAAGACATGGAAAATTCCACAGTCATGTATTCTTTGATGTTAGTGCTCCATATGTATTCTACTCAAGTGTAATTCCAGTTGAACTGCTGAGACAAAGGATTTTGTTATGTAACTTCAAGAAAATCAGAACAGTTCCAGTCACATGGAACACTTTGGACCTCTAAAACGTGACAAATTAGGGACTGTTAAAATGTGTTCTCTACATATTTGACTATTTATATTGTCAATGAAAAACCATCAAAGACTCAGTGAAAACAGTTAGCTCATGCGAGCTGACAAGTTGGGACCTGTTTCTCAGTCCTGTTGCACATATGTGTTTGTGTGTGCTTCAGGAGGGGGTGAGAGCCAAATAGATTGGGAGCAGAATGGTGTGGTGTGTGTGTGATGACAGAGTTACCTGTATTTGTTGAAATCGGCACATTGATTAAAGTTTAATACGTTAATATTGACAATGAAACTATTGTATAACTATATTATGTATATTCAATTTATATTTTATATTCCACTGCAGCTCATGTTGCTTGATGTCACCAGTCAATGAACGGTCCTTTTAAATTGCAAAAGTGTAGCTCCTTGTTCCCTAAAGAGTCTATCTCTGCTGCTCTGAATGCTCTGAACCCCTTAGCCTAGATCGTTGTTCCCCTGGTTCTCACCACAGGGCATAATCGTGCTCGCCTCAGCTCATTAGCCATGACGCTGACTTCATACATGGGAAAAAAAAGAGATAAAGCATTTTTGAATCTCTGGTAAGCTTTTCCCAGCAAGGGACCAGATGTAAAGGATACATTGGTAAAACTGAGCAAGGATGTGGGAAGCTCCATGCAGATGGTTGTGGTCATTGTGGTTCTGACAGGCTACCACAGAGTGGCTGCATACACCATGCAGTCAGCAAGGGAACAGTCATGCTACAAGAGCAGAAACAAGTCCACCTTCCACTCCTTTTTTGCTTTCTAGTGAATAGCTCCTCACTCGGAATCATAGTTAGTACATATAGATAATAGATAGACAAGACACATTTTCAGAATTATTTTCATGAATTATAATTTTTTTTGCCTCTCATCCCATGCACATAAAGAGATAAATGTTCTGATTCCTCCTTGATTAATCAGCGACAGGGAGATAAATGGATTTGTTCTGTGTCACCTCTGACCTTGCTGGGACTCTGTGCATGTTTGGCCGAGAGAGATTGGTTATTAGGAAATACATGACCTCTGTGTACACATGCAAACCAAAATCAGTGTATCTAATACCATAGTGGCCTGTCAGTGAGTCATTCTCACACCCCTAACCTCTTTGTGGAGGCGGCAAAGGGATTGAGAGACTCTTTGTCTCAGTTTGGGAAAATATCTCCTGTTGAAATGTTTGGTTACTAGGACATATACAGATGAATATAATCCCTGATGCTGAGCTTAGTTGACATGTGTTTTAAGCTCAGTCTGAAATGTTATGACGATGTGCTTGCAGAACTTAAAAGAGCTTCATGCACTGCTGACATTTTCTTTTCAAACAGAAAGGAAACATTGTTTTATGCTGTGGTAGAATTTGTGCTCTCCCACCCCAAGCTTTTCTATGCCCCACTGGGTGTCAATCAAAACTATAGAAATATGATGCTCAAAATCCAAGGAGGTAATACCTGTTTGGAGCAGGTACAGGCAGCTATTGAGGAGATTGTACATATTTAAGGTGTCAAACAATGGCTTAGAACCTCACACCAGAACCTAGACGACACCTCATCACAAGTAAACCCAACATTTTTGAACAATCATAGCAGACATTGTAGTCTTTTTATTGACGCTTTGCTTTGTCTTTTCTTACTATCCAGACCCCTTTTTTCATTTCTGGTCATTTGATTCCCCGATGACCACAATTTCTGAAGTTTATATAATGCACATCAGTTTGGGAACAAAGTCCCTGAGAACACCTGAGGGTGTTGAAATGTAATATTATTGTTCTGTTGAAATGCACTTAACATCAGCTCCATTCTGGCAGGCTCTTTGACGTATTCGCCTTGTTGGAATTACACATGTGGTCTGGGATGACACAGAAACTGAGTGAGGTCTGGATCCTCCAAAGAATTTGTACTTCATTGCTAAGTGTCTTGTTTGGTCATTGTGCAGAAATGCGGAAGCCAAATGAGCAGTGATTTCTAGATCAGTCCTAAAAACAGTGTGATACTTATAATTGTGCACAAAGATTACGAATCCTTTAGAAGCTGCAATGTATTCAGTGAAGTGAAGTTCCTGAACAATATAAACTAAAGAAAAAGCATGAATGCAAGATGAAGCAATCCCTGGGCCTTTTTGAATTTCTTGCCATTTTAGAAGTCACTTCAAAATTGCTTTTAATAGAAGGTTTTAAGTATTCTTACCATTTACTGATGTCAGTAAAATGTTTGGGTTATCATGGTTGTCATGGTTCATGGAAAACTGTTCAGAGACTGGCTTCAGATTGTGACAGCATCAAGTTCTGGATGAACCACAGAAATTTACAGAAAGTGGTTTCTTCAAAGACAAAGTGTCCCCTCACATACTTAGAGTCTTTTCCAGTGTGTCTTACTGTTATTGCAGAACGCACACCTCCATAAATTCAAAATGTGACTGACATATCATGCTTTCTTTATCAGCAAACTCAGAATCATTTCTCAGTATTTACAAATATCTGACAATGACAACATATACATACACACACATATATATGTAGCTATTTATATATAAAACATATATAAAACTAGATAAAGTTACTATCATATTGATGTTGTTACAATCAGAATAAATTCACTGTGTTATACTTTGTGCTTACTGGGTTTGGATTTGTGAAAAGTGTGACTTACTTAATGCAACATATAGAAAAATTATGCTACAATATATAATATTAATGACTGTTTTCTGTAAAACTGGTGCTGTCAGTAAGTGATAGATTAAAAATAAATTTAAGTTGCTCAGGGTGTCCAACTTGTGACTGTTAATATTTCCAGGGTTCAAAGGGAGACCCCGGGCTGTCTCCAGGCCAGGCTCCACCAGGAGACAAGGTAAGAAATCTGCCTCCAGTCTGTGTGTCAAACTCCTTGTCACTCTGTTTTTTTGTCAGGCCCATTGTTCTTTTCTCTTTTCTTCTTGGCTTCTTTAGAATATATTTCTTTACTTTTCTTTCCTCTTGTCTATCACAAATCCTTTACATCTTTTACGTGATTCGGTCATTTTACATGAGGTGGTATCAGTCCTTGCTTAAACCTCATTTAGTCTGCTCACAAACTGTTTTTTCATTTATTTAGTATTCCGTTTATTAGAAATTTGAGCAAAATATACAATATAATGGTTTATAATTACTGGTTGAATTTATTTAACAAATCTCTGTGTGATGACTCATTAACAACTCAGCACTTTCTAATTTGTGGATGATGTAAAACATATTTTTTAATTATTGTTAAATCTTATGAAATGTTTTCTGTGCATTCGTTAGAGTGCTTGATCAGTGAAGTTGAGAGCCTGGTTTTCCTCATCCCATTCAGTTCATTCAACTTCCTTTCCTTTCTCCATTTCTGACTCATTTTATTATCAATGATTTGTGTGGCTTAACCACAGCTGGTCTCTCTTACGGTCTACTCTCTCTCCATCCTTGTCTCTTTTTCTTCCAAGCATCATCACAATAATGATTTTCCTGAACAGCACTGTTAAATGTCTTGAACTAATTAAGCTAAAAAAAAAAAATCTTTTAATACTTGCTGCACTCACAGAAATCCCCTAAGAAAAACTATCATGACTTCTCAGACTAACATTAAATTTCACTAAACTAAACTAGCATGTTTGTCAGTATTAATGTTATTTCTCTAATCTCCATTCACCCTCTCACCTCAAGTTTTAGATATTGCTCAACATGTGGTTTCGATTAAAAGCAACTTGAATAAGACATCATTAAAATAAAGTGGTGGTAGACACTGCCTGAAGTAGAAAAGCACCTTTTAACTGTCCATATCACTCCCCTGTGGAAAATCCACTGCTTCTTTCTACTCAAGATAACCATTTGCTTTTTTACAGTGATCTTTAATAATGAATAGTTGGACTGTTGGACCTTTGCCATGTTGTTCATCAGTCATCTGAGTTAATGCGCTTTTCATGCTGTAAAAAGAAGATTTATTTAGTGTTAAGTAATTTATACTACAGTCATTCGCTTGCTTTCATTTCATAACATATTATTCTAAGTGTTGAACTAATGCCTTAATAACACTTTTTGCAGGTGTTATATTATTCTCTTTTTCATTTGTTTCAATAGGGTGACAGAGGTCCACCAGGTCTCATTGGACCAGATGGATTTCCAGGTCTACCGGTAAGATGTAGTTTGTTAAACTGTTTGTGTTTAAACTAGCAGCTGATGCTGAAGATAGAGAAAGACTTTGAAGACTTTGAAACTATATTTTTGAAGGACCTGTCTAAGCAGCTCTGTTTGCTGATCCAACACATTTTCATGAAATCATTTGGAGTTCTGCTTATATTTTACTTTTAAAACAGCTTTTTTCTTTTTTTCTCTTCACTGTTGTCTGTACAACCTAAGTATTGAAGTGAGGTAAAACAAGGTTTGCAGATATATTATTGGTTCATAAAAGTTAAAGGTTGGTTTAAGAGTTAAGTTTAAGACTTTAGTTTAGGACTAACTGACCCTGTATCAGTATTCCTGCTGTGTTCCCCCCCAAGTGTTAGCCACAGCCGTTAGTCGAGGCCTCTTAATGTGGTCAGTATTAGGTTACTCTGTTGGAGACAGCCTACAGCCCACCCTGCCCTCTGCCTGCCTTCAGTCTTTCTGTCTGTCTTTACCTTGATAGAAAGAAACATGTAGATAAATATCTAACCTTTTCTTGCTAATTCTTACTTCATCTGTCTACTTCACACACATTTTCCCCCGTCTTTGCATATCTCTGTCTCTGCATATATTTCCATCTGTGTTGCTGTCTGACTTAAACCTGATAGGCTTTGAGGTCAAGGTCAAAGGTCATCCAAAAGAGGAAAGGCACCCTGCCCAGTGTCAGGAGGTCAATAACATGCACAATGTCCAGTGCCTGTTCAGGTCAACAATTGTCATGCCTAACGAAAGAGAATTTCATGGATGCTACTATGAATAAAATGAAAGATGCTGGAATTCTGTCTGTGTCCACCAGTATTCACATATTCATGCACACTCACATCTGGTTTTTCCTGTAGTGTGTCTTGCGCAAAAGGGTGCATTGGTGTTGCTGTTACTTGAATTATGTCCTTCTGATACAGAACAGACTTAATCTGCTATAGTATGTGGCCCTGCTGCCAGGTAGCCTATTATTGAAGCTCTGAGTCTAGTCTCCACATAGCTGGTCTTCACCTTGCCTCCCAGGAGGCCATCCGAGTGTTTGCAGTAGCTGTACCTAATATACCCAGCACATGAACTGTGCCCCGTCAAGTATTTTCAGAGGAAATGACTGGCTCGGGGCCTATGCTCTTTACCCCCAAGTGGGCCTTTATTGAGTGTGAAGGTTCATGTGTCACAACCTCGGAAGCACACATTCGGAGTCAATGGTGCCGTTCAAGAAGGTATCTTGTTGCCCCCAAAAGATACTGACCTGGCCCTGACCTTGTGTTTTGGAGCTGTAAACATCTGTTGTTGATAATCATGTCAAAGGGAAAAATAAAAGGGCTTGAGGGAAATAAAGCTCTGATTTAGCGAACAATAAATCCTGTTTAGTTTACAAAGAAGTTCTTGTTTAACTAAATGTGTAATTTGGCACAAAAAACTGACTGTGGATTAGAATGGGCAAACTGTTAATCTTATAGAAAGTCTTTATGTTTTAATTGTGTCAATTGTGTTAATTTCCTTTTAAACTTCACCCATACTGTACTCTGCAAAAGATTCATGTTTAGACTAGTCTAGAACACAAAATGGCCAGTGCACTGGTTACCAGGAAAACTACGAATGAAGAAGACAATGCAGTTTAATGAGCAGTCTTTTATGAAATAGAGAATGAAACAATAATATACTCCTTTTGCTCATGAGGCTCACCATGAGGTTTTTTGTGAAAGTGTTGACTATTGGCTGACCTAAACTTGACCTTTTATGTAGAGCCACCATCTGATCTAATGTTTCATCTGACCAATATTTTGATTTATGACCAAATACCAGTAAGGTTCTCATCAGCTTCGATGTACTTGCTCAACATCAGCATGTTAGCCTTTAGCTCAGTGCACTTCTGTGTTGCTTTGAGGCTTTAGTAGATCCTCATAGAGCATGCAGCTTGGTTGTAGACTCTCTTTTCTTGTAAATGTCTGTGTTGTTTTTACATGAAATATACTCAAAAAACATTTGTTTATTCAATTTGCAAGGGTCCTAAAGGTTATCCAGGGCCATCTGGGCTGCCAGGAGAACAAGTAAGTGATGTGTGTGTCTAAGCAAGAGAAAGAGTTTTATTTTGCCAAAGTTCAGCAGTTGCCATTAGCTCTGATGTGCATCAAACAACAAAAGCCTTAAATTTAACAAATGGAATCACAGCATTTATACATACACAAACAGGATCAGTCCATGTACATTTGTGCACACACCCAACAATACACATCTGTGCCTGTGTGCGTCACCAGCTAGTTACATCAGTCTTTCAGCTATCCCCTCTAGTCAGTGGTTTCTTTCATCCTCTGTTTACACCCCCTCCTTGATGGAAAAACACCTCATCAAAATGCTAACAATTAATGAGATTACACAGCTTCACTACACATGTCCACATCAAAGGGCTCTAAGAATAGAGTTTTAATGGATAATGTTAGATTATTATTGATAGAAAGGAAAAAAGTTTGAGAATGGAACATCTGTATTCGTGACAATATTAAACCCTCACATATGTATTATGGTTTGGTCAAACAATCATTCAATTCAATTCAGTTCAGTTTTATTTATATAGTGCCAAATCATAACAAAAGTTATCTCATGACACTTTCCATACAGAACAAGTCTAGACAGTACTCTTTATAATATTATTTACAGAGACCCAACAATTCCACCATGAGCAAGCACTTGGCGACGGTGGCAAATGTCAGTAGAATATAAAGATTACTGAGTTATTAAAAATGCTGATTGTGCCTGTTAAGGGTCTGTGATTTGCACAAAGTCACAGATAACAGTAAGTCTTATTGAAACTGATGATTGTTTTAAATTGTGCTGGATAAGAGCATAAGTTGAATAATGTAATTTTACCAGCGGGCTGAAACAGCAGAGTGAGCCAGTGAGGGAGGGGTGGGCTGGAAGGGCGCAGAAAGGTACAGTTAATAGACAGGGTTGTCTTGGTAGGGGCTGTCCGAAATGAACAGTGCTTGTTTTATTCCTCAGTTGGCAATGCTGGTAGAGGTCCCTGTGTCTCCTCTTTCACTTTATCCATCCATCTAATCTCCCTATTCACCGTTCATTCATTCTCTGTCTGTCTGTCTCTGTCTGTCTCTCTCTCTCTCTCTGCTGCAGGGCATACCAGGACCTCTTGGGGAACCCGGGGCTGCAGGTTACCCTGGCAGGCAGGTGCAGTGAAAAATACAAAAATACGCTTCCAGTTCCTCCATCGATCCTCTTAGATTCTTCATTGCTCTACCAAGAACTCTACAGAGAATACACAGAAATAATAATGATAATTGCAAAATGCAAACTGCTTTCTGCTGTCTTATGTAAGATTATTACTCATTTTGGATTTGAAATTTAGTGGTAAACAATTGCTATTTCCACTAGAATATACTGAATGTGTGCAGTCTCTGGGCTTAAAGCGTGTGCAGCAGGGTAGACAAGGAAAAATAAATAGCAACTTTAAGAACCATAAAACCATGTGTTTTTGTTTAACTGTATGTCAGTCAAGCCTGCTTTCTTTCTCTTATCAGGCCATTCGGAGTCTCGTGGTTAGGTTTGCCTCACCATGGGAAAGCTTGAGCTTACATGTGCTGTGACAATAGGTCCTCCTCACCAGTCTTTACTTTGTTGCAGGGCTTAGCGGGGCCACAAGGTAACCCAGGACCTAAAGGTGTCCGTGTAAGTATAAGTGGCTCACTGCTCTCATTTTGCCCTTTTTTCTTCAACAGCACTGGATTGAACACTTAATTTCCTGAAAGGATTAGGATAGTGTCAAGCCCTCAGCCTTGCTCCAGAGAGACTTCTCAGGATCTGATTTGTATTTCTGACACACTGCCTGATGTGAGACTTTTTGTGGGGGCAGGTCCTGATTGTTTCTAAAGGCTGACTGGTTCTTCTTACTATCATTCCTCAACAAACAGGAATGCCCTCAAAAACAGAAGAAAGCGAAGAGGACATAAGACTGATGGGAGAATTTCGGATGGGAGAAAGTATGAACGTAGACAGAAGGGGGTCAAATGAGCTAGTTTGAGAAGGGACTTAAGTGGAGCGTTGCTGCTCAGAGAAACAGGATAGCTGGGATTACTATGTCAGAGTGAGGCAGTCAGGGTGAAGACACAAAGACAGGCAGTGCAATGATAAGATTGTGTGAGAGTGAGAGAGAAAAAGAATGAGAGAGGGGGGTCAGGCTTGCGCAAATTACTCATACATCCTGATTTAAAAAAAAATTATGATATTATATAATATAATATGATGGGCCATTACTTGTAATGTCTGGTACATCATCAAATATTCCAGCACCTGAAGTATATGCAGTGACTTGCATGTGTTGGATTAATTCACTGCGTCTGTTTGATAAAGCCAAAGACATTCTCATCCTGAAACCAACAAATACACATAAAATGGCAAGCACAGCATTCCATATGAACAACCCTGCATTTGTGTTGGAGGTGTAAAAAAGGGGAAAAAAATTGCTACACAATTTGAATTGATTCATGGTCTCAGGCTGGGAGGTGCAGACACTAACCCTGGCCACATCACAGCAGCAAATTCCAAATTCAATCCAAGTGATAGACAGGTGACGGTAACACACCAAGCAGCAATATGCAAGCAAGCAAAGAGGGGGAAAAGAAGACTGCTTGCTAACAAGCAATGGATGTAGACAGTGCTGAAATAAAATATTGTAAAATGTGGTTCCAGTTGTTTTACGGGAAGAAGGCATTATTATCTTCCATTTGTTGGAGCTGTATTGGATGATACAAAACATTTTAGTGAGCAACACTGAATGTGAACTTTGCTTGTTAACAAAAAACTCCATAGAGTGCCTCAAGATGCATTCCTAATGTCAGTGAATTAACTTGGTTTGTGGCCGCAAATAACGTAAAGAGAGTTTTTATGAATAGAATATCTCAAAGCAGCCTAGCCAGTGGCATCATATTTTCCTCCAGAATTTCATGCAGGATACATCAGAGTAATGGTCACCGACGTTTCAGAAATACACTGCTGAAAAAATGTGGTTTTGTTGTAATGTGCAGACAATGTTGTGATATGAAATTCTGGTCATTTCCAGGGTTTCATTGGGCCTCCTGGTGTTGCTGGGCCTCCGGGTCCGGAGGGGGAGAAAGTGAGTGATGTTTCTTTATCTTCAGTGGACAAGGTCTTTTTAGCCACTATTTCTGTTTTTGGACACATTTTTTTCATTCCCAGTGCTGTTGACATTTATTTCTAACAATGTTCTCATCTTCGTGTCTTCCCACTCCATTTGTTTTTTTCCTCCTTTGTCTGATGCTTAGTACCTCCCTGACTGAGGTTAGATAGATACAAGCTTCCATGACATTTTTTGTTTTCACACTTTGCCCTTTGCTGTCACCTCTGTTTCAGTATATCTTGATATACAGTATGTTTAGCTACTTACTCACTTACTAAAAGTGAGAAAGTATAGATGTATGTCAGAACATCTTTTATTTTTTAATTTTTGGGCAAAAATAAAGTTATGCTTGGCAGTAGTTATTTAAAATGTTCATTTACATATTTAAAATGATTACTTTGCAGAAAAAATGTGAAGAAAGTTTCCATCTAGGTTATGCCTGAATGACATCACTCATTCCTTCATTCTTGTGAGATTCCAGTCTCTATCCTGCTCTTCATGGTTCTGTCATGGCTTGCAGCACATCAGTTTGTGCCAAGGGAATTATTAACTCAATGTGATGAAACAATGTTGGCTTACAGTAGGCCATATTAGGAATCTCTCTATATACATTTAATAGTATTTAGGAGGGTTTTGCTACATTCTATCCAGATGGATATACAGATAAGATTAGGGGAACTGTGCCTCCTCACTCTATTATGGCCTGTAATTTTAGTCCAGTGGTTAAAACTTGAAACTTGTTACACCAGTTACCTGGGAGCAGCACAGTTTCATATCCCAGATTTAAATCATTTATTCATTTGTTTTTCTTTTCTAGGGCATTCCTGGTCCCATTGGAAAACCTGGCCCCAAAGGAAGACATGTAATAATGAATCCATTTTGATTCCTACTATAGTTTATTGTTGCTTCTAAATACAAATATATATATATACCTCTGTCATCTATCAAGGGAGACAGCTGCATGTGTGATTGTGTTATCATTTGGAAAATCAGGGAGGTTTTAAAAATGGATAATTATGTTCCCATGATCCCATGATGTATATAGTACTGTATATCGTCTTAAAATAGCAGTATTTTACATCCATATAACACAAAGGAACATCAAAAGGAGAATCATTTGTATGCTGCATTTGTTGTGAATGTGTTAAAACAGCAGGACACTGGTTAATCTGTGCAGAGAATGACTCCTTTGGAGGATTTAACACTATTGAAAGTGTGGTAAATCACACATTTACATTGGAAATGTTTAATGCCCTGTCTTTTGGCATAGGTCCACCAATACTAAGCTTGCTCCAGGGTGGCATTAAAACAAAAGCCCAGTTAGATTAAGATAGAGACAGATGGAATGTCAAGGTCGGGCCCTCACACTGTGAAAAGTTAATGTTTTAAAAACAAGCCTTGGTTTTTCTGTGTTGAAGTTGCCAAGCGGGCAGGCAGCCCAGTGTCTCTTTCATCTGAAGGTTTTTTTTTGTGGAACATTGAGCGATGTCTGGCTAACTGGATCAAAGTCTGTGGCCTAAGGGCTGTTGTAAGCTAGTCCGCAAGCTCACCATCACACTGGCTAATCTTGCCTCATTAAGTAAGCATTATTTTACACCATATCAAAACAAATTTGATCTTGATCAACAACTTGGGGAAATTGCATGTTAAATGCCATATTTAAATTAAAGATGGATGCTGTGCGGTACAAAATGTATAAATTAAGTAATAGTAAGAAAGAAGTGAAAGAGAAATAAAAAGTCAAATGATTGTTAATTTACCTGTATAGAAGTGGCGTATACTACAAGTGGAGAGTATAACTGGCAATGGTTGCTCTGATGTTCTTAAATTGAATGTGGATGTACTTACCCCACAGGGTGTAGTGGGTGATGCAGGGGAGAGGGGGCCTCCTGGTCCTGATGGCAATGAGGTGAGAACTCTTCTCCGCCTCCTGGTGAATTCAGCTGTCCTCTTTTTTGTCTTGCACTTTTCATCTACCTCTGCCTGTTATTCCACCTTTCTCTCCTCCATCTCAAGTCTTCCTGTCTCTCTCCCTGTTACTTGTCTTCTCTCACCAGTGACTGTATATTCAGTTCCAGGCTATTTCCCACATTAACGTGTTCAGTTTCATGTGCTAAAGTCATTCTTTTATTCTTTTTTTCATTTATGTTGAGGCCTTCTGTCACCTTTGTATTCACAGTGTGTAACAAAACAAAATACAAAAACGGGTAAGATGTTGATGCACATAAACCTTTCGCACCAAGTCTCATGCAAATTATTTTTTACATTAATATGGCATCATAAAAGATGGACAGGTAGTTTATTTAAGTGGCTAACCTTATCAGTTGGTTGTGTAGTAATATTAAGAGTGCACAGGAAGAGACACATAAATAGGCCTGACCATACTGAATATTTTAAGATCTTCTTCAGTGGAAAATTATACAAATTACCAAGCAGTTAACTTTTGGGTTTCAGACATACGTTTTTTAGATGCTCCATCATCCTAGATGTTAGCACATGAAAACATAGAGTCACACTTACAGTATTTCCAATGTAGCCTTGGGAATGAGGAATGTGCAATACTGTAAGTGTCCTGTCCTGTGTACTTAGGATGTTGCTGTGATGTTTCACAGGGGCCTGTTGGTGGGACTGGAATTAGCGGCTTTCCTGGCCTGAGGGTGAGTATCGGTTTTGCAATGTTGTAATTTTTAATGCTGTGTGTCCTGTGCCAAATAGGCACTGTTTGTCATTTGTGTCATTAACTTGGCTGACAGTTCTGCTTCTGCCTCTCCTTGTACTTGTTTCCAAGATTGCTTGTCTGTCCATCTTTCTTTCTACTTGTCTGTCTCTAGTGGTGAGATTGGGGTTTGGATGATGGATAGCAGGATGTGCTGAACCTGAGCCAGAGTTTTTCATGGCAGCAGAATATTTCTTACTGTTAATGATGGTGGGATTCAGAATCAAAAAATCTTGGCTGTATGTCATGTGTCTTTAACACTACTAACTCCATGACATTTCCAAAATTATTGAAGCACGTATAATGTTACTTGTGTCACGTTCATTACGACCATCACATTATTTCCCTCTAATCTCGACCAATCACCCACTTTTCTTAATCATTAGAATCAGTATTACTGGTGACAAACTTGGCAACTTAATTTTCTCATCTGCTCTGCCTTAGTCACTGACAACAAGTGACTGCTCACTCCTATAATCTAAAAGTGGATCTATGTGTATACTTAGATATTTTTTTCAGCAGATTAGTTTAAATATTGCAAGATGAAAACAGTTTCTGTACAGTGAGCTATTTAGCTGAAGATTGCACTATAGCTTGGGAGAACATAAATAAACAAGACATGTCACCAAGGTAAGCAAGACATTTTATTGTGCCTTTCCTCTTATATGCAACAGTCTGTGACATCATGGGCTCTGAGTACAGTTGTGCATGGTTGTGCACAGTGAAGAAACCCTAAACATGTGGATGTTTTAGACATTACAGTTTTACTGGTGCAAGTCACAGAGCATGCTATCTTCTTACTGTGGAATGTGCGACTGTTAAAAAGTCTGAGTTCATACAGGTCTCTGAAACATCCCCGTTCATGTCAGCAAAATACATACATCAGTATACATCACCTTTCCTGTGTTATAATTTCAAGCTTCATTTACACTGGTTTGCTGTCCTCGTTGCATGGGGATTTATTGGGGTGCTTGAAGGGTCACTCTGTGTGTGTTAGACACATCTGGATGGATGAGGTTTCTTTAACCTTTACCTCAGGTACTGTCTGTAAGACAGACATAGTCTGACATGCAACACAAAATCTGTAGTAAATCTGTAAGTATTTTTAAGTAATCTTTAAGTATTTTCTATTTTGTTTTGACTTCAACAAAGGTATTATCACAGACATTCTTATTCATGAAGTGTAGTCAAAATATATAATAATATCACAGCTTTGAATTTTTTTAACTACATCTGAATATTTCAGATTTATTTAGTGTGTCATTTCAGAGTTGCAGATCAACATGACCCCTGCTTGTTTAATGGATTGTGTTGGCTGTAAAGGTTGTAACATTTACAAATCTTTGTCATCTTTGGTTTCAGTTAGACCACCATACAGCACAGACCACTTTGTATGGTCTGGAAAGAACAAGATGCCCACATTCATAAACAATGCCCCCCATCCACACGCACACACACGCACACACGCACACACACGCACACGCACACACACACACACACACACACACACACACACACACACACACACACACACACACACTGTTCTCTCATTCAGTTAGCCACAGGGCATCATCATTTTGTCTTTAAAAGACAAAAGACTTAATTACAAGAACCAAAGAAAAGAATTCTCATCTGTAAACAGTGGTAAATGTTCTCCATTGGTCTGCATTATCTAAAAAAATATTGCAGTGGCTGGCTGTCTAATTTATGACCGCCATTGGCGCATCAATCCCTTTTTCTCAAAAGAAAAAATAAATAGCACAGCACTTGTTGATGTCTGGAAAAAGTGGACATCGTGACAAAAAACGACGTTTGTGGCAGAATAGTTTTGGTCAGACCATAAACAGAATCATCTGTCGGAAGGCACCGTGGCACTAAAACCTCATGTGGCCATAGCACGTCTTTGCATTGTCTTCTCTAACAATCATTCTCCAAGTCGTGTCCCTTCCTTTCCTTTCTTTGTTTTTGTTTTTTTTTTTATTTTTTTTTTTTGGCCTTTTTCAAGCTTTATTTTTGATAGAGACAGCTGAAGAGTGACAGGAATGCAGGGAGAGAGAGAGACAGGGAATGACATGACAAAGAGCCACAGGTTGGATTCAAACCCTCGAAGCAAGGACTGAGCCTTCGCACAGGACTCCCTTGAAAACAAGATGATTCATCTTAAGGGACTATCCTGCAAATTAAATAAACATGGGGCGGCTGCTCTACCAACTGAGCTAAACGCCGCCCCTTCCTTTCTTTGTTTTAATGCTCTATTGGTCTTTAAAAGTCCAGGGAGTAGGACTTAGAGGAATCTATTGGCAATATATGGCAGAAATGGAATACAATATTCATAAGCATGTTTTTATTAGTGTATGAAGTGCACATTTCTACAGTAGCCTAGATTGGACAAACCAGACAGTGGTTTCTGAGTGGGCCTTTGGTGTTTTACTGTGTTTCACAGCCACCGTAGTTTGTCCTGCATGCTTGGAAGGAGAGGGTGAGGCAAGTGGTATTCATTTAGTTGCAGTCTGCAACCTCATCGCTAGATACCACTTAATCCTACATACTGAACATTTAAAACATTGTGTGTTGGTTGTGTAATATATTGGTCTTACTTAAGAAAAGCTGCACACTACACGTCCAGACCAGGTTCAATTTCAGTTAAAGTGCCTCACACATTTTGTGACTTCACAACTGACACACATTTTCACCTTGTGTTTTGAAGTCCTTGAAGTCGTGACATGAGTGTCGCTGTTGGCACAAATTAAACCATTAACCATTTATAAATTCATTGTTAATGATAGAATCAGCTGATGTGTTACTTCTCTTTATACAAACAAATAATTGCCTGTAAGAACTTTTGGGTAATAACAGAAGAGGGCCAAAAAACGTACACCTCCTCGTTGTGCTCACTCATTTATTGAGAGGTAATTACACAAAGTTAGAACTTCTGTTAAGTAATCAGAAAGAACGGAAACAGAGCAGCAAGTGTTCATTCTGGTATGCACTTGATGTCTTTGCCAGTGTGTGACTCAACAAAATTTCATGCAGCCAGACACACTTTCACAGCTCTTTCACAGATAAAAAGCAAACAGGTGAGGTAGGTGGAAACAAAAATAGTTGTTTTAAATTTGATAGCCTTTATTGTGTGTGTGTGTGTGTGTTACTGCATCACCACTCTTACTTCAACCAGTTGATCACTTTTAAATGGTGTGGTGAGGGCTGCATTTACAATAATTATACTTGAATGTACAAATACATTCTCCGCTGGCATGTTATGTGTCAAGTACGTGAAGCAATGTAGTATGTGATACACTGGGTGCTTAAGCGATTCGTGTTTTATTGGATTCTCTGAGGCTACAGTGGTTGTGTTGAAACTAGAGGTACAGGAATGAAACAATCTGGTTTTTGTCAATCCTTTAATCACATGTCATGGGAGAAAATGGTTTGGATGATCTCTAACCACCTGGCAGTCAGGCTACATCTTGACAGTATTTTGAGTAAAGGCTGTGTGGGATGTTGATGTACCAGGTCGCTTTAATTTGGATGGTAGACACCAGAGTTTTGGGGAAAGGGTTTAGGGGAAAAGTTTATCTCCTCCTTTCAGTATGTAATTTCTCACGTGTTCTCTGTTGAAAGCCTCTTTTGATGGTGTGCATGTGATTTGTGTCCATCTTGCTGCAGTACAACAGTGGAGCCGCAGCATCAAACACTAGTCTTACAGGGTCCAGATGGACTCCTAGTTTAGGCCACATGTCCATGATGACATAAAATTAAGCCATGTTTTCTTACTCACCTCTCACTTAGACTTGCATCTGGACCAGACTGACAGATGTTTGGATAGAGGATAGTGCTGTGATCTGACATTTTCTTTACTGCAAAAAAGTTAAAGATTCCCCATTGTCCTTGTATTCATTTGTATTAACGATGCTACACACACATTGCTCCTGACTGTTTTGGAACAAATTCTGACACCTCTTCACCCTTACAACCAAATTCCACCCGGCATGGATGCGACGTGTTCCGTGTGCACCATGGCCACCAGAGATAATCACGGCCATTCTAGTCAATGTTTGAAATCTCACCAGAAGTGCCGCGGCCCGTTTTTAAAAGCGTCCCATAAGGTCCCATAAGGATATAAGAATGCCCTGCACAAACTTCTGATCATAAAAACAGCCAGAAGGGAAACAATTTAACAGTGTAGCATATTTACATATTTAGAAGCACATGAACCAGTGAAAAATTACCAAATCTGAGCAAGTTAACAGAGTGTGGTCGGCAAAACGCTGAAACCCTCCTGGTGGCGTTTGAAGTCACATTGAGAACAGACCAAAACAGCATTGTGGCTGCGACATACTGGTGACACGCCTGGAGGGGTTCTGTCATTAGTCCCTTATCCTTTAAGCCTTCTGCTGTCTTAAAGAAATAAGAAAAAAAAATTAAAGTGAGAAGGCCTTGTTTTTTCCAAAAAAAAATGTTTACCACAGTATCACACGAAACAATACCTATATACATAGATACGAAGGCTGTGTTTAGTTTAATGTGATTGAGTGTGTGAGTGTGTGTGTGTGTGTGTGTGTGTGTGTGTGTCTGAATGGTACATTTGTGCATGTGCTTAGAAACACACACCCACAACATCATTGCTACTTGCATGTTTGTAGCAGTCACAGTGAAAACCTCTCCATCAGTGGCCAGCTTGACCACATTGCTACTTGTAAAGGGTATTTTTCGGTCCAGACACACATTCTGGCCATTTTCACCTCGCCTCTGCCAATTAGAGTGGATGTTGTGGGCTGACAGTGGTTAGCAGGGCCAAGTCCAGAGCCAGACTCATGCAAAACAACCGGCTATTCTGTCAACACGGCTTAGTTCTGTTGTGAGGTTGTAACAAACTGGAATGCTCTGTGTAAGAAAAGGCAGTCTGTTTTCAAAATAACGTCTCTGCCAAGAAGGAACCGGAAACATGTAGCTTGTGTGAGTCTGTGTGTTTCTGATACATCAATTCCATTGTGTACCTACTTCCCTCCACAGGGGGACCCGGGGCCTGAGGGACTGCGAGGACTGCCTGGTATGGTGGGACCTCAGGTAGGTTAGACATTGGCATTCTGTGAATGCTCTAAATTTTAGGAAACAATATTTTACATACAATTAGATGTCAAATTAAACCACTGGAATTTGTGAAGTACACACCCAAGTAATACCAGGACATAATGTTCAAATATGTGAGAAATAAGTTTCAAAATATTTACCCCAATGCCAACTTTTATCATTCTTCAGCCTCCTCCTCGGCTTTACTTGATTTGCAGGTGCTTGGAAAATAATTCTGTCATTGAAGTCACTGATTGTCTGCAAAATGTTCCCCCTTTCCTCTCTTTATCTCTAATCGACTGGTTTTTCTGCTTTCCTTCCACCCTTTCCTCTCCCTGTGGCAGGGCCCAGCAGGACGAGCCGGCCTGCCTGGATTGAAAGGTGATAAGGTGATCTAAATATTTATATTATTGCAGTGTGTCTGTGTGTAATGTGTCACTAGCCCAGTTCACATAATTCAGCATATTACAAGAGATCCTGTTAATATTTTAATGACTTTCAAATATCATGATACAAAGACTATGTTAGCAGTTCTTTATGTTAAATATTCATATCGCTCCGTAATGCATGTTGGTTCTTTGTGACCATTAATTTCATGATATTAAAACTGAATTTTGACAGTTGCTGCATAATGTACATGTAATATACTGTTTATACCTTATGTACAATCTATTATCTATGGTCATATTGTGACCACTGTGGCAGGGTAGTGTTGTGTTATATCTCTGTATGATACTGTGAAATTCAGGGTGAAGTGGGACAAAGGGGCCAACCAGGAGACATGGGGTACCAAGGCGATAAGGTACGTCTGCTGTCACACAAGCAAGGTTTTAAGGAAAATACTGATGTACACCATCTAAACATTATGTGCATAGAACTATCATTACCAACAATTTCTAAAAAGATCATTAGTGATTCTATTCCCTCATCTATCAGTCATGACCTGTAAAAAAAAAAAAAATCCCCAAAATGAATTTTTGTTTTTCTTGATCCCACTTTACTTCCTGCTATGACAAATGATTGCATAATAGCAGAATCTAGAGAAGAACATTTGTCTTTTCTAAATCAGGAAAAGATCAATCAAAACATTTCCACAAAACAGAAAATGCATTGTGTTTGAGTAAATGCAGATGTCGATTCATAAATCAGTCCGGTTTTATTCACATAAGCACATCGAGGCATGAATTCAGTTGTATAGAAATGGATGAAAACAAACACACACAGAGACCAATTTGAGAGTGTTGTGTCTGTATCTTTCAGGGTGCTGCTGGTGTACCTGGTCCTACTGGGCCAAGAGGGAAGCCAGGACCACCGGTATGTTCGTGTGAGTGTGTATGTGTCTGTGCAGCCAAGGGTGCATTTGTTTTAGTGAATTAGTGAAAGTGTATTTATTTACTTGATTATGTGTGTTTCTATATTTGTGTGTGTGTGTGTGTGTGTGTGTGTGTGTGTGTGTGCACATGCTTGCCATTTTATACAGCTTTTATAGACAAAGCCAAGCAAACACGGCATACCATAATGAGATCGGGACTATTTTTGTTCACTTGTAAACTGAACTGAAATTTGGTCACATTCACAACACATCTGCTGTATTGTGCACTTACTGCTTGAAAGAGGGAAGAAAGAAGTGAAACAAATGTCTTGTTTTCTTATCAGCAGAAATAAGCTCTGATTAAGAAAAAAGATGAAACACTGAAACCTCCCCCTCTCCTTATTCAGGATGCATTGTAAACAAGTCCAGATGTTGTCTTGTTCCACAGTACCTAGTTTCTATTCAGCATCAGCTGCTTTTGCAGTTCAAGTTACCACAGTCCTGGAGTAATCAGAATAACCACATGTATGCGTGTATGCAGCATTATGTTACTAATCAGTAAAGAGTTTGTTGTTTGCTCTGCACCCATGACTGTAGTTAAATTTTTGTTGCATCATATCAAATGTCTATACAAACACAATGTTGCATCATTTTGAGTTAGTAATACTATCTTTTACATTGTCAGTTTCATGATGAAAAATATAAACAAAATGCATTATTTAGGTGTTGACAGAGAAGTTGAGGAATTGTCTGAGAAAATCAAAGACAAAAAAATGAAATGATTATGTTGGGAAAAGTGTGGTTTCTTATTTCTTTTGTTCCTCATGTGTTTTCTGAATTTTGACCAGGGTAAAATTGGTGATATGGGGGCACAAGGACCACCTGGGCCTCCAGGACCAGAGGTAGGACATACATTTGATGAGTGTTTGTATTCAAAATATCAATTTATTTGTTATCAAGTTTTGCTATCACAGTCACACATGCATGAAATTAGATAGATAGATAGATAGATAGATAGATAGATAGATAGATAGATAGATAGATAGATAGATAGATACTTTATTGTCCTTTACAGAAAATTTGTTTCCCCAGCCTGTACGTGTCCTTTATACATACATACATACATACATACATAAATACAAGATACGTTGAGACACCACGACATAGCAACAAGAATATATACACATTTAACATTGTCAAATATTCTCCTCCGGGTCACTTAAATTCTATGTGAGGGAAGGGATGAATATAAGCAAATTAGCATCTTCCCATCATGTGGAGTTCAACTTTAATGAACTTTGACCATAGTTGGCTCCACTTGGCTCTCAGTGAGTTTCCCTAGTGAGCCAAGATGGAGTAGACTTTGATTGTTGCTGTGTCTAACCAGCCAGTATAGCTGCTCAAATGGACTACAGACCAGCAAACTGTGTTATGGAATTTTCTATCCTTAGGTTACACGAGGTCACGTGTGGGCCTTGAGGTCCTCGGCAGTATTAATTGTTTGGCTTTGATTGGGAACAGTAGGTGCCAGTCTATCTCAACACTGTGGTGGCCAAGGTCGAAGAAACCTATTGCTGCGTGCTTAGACATAATAGATAGCTTGCCGTTGACGTTCCAATTGGCGTAAACAGACATCTGTGTCTCCAGACTAGAATATGTTGACAATGACACCGTTCTTGGTAAAAACATTCTCTTTGTCTCATTTGGGGCGTATAGTATTTGTGGTGTTATCTTGAGGTTTAAAGTCTATCCACCAGCATGAGTTCAGCAGAATGTGAGACCAACTCAGACACTTCTGATGCACAATGAGAGTGTCTCTAATTCTCCTTGGCCAAGTGTCAATAAATATTACAGCATAAGACATCAGAGGCTCCTGAACACTTTCTTCCCTCCTGACCTCACCATTGACCTTTGACTTCAGCAATTTCTCCACAACAAACTGCACTGCCCATATTCAGCGCCACAGGAATTGAATTTCGCTTTGGCAGGCAATTCTGACTCACCTGCATTTGCGCATGTGTGACTGTGCCTTAATGAAGGAGCTTTGGGTTCCAAAAGTTCATTAAGTAAGCAATTTAAGGGAAACAACTTCAACTCCAGTTATATCAACAGCACAGACAGCACTAATAACAATATCATCTTTTTTTAAATGTTGCTGTAGGTAGACAGTGGCACGGAGAAGAAAAAAAAAAGCAAATCTTTCAGCTTTTTTAAATTGGGAAAATAACTGGACAGTGTTGAAATGTATAAAAATAGAGCATGATTGAGGAAAAGATAGGGATTATTACTTTGCTTTAGTTCTTGGGTACTTTTGCACAGTGTAGTATGCTGAGTAGAGCAATGATGGATAGTAAGCCAGCCCAAACACAGACGCAGCTATAAAACATAATCATCCTGCTGTAGCTTTTACTAGTGTGTGTAATGTGGTGGGCGCAGGGCCAAGGCAGGTCCTCTTTTATGAATGCTCCCACTCAAGATTATGATCACATGAAGACATTAGAGAGATATGGAAGTCATTGTAGAAGTAGCAGGTAGCGAAAAAATGCAGATTTCACTA
Source organism: Argyrosomus regius (assembly GCA_946959425.1). NCBI lineage: Eukaryota > Metazoa > Chordata > Actinopteri > Sciaenidae > Argyrosomus > Argyrosomus regius. The sequence continues at coordinate 23,584,381 of OX336888.1, read as the reverse complement.
AAGTGCAGATATCTCCAGCCACAGGCTCAGGTGACTTTTTGTAACTGAACATGGACATATAAAATATGGTCTAAAGTAAACAAATGCACCGATTATAGACAACCAAGAACACGTTATACATGAGAATTCTTGCAGATTACAAAGAGTCCATTCATGCTCCCCAAATGATGACCATTTCAAAATTTTGATAGTCCCCAGATTTTCTTTTAGCACTGATATCAAGTCAAATAGTGAACTTTGTACACAAGATAATAAAAAAATTTAATTTGCTTATACCATATTTGCTGTGGCTATTCGTGGACACCAGAGGATGAACCTGTTGTGACTCCATGACACTTCCTCTTTAGCCAATATGTGATAATCTAAGATGCCAGTTGCATCATTAATTGCTTCATTAATGATATATAGTATTCACAAGTATGTTTTCATCAGTGTATAAACACCTGAAAATAAAAGTTGTTGTGTTTACGTTACCTTAGAATGAGCCCTTTATAGCTACAGAAATCCTACACACTGGACCTTTAAGACAGCAGTAAGAGCATCCAGACCATGCTGATGTTCTGGACTGTTCTGGGCAATCCTAAAGAGCAAACTAACAGTGCAACTGCAAAGCATGCACAAAACATCTATAAAGGCAATAGTGAGAATGTGAGCCCATACAGAGCCCATATGAGCAGTCATGAAACAAGCAAAAATGTTATTGTGGACCCTCAACATCCCTCTTCTCTGAATACGAATCTGTGCCATCAGGAAGAAGCCTCTGTGTGCTTAAGTGCAAATCAGACTGCTTGAAGCTAGCACATATTCCATCCAGCTGCTTAACTCTAATGCTAAATCTTAGTGCACTAGAGCAACAAATATGTAATAAATATACAAGCACATTTACCCGTTATGCACATTACAGTTTCTTTTGTTAAATGTCTTTTCTATGATTTAAGATGTTTTCGCATGAAGCACTTTGTTCAACACGTCTCAAGCATTTATGATGTTTTTATGTGAAACAGACCAACAGACAATTGCACTAGCACTGTGCTCAAGACAAATATCCCCTTGGGGACAATAAACTGTATTCTCTCAATCAAGTTGTCTCACTGGCCCTAAAACTTGATAGTGTCCATGTATTGCATCAAAACAACATTAATCTTTTGTCCCTTGCTTTCCTATTTCTAGCATCTCCCTCCAGCATGTCTGTATTTTAGATGTAGAATAGCTCACCTTTTGTCAAAGAGGTCATTGTTGGTGCTGCAAAGTATGTGAAAAGCATGGAAAATGTCAAAACCACGGTGCACTCAGGAGTGCAACATGACCATAGGTCACATAGGCCACCGCTAGCAGGCATATTTTTCTGAAATGAGTGATTGTGTCATGGCAGGTGTGCCTGAAGGTATTCAGCATCTATCAGCTCAGTAGCAATCCATCACTATCTTTACATCAGTTTTCTATAAGCCTGCCTGTCCACCTGATGCAGATTTATGCAGGATGCCTTCAGTGATCTGCAATAAGGACCTGCTGTAGTGTATTAACATAGAAATAAGCCGGCTGCCATTTTAAATTCAGTATAATCCCACCTGCCCTGAAACGTACACAGACACTCAATGAGTTGATTTAATGTGTGAGATCAAACTCAACCAATTACTCATGCAACTCTTGACAGATGAAATAATAATAATGTACAATATTAATATTTTTCTCTTCTTCTGTTTTTACAAGGGGTTTCCTGGGGACATTGGAGTACCAGGGCCCAACGGTCCACCTGGACCAAAGGTACAACATTATCTCTCTTTCCATCCATCCATCCATCCATCCATTAAATCCATTAAATTGAATTCATGCATTTGACTGTGTTTCAGGGTTTGCAGGGTGCCAGAGGGCCACAGGGCCCACCAGGGCCACAAGGAACACAGGTGGGATGATTCAGCACGCAGCTCCCTTCTACATGTCTACATGGTTCTCGACTCACTGATACAAATAAGTGGAAAATATGGCTCATCAAGGGATTTCCATTGGATCATTAGTCTGAGGGAAGATTAAGTATCAGTACTTCTCATTTAGCATCTAGTCATATCTCAAACAGTTGCAGCCTAGATAGTGGGAGTTTTTTTCTCTGCAATATCTCTCGGGGCTTGTTCCACTGGGTGAAGTCATGATTTACCATTGGGTGCTTATAAAAACAAGCCTGAAAGTTTTCCAGCCCTGGAAAAAAGCAACAGAAGCATTTGGAAGGTTTACAACACACACACGTTTCTATTGTGCTGAATGTTACAACATTGACCTAGCAACTGCATACAAAGGTGTAGTTGACAAATGTACTCTTACTTACTCCTTAAGAATTTTTTCTAGAATCCGTAAATGTATTTAAGATTAACAGATCTTCATTTTAGCATCTGTAAGAATAAGAAAACTTCCTACAGTTATAAAACAAAATACCATTCCAACCTATATTTCCTCATATGAATATTTTTAAGATCGATTTTTGATGAAGAAAATACGTTTGCCACTTTGGAGAGCATCACTGAACTGGATAAGAATTGGTTGGCTGTGTATATACATATTGAAATAACCATATGTAATTAAGCTACAGTATTTATAGTACAGTATGCCATTTTGGGCCTTTCACATTTGCAACTGTTAGTGGAAGACGTATAGAGAACATCTGCCTCAGTACTTTTACATCAGTACAGTACAGTGCAAATCTTCTTACTTCTATGTCAGTAAAAGTATAGTTTTTTTTACCCCTATCTGGCTCTCCAAGGTGAGTTATCATCAGCAAAATGGAATTTTGGAAAGGAGACAGGTGAACAGGAGCGGGCAGGTGAACATTTGAGACCTTTAATGTGAAAGGTTAGACGTCATGCAAAAGGAATGGTACTGCGTGTGCATGTTGTTTGGTGTGCCAGCTGTATTTACATGTCTTTTGGACTCTGCTGTGTATATATGAGAGTGTGTTTGTGTCTGTGTGTGTTTGCGAATATTTGTGTATGATGATTGTACTGTGTTTCTGCAGGGTGATGAAGGACCACTCGGCCCACCCGGCAGTGCTGGCCCTACTGTAAGAGCACCCAAAATAGTTACATTGTATACACATGAACACAAACTGGGTCTTTTGCAGGTGGTTTGAATGAAACAGTTAGTACTTAGATGTTCTATCAGGAAGCAGCTGGGATGAGATGTGATAAACGCATTAGGAGTTTTGCTATCCTTTGATCATTACTTGTGTATCTGTTTGTCTCTCTGCCTGTCCGCCTGTTCCCTGTAGGGAAGACCTGGAAGGAAAGGCTACATAGGTGAACCTGGCCCTGATGGTTTAGAGGTGAGTCTAATTTCATATCGTAGCAATTTTAATTTTCTATTTGTTATGTGACAGTATATCATGCCCCAGTATTGTGCAATACTGGAATGTGTTTTTGAGGACTTTATAAATAGATCATAGGATCAACCTAATCTGACCACTTTTGTCTTTGAATGCTTGCACACTGGTTTTGTTCAAATGCTGTACACGCCATATTTTTATTATGAACTGTCAGAATTGCTGGTTAATATTTATATTAAAACATGCCCATATCCTAAGAGGACAAATTATGTAATTTGTTCTTCTTCTGCTTCTCCTCTTCCTCCTCTCTTGATTCCAAAAAAAAAAAAAAAAAAAAAAATGACTACACCAGGACTGAATACCTCCATCTTAACGACACGCTGACAGTCTTATCGCTTGTACTCTTTCAGTTTGATCTCAATTTTTTTACCTCAGCAGAGCACAGCATTCCAGACGTGTTCTTACCCTATTTTATTGGCTGTAATTGGCTTTTGTAGCCACCACAAATGCAGTGCCATGATCATGGTATGATGTGTTTCAAGACTTTAAATTATAGTGTAGTGCTTACCTCTGGGTGCCAGTGTCTTCATGTCTGTGACCCACTTACTGTAAACCACACCATTGTAAACATGCTCTTAATTAGGAGAGAAAGGACTATCATCGTACATACAAACCACAATAAGAAGGAACAAAAAATTATTCACAGTCTCATGCAGTCTGTGTGTGTTCCTTTTTACACTTACAGTATAATATCCTGTGAACCCTGTGCCAGTAGCAGAGCAGGGTGGTGACAGACATCACTTTAATTACAGGAAGCTAACCAGCACACTGTTTGATGTTTTCTTGCAGGGAGAGAAAGGGGACATGGGGAACGTTGGAAAAATCGGACCACAAGTAAGTTATTTTCACACTCATAATGTACAGGAGTGACATTAATTAATCCATGCTGCATGTCAGCCAGCTGTGAATTTGTAGCTTTTCATTAAAGTGTTAATGTGGACGCTGTGCCAAAGCTTTTATTAGCTCGAGTTCCTGCCCATAAAACATTTAAACAGACTACTAAACATTTCTTAAAGATGAATGTACACGTTACATTAAGATGGACGCAGTGCTACCACAGTTAAGTGAGTGATAGCCATTGTGGCAACTGTGGAGGAAGTTGCATGAGGATTTTTGTGACGTCTTGTTCTTCTTTTTTCCTGACCCACTTTCAATGCTAAAAGAAATCTGGTTCTTCTCCCACCACCAAATAGTGTTTTCATCATGAAACTGGCAGAACACCACAGCAGAACAGAAGGAACATCAATCAGAGATCGTCTGTGGAAGTCACCTCATTTGTTTATGGCTCAAAGCCTGCAAGAGTGTTTGACATGTGTTGTTGCCCAAGAATCATACTTAAAAAGAAAATGTTGAGCCAAGAAACATGTTGGTCTTTGTCCATCACATGACTTCACAAGTGTCCCAACACGAATGATTCAGGATTGTTTGTAAATTAACAAATTTACTGCAAAGTCACAGTTTCATAAGTCTGTCCGCTTCAATTAATACCTTATACCCAACACAAATACTCTAGAGAAATGTTGGGACATGTTTCCTCTGTGTGAAATCCTCATATCCACACAACTGATCTGAACATCCAAGGCATGTCCGTCCTTCCCAGAGGCCCCTTAATGTTAATATTTGCATTCTGTGCATAGTGGTTCCACAGGCAACCGAGCAGGCCATGTTGGACAGTGTTGTTGCAGTGCACATATGAGAGGGATTAAGCACTTACTGAGTAGAGGGGCCTTTGAAGCCAAGGAGGAGCCATGGGGCTATGCAGAGAAAAAATAAAACTCTAAAACATATGGAGCCTCTAATGAATGTCATTACATCACTTTCCAAATAAATTAGATGTGTAAGAAAGACTTTTGACTAGTGCAGGTTAACTCAGGGTCAGCGCAAGGAGGCCTTACGTCGCCTGTCTTCACAGAGTGACCGTGTATCAACATGAGGCCTTCCATAAACTGTTTCAAGTTAAATTTTACTGGAGGTTTTTACAATGTAGTGTATTTTAGCCAATTTAGATTGGCTGCTTAGGGTCCATTTTTATGTCACTTTCCAGTCCACAACTGATAAAACATGTATCAGTACCCAATTACTAAATGCAGCCACAGGTGCTTTGAAATCTAGTGCACATGTCAACCTCTGTCCTTTGATTTCCATGTCAGTGATACCGTGTGTACTTGAATGTGTGTGTAAGAACAAGGCATGTGTGAGGGAGACCCTTAATACTCTTAACAATATGTGACTTGGGCTGTATTTCTCCCCTAACTTAAGGTTAATGGTTATACCAGTATTTTTGTAAACCAGGCTGTCTCTGAGAAACCTGATCACCTTCAAAACGGCAATGTAAAAGCTCCCATGTCAAGGCCCTATCACATGGAAACCCCTTTAAAACCATTTCCTTCTGTTAAATGATACAAGGTTCCACATTGTCTCACTTCATGTCCCAATTAAAGGATTTGAGGTCAATTTAGAGCTCCCGTTCCCATGCCTGCAGGCTGCATCCCCTCACAGACACCCTGCTACTAATCCGCCGCTCAACTGCTTTACTTGCATCCAACAGGATAATACTCTTTAGGTGATGATACATGAGGAACAGTTTGAGGCTGTAAGCTTTTTTTAGCTGAGTTAGGGACTAGCAAATGGAACAAAATCTCACTGTGTTTCTCTTAGTGGTCTGTATCTTGTCTTACACTCTGTTGCACTCACTTTGTCAATCTGATGTTTTATTCTTTCAGTTTCTTTTTGTCTGTCACTCTCTCTCTCTCTCTCTCTCTCTCTCTCTCTCTCTCTCACTCTTCATTCATTCTCTCTACACATATAGAGATACAAAGAAAAATGAGATAAAAGTAAATAACAAGAATATATACTACATGATTATGTGACATAATTAAGAATAGCAGTCATGTCGAATCTCTTAATGTGTTAACTGTGTGAATATACAGTATCATTCTGCAAGGAGGAAACGCAGAGTTTAGAATTCGCCCTCTCAACCAGAGACAGCCGCAGTCTGACCGCGCTGGCTTTCGTGGTTGCCCAGGATTGAGACCTTGGTTTGCAGTTGGGCAGTCATATGAATTATTACAATAACATAGTACTTAAGTTAGGTTCAGATGTTCTGGTAGCTGATAGGGTCCTGGTGGCTTGGTGGCTTAGTGCACATGCTGTGGTGCTGCGTACTTGCAGTATTGTGGTTTCGGTCTGGCCTGTGATAAGTGTATTGCTTTTGTCACTTCACTCTCTATACTTAACCCATTTTCACACTCAGATTTGTTCGACTTCTTTAACAAGAATGAACACACAATGATGAAATGATTTCAAAAAGTACAGTTGCCCTTTTTGGTTAAATGTCTACCCAGCCACTGATGAGTCTTGTTGGTCTGGAGTTTCAGATTGTCTTGGGGACAGGTTGGCACTGGTCCCAACCACAGCCCCTGTCCCAGACGACTGATCTGGAATCAGTTAAGCTCATCTGATAACTCTTCATATTTACATTAGTTTGTGTTTGCCCAGGAGGACTCCTTTATGAAGTAGTGTGTCTTTTTGGGGCCATCTGTATTGGATTACTGTATACTGTGAAATTACTATGCCCCTAATATCTCCCAATCATTGTTACTGTGCCCAAAAAAATATGTTCATGCTTCTTGCCAAACAACATAGGGGTTGCAACATTTTTTCGGGCTTTAGTAGTTCTTTGTTGGTAGTCCTTTATTATCAATTCCATATGGATTGTAAAACCAAATTTTCAGTCAGTAATAGTTTGCCATGGTTACTGGCATCTGTGCCATCTGCTTTTGCTTTATTTCTCCGTCTTACTGTTTATTTTAGTATGAATTGATTTTACACCTTATAAGATCCCCAAATGTAGAAAAATTATCTTGAAACAAAAAACATGTATTTTTTTTTAATGAAAATCAGATGTTTTTTTTTTTACAGGTAACGCTAGTTATATTATAATGTGAATAAATCTTCAGAGGTTGACCTACAGGTTTCTCCTACAGTCAGCAGGCTCTGCTCCTTCTTGCTCTCATAATCATTTCATTGTAATCTATGACCTCTTGCATTCCAGGTGTCATAACAGGTTGGAAAATAACCCTTAGATGAATGAAGATCAGGTCCACTGACATACTTTCTCCTGATATGTTTGTGTTCAACACTATTTCTTTTCCTCTTCTACACCTCCTCTCTTCCCACACTATCTCTCCTCTCCAGGGTCCACTAGGCCTGATTGGGATAGCTGGGGTGATAGGAGTTCCCGGTGAAAAGGTAAGGAGTGTGTTTCTCTATCATTAGGCTGTCAGTCAGCATCAGCTGGTTGCTTGTCAGAGACAGACCCCTGTAATTAGGACTGTGTTAAGCAGTCATGACTCAAGGCCCCAGAGAGCCCACAACACATGCTCAAAATAAATAAACACTTGCACATCCACATTAATAACAATATTGTCAAAGCCTTGTCTCCATTACTGCTTCTTACACCCCCGCCCCACTGCTGGAGCTAGCAATTTCAAGCTAAATTCAGGAGAACATTCAGTTTAGTAGGTGACACAAATTGGCCTATCACTGTATGTCAGAAACCTCCCAGTATTTGTTCCTGGTTGGTGTCATTTGACATGCATATATATATTATACTATTGCTTGTTCAAATGTATATGCACCATACATACCACTCAGGTGTAAATCATGTAAAAATGCACATGGTGCAATCTGCAGAGGCCCTGAGGCTTCCTCCATGTTCAGCTCCCATTGCTTGTCTTAAAAGGAAATGTTATAACAGCTCTCTGCAGCTTTCTTGCTCAAGTGAAATGATTTTAGCAGGAGTCTGGGTGTTGATTATTGACAGTCTTTCAAAAAACACCCCTGTTTTCTCCATTTCCTCCTTCTATCTCAACCGGTTCTCCTTTCCTTCTTATCCAGAAGCCCCCAGTGTGTCAGAACATGTTGTTGTGATGGGAAACCGTCTGCTTGTCAGACGCTTGCTTGTCCTCCACCTCCTCGTATGCAAAATCCTCCTGGTTCAATCTGTCAGCACCAGCCAAACCCTGACAGCCCAGAAATTCCTTTCAGATTATATTCATATCTATATATATATATATACACAAATATATGTGTTTATGTATATATTTAGTTCACTGCCAACTTCTGATTTAAACTTGTTTCCAAAATTATTCTGCTGTTTGATTTAATTGCAACAAGAAATTGAAGGGTGCTTGTACAGTTCAAGGATTAAAGCATCACTGACACAAGTGTTAGAGGGCTTAGAGGGGAGACCTAGGCATCTTAACGACTCACCCAGAGTTACCTTTACTTTTAACACACTGAGCAGAATGCCACCAACTGGGTTTGAAAGTACATGCTCGCTTTAAACTCCACTCAACCAGCTGTCACTCTAACCTCCTCTGTTTAAGAAGCTGCTCTCCGGTTTCATGGCTCTTTATTAGGAAAGGTGTATGTGAAGCTATGTTTGGGTTTCAGGTCATAGTTTAATGATCTCTCTCTTTCTGTCTCAATGTCTTTCCCCCAGGGTGACCGAGGACCAGCGGGTCCAACGGGTCCAGTTGGGGAGAAGGGGCCAAGGGTAAGTACAGTCACTCAGGTTATACTGCAGATGTCTGCTTCTTGTCTGAGAGCTGGTAAACCCCAGAGCCATAGTGTATATACTAAAAAAGGTTTTCCAAGAAATCAGCAAAGCTACAACAGCCTACCAGAGCTTGAATACTTGCTTGAATACTTGCTCGAATACTTCAGTAAACTAATGTCTAAGGATGATGAATATAAAACTGAACCACTAACAATTTTGGCTGTAAGTTTTGGCAGACATTACTGAGCTACATGGTTTAGTTCATGGAAATGAACTCACTAGGCCTAACAGGTTCCAGACTCCTCAATGTTGTAACTTTGGTAGATCTTTGCAAAATTCATCCATGTCAAATTGGTTTTCCCAAAGTAAAGCTGAGGATAGAGATGAAAAAGTTTTTCAGTGGCTCTTTTGAATCCCTCAGTCTGTTCTGGTTGACCAAGTCTAGTGACTAAAGTCTATACTTATATACTGGATTTTGATCTGTTGATAGACATTTTGGTGTTCTCTGTCTGTGAAGTCTCTTAGGCAACTAAATGAAGCAATGACATTTGGTATTCTGCCCCTTTATCTGCCTGAATAGAGGAGGCCAGTGTCAATTACTCCCAGGGCTCCAGTGGCATTAAGTTTTGTCTCATCTATGAAAAAGTAACAACTACTTGCTGCTGTTGTAATTTGGAGTTGGAGATTTTTGATGGCAAGTGGAATAAGAAAAGCACATTTGTCCAATCTTAAAGAAAAAAAAATGCTTAAGTATGCTTAAGAGTAAAATTGTGTCTTATTACTTCCATTCTGGAAGAGTGCAGTGCTTGTGTGTTGACATTGCTATAGAGAACTTTGTATAAAAGAGGCTCATTTTGTTTTGTTGTTGTCAAAGTGTCAAAGTTGGGTTTGATAAATGTTATTTTCAGGTGAATAGTAGATTAATTTTACAACATTAGCCAGCTCCCTACTGTCGAAAATGTGTTTGGATGAAAATTATAAAGTAGTGTTGATTCCCTGGGGGAAAAAAACGAGCTGCTGTCCAGTACAGCAGTGTTTCCACAGTCCATCGAGAGAGGGTTGGCCTGCATCTCACTGTCCTGGGGCCTTGGATTAACTCCATGTCTATGGCTTTGGGCTCTGGTCCTGACCTAGCTGGCTGGCAGACTGGCTAGCAGGCTGACTGATTGGCTGGCTGGCTGGAAGAGAGGATGACTAATTTGGTGGCTGGCTGGCTGGCTGGCTGAATAGTTAGATGACTGAATCACTGCTAGTGTGTGTGCATGTTTGATTGAGAGAGAGAGCTTTGTGACTTATGTAAGGAGTTACGGTGATTTGTGTGAACGAGTTTGCACTATAATGTAGCCACATTAGTGAGGAGTGGCAGTTCAGTCTGAAAACTTTGGACTGTTTCACTACAGATTCATCTCATGAAGTTGGATTTGCAGGAGATTAGTGTTCCCTGGCAAATCTCAGACACTTTTGTCTTTACTGTCTTTGTTATTGTGGTATTACTCCTTAATAGATTGTTTCAGAAAGAGCTGCATCCAGCTGTCTTTTTTTTCCAGGAGGTCTGGAGCACATTTTATGACAACTTAATATGAAACACAATTCTACAGAACAGTCTTGATCCTTTCCAGTCACAGATACAACTACCTTTTACTGCACAGTCTTGTGCTGCTGCATTGTTGCTCCACGCTAGTCATTGGTAAAATCCATTAAAAAGTGACATGGCTTCCTGTCTGCCTTTCTATACTGTTTATTTTGTGTGTTTTTGTGTAAGGGCTATCCAGGGTTGCCAGGAAGTCCAGGCGACATCGGCATACAAGGTCCACCTGTAAGTGTCCTACCATTGTCACCACTATGTAACACTAAATAGTGATTCTTTGTATTGGGATGTAAACATGCAAATATATATTTACTGTATTTATTTAAAATGGTATGCAGGATGTGTTGCAGCATTTTGTTGTTTGTTGTTGTGTTTTCAGTAATTTTCTTTGCTGAGGGTTTTGTTTTCTTTTGCTCCCTCTTCTTTTTGGATTGAGTCATACACACATTAGTACTTAATGGACTGAGAAGTTGCTGATGAATGTAGGATGCAGATGAATTCTCATCTTCTCCCCTCAGTGCCTTGGCTGCATATTATAAACGCCTAAATGACAATATTAACTTGGGCTCTTAAACTGAGTTGGAGGAATGTACTCTTGGATTTTGTAAACACTTAAAATTTAAGGGGGTGATTTGATATATCAGTTTTCCTGTTTCCCACAATTTAGTCTAGACCTGTGTAAACAGTACGTCTTCACTGTCTTTACTTAGATTCACAACTTGATGTGGGTTAAAAGATGCACAGAGAGGTTTTTCCCTGCAAATATTGTCACTGTATTTTATAGTTGGTCTTACTGCATCATGCCATCAGTCTTTTTTGCTACTTTTCTTTTTTACAAGCTTTACTCTTTCTCTGCCTTCTGTCTTCTATCTCTGTCTTGTTTTTCCTTACAGGGACCACAGGGGCAGAGGGGTACTCCGGGCATTCCAGGGCCAAAGGGCAGGAGGGTAAGGACATGTCACTACCTTTAGGGTATTAGTTGTACTAACACCTTGTACTTCAACTCATTAGTGACCATGAAAACTTAACTTATCAGACCCATGGTTGTCTGTTTCGCATCACAGCTCCATTCCCACAAATCATAGGTTAAAGCAATTAAAAGACATGTGTTTGTCCTTCCACTTGGCCCAAGCTTCTTTATTGGTGCATTTACTGTTTCATAGGCCCCATGAATCTCATGTTGGGAGACATTATGGTATTGTAAAATGGATGTGGTGTAGTAATACTGGTGAGACACCATGTGGCTGAGAGGAGAATGACACCTTCAGATGTGGAGGCAAAGATGCGTTTAATATTTTGATACTCAGGCTTATTGAAGTTTTCAACTTTTATTTCACAGTAGCAGTAACTGACATGCATTTTATTGCTTATTCAGTGTACCAGATAAAAACAAACAAAGGACAAAGGAGAACACATTTCATTTGACACATTCATTTTTATTATCTTGAGCTACAACGCATAGACCACGTGACAGTGTGTGTTGTCTTATGAAACAAAATTATATTTCTGTTCAAATTATTGGTGAGTCTGTGTAATCCTATTATGTTTACCTAAGCCTAAGTTCACTGTTCTTTTATTGGGTTTCAGTTTGAATGTAAAAAATCTGATTAAAAATCAGTAGTATAAAATAGCATCAGCAGTACAGCAGTTGATCTTTTTTTTTTTATTATTTTTTTTTTTTATTGCTTTATTTTCTGGGCCACAAATACCAATACTCCAATTTCTTTTCATTTTTTGCTTTCGCTATTGACAATCATTGAATAATACAATATTATGTCAATCTTATTATGTCAATTTCACAAATATACTGTAGTTCCTAAACATGTGATCAAGAAGTAATGTGCCTTTAACTGTGAATATTTATTTTAGTGCATTAATATTTAGATGAACTGGTAACTGTTGTCTTCTTCAATGATATTTTGCACTGACCAACTTTTCCCTGTCAGGATTATGTCTAATGCATGTTAGTCAAATATCTTCCATGATATTCAAAGGTTCTGGACAGTTTTCGAAGGTGTCAGTCTCTCTTCATCTGTGTTCAGGTATTCATATGATTGCAAAGCGTTTTAAGGTTGGGATTATCTGCCAGTTTTTCTTTTGCTTAGTGTCTCTTTTATTCACCACTTCAGTCTGATTGCTTGCAAGCAGCTGCACATCCTGGAAGGTCCTCTAGGCGTTTTAAATTTTGCCTGTAATTTACTTTAAATCCTTTCCGAATTGTTCCAAACTGAGTGTTTGCATGTGATTCTCAGCACTGCCAGACATCCTAACAGCGTTGTGGCTAAAGCGCTCGAGTTGAATGTGCATCCATTTCAACTAATGTAAGAAAATGGGCGAGAAATGCCAACAAGCCAATTGAGTGCTACCTATGACCACACTACTTCCCACGCTTAATCACTCATCCATATTTCCCTTACTTTTATCTTCTGTTCACTTACTTTCCTCCAGTTGAACATCCTGCCAAGCAAAACATATGGCAGCACTTAACATGCCACGGCTTGTGTTGTTTACTGAAATCCATACACGTGTCAGTTTGTGGTTGCATTTCCTGTCTTGCCGAGATACCAGGACCAGCGAAAATGGTAAAAGCTAATCATTTGAACCGCAATCACATATCCCCCTCTTTAGCTAATGTTTTTGGAAGAGTTGTCAGAAATAAACAGGCATCCTGTCTTAACACTGCAGTTTGTCAATAAGAGATTAACCTCACAATGAAACAAAAAGGAATAAAATGGAGCTACCACACTTTTTGTCACCCGTTCTTAGCATTTTACCCTCTGAGCTATAAACAAACATGTCACATGCTGAGTTATCTGGTGTGCAGATGCCCTAGTTGGGCACACAACTGCACTAGTTCTAAAGTGAGCTGTTATCGCGGGAAAACAGGTAGTGCATCCTCTGCATTATGCATTGAGTCTCATATATGATCTCTCCATCTCTGCATCTCAGAACTCTTAAGAAAGGCCCTGGTGCCCTGACTCTCACTCCTTTTCAGGCATCCAGTCATGTATTTGATAGGACATTCGTCACCCTGGAAAATCGAGGATAAGCTTATTCTGGTTTCGTCTGTCTATCCTGAGCTTTATAACAGATAGAAACATCATAACAGAGACAGAAAAGCAACAAATGAAAAGTAAAAAAACTATACTTTTGCTGTTAGTTGTTTATTAGCTGCTTTAGCTTCACTTGGCCTCTCTTCTGCTTGCTTGGCAACTCGAATAAAACATGCATAAAAGGCATTGCTTTTTTTTTGTTTCTTTTGCTTCATTTCAGTGCCGGCATTTTGCACTATTTGGCACTATGTGTATACAACACTATGTGGACCAAAGCCTGTTAACTAATTAGATGGAATCAGTTAAACACTGACAAGAATGGAACACAAGTTACAGTAGCATCGGGCATCTCCAAAATTTTGCTGAAATAATGCCTCAGTGAAAACTCAGATTGGAGAGAGAGATGAACTACAGGAAGAAACAAAGAGAAGGAAAAATAAGGCAGGTTTATCTGCCTGGAAGCTTAAAGGGAGCATAGTAACCTGAGTGGGACAAGAATCTGACTACAGGCAAAATAGGAACAGATAGAGAGCCATCAAAGGTAGAGATATAAATGAGAGGAGACGAGATGGAATCAACAGATAGGCAGAAAGTGGAAAAGTCCCAAAAGAGTGGACAGGAGAGAAAGGGGTCTTGGGTTGTATTTACAGATGTTTATCTGGCACCCTACGTGTGTGGTGGTGTTAAAATGCTCGGAAACTCCTGGAATGTTTGTGGGAGTGGTAGGCTGCGACATCAGGGCGGAAAACCCCCCAAGTAGACATAGAGTACAGAATACAGACTAATGACTTTGTTGGTGGTGTTATTTCAGCGTTAACTATACATACATCACCTTGTATATGATGCTTTGATGCTAAATGTATGCCTGTACTGCTCATTCTTTGTTGAGGGACGTTCAAAGATGTGTTTCATGTTGTTGTCGCACAGGGCCCCCAGGGTCCAGATGGCCCACTGGGAGAACCAGGCCCTGAGGGCACCAAGGTAAACAAGCATACCACCCTGTTGAAAACAAAACTACATGTATGTGAAGATGGGATCAATATAGTAATTCTGCATGAAATATGTTCTTATCCTGTATATTAGTATTAGAGCTGTAATTATCTGCTTAACAGTACTTTTGTTGAAATTTTTGTCAGCGTAAAATGGTTTATTTTTTATTAGTCCCAAAATATTTTTTCTTTGCAGGGTGAAAGGGGTGACACTGGACAAAAAGGAGAACCAGGATTTATAGTAAGTAGTCTCTCTTTTTGGAAAAAAAAAATCAAAATAACCTGTTACCAAGTGTATACTGAAAAGTCCTAAAAATACTTGTAAGGTACCTGCTGAATGGTTATGTTGCTGCAAATGTCTAACACATTTCTAGATGAAGGCTTCAGGCTCTTAAGAAATAAGAGGGCCAATTTATATGTACCCTCATTCATCCAAAGCCAAGAATAATCACTGGCATCATCCTGAAGCATCTAGGTTAACACGCACATCCCTTTTGAAGATGCACATTCACCCCATTAAGTCTAACCTGCAGGCTTCTGTAAAAGCTTTAATCAGTTTTTATTCGCAGAGTGGGCCTTTGTCTTCTTCCTTCAGTATCAAGTTATACCCAACTGCAATTATTATGTGCCACTGCCAGCTTGCCAGCAGGAAGCCTGAGCTAAATCTGCTGAGGAGTAGCAGGATGAAAGTAAACTTTGTGTTTAATTGATCTAGCTGAGTGAAATGTAAACCAGCTTCAGATTTGCTTGCTATGCCCTGTTATAATGAAAAGAACCCTAAAAGGGCTCCATAGCATTATTATTATTGTACTTTAGACAAAATATTTATTTTTTGGGCCCAGTTTTTGAACCGATGACTATAGGCTCACATGACATCGAAATCTGTAAAACTGTTATGGATTTACACTCAAATGTCATGCTGAATCACGCATCCATTATGTTTGTATATGTTTGAAAGAAATTCATCATGATACCGATTTTGCTGTTCCCTTTTGATGACCTGCTGGCACATAATTGTATCATTGTAAAAATAAGTTTTTCTCAAAATAAATTGAAATCAGTTGGGTTGATTAAAACTGCATTTTAATCATTCAAATGATGATTTCTGTTTTGAAGGGCAAGGCTGGCAGTCCAGGAGAGAGAGGCCCTCCTGGGAAGCCTGTAAGTAATGTTTACCTTGTTATTTTTCTGCTCTCTTTCAGAGCTTTAATTATCCTCTTCACTTTAGCAAGAAGCATCACTATGACTACAGCAGAAAACACAGACTTGTAAAATGTCTCCACATCCTCTTTTCACCTGTAATGTATATAATTATCACTTGAAGAGTGAGCACCAGTAAAGTCACCCAGGAGGAAGCTGTCATAGTTAAAGGAAGACACTGAGCGGTGCTTTAAGGCTCATAATCAAAACATATGTGCATGTAATCCCCCTTACACATCTGGTGTGTGTGGGTGCAAGGTATTCGTTCCAGAGCAATAACATCAGTTTGGAATAACTTACAGTTTTAATGAACACAGCATACCAACATAATTGATACTGGGCCGCATTTCCTGCTTCTGTATTAAAGAAAAATCCTTTGTAGCCTTTGTGAGTGGTTCTTAACACTTCACAATGTTTTGAGGTTAGATGAATGATTTGTTTTATTTAAACTGACTTTTTATCTTGTATCTAGTTCTGTCCTATTATATGTGTATTTGAAATACATTTAGATTAGAGAACTCAAACTTTTTTCGATTGTCTTATAAACTTTGTCATGAAAAAAAAAAAGCCTGTGCAGGAGGACACGATACAGTTGAAAAATAAACTTTTCAGTGCTCTCTGGTGGACAAATAATGGCGAAGCTGTTTCTACATATGTTTGGCATTTCTATATTGCAGTTATTAATTAATATATCTAACTTATAATGCTTGATAATATCAGCCAGATGATTCTTTGCTCAGGCTCTACTTTGGATGAGACTTTAACAACCCCTGATGAAAAATGATTTCAGCATTTCCAACAGCTAATGTAAGACACACATATAAAGAAAACATCTTGCACTGACTCCAGTGTCTTGTTTTCTTGAAGGGCCATTCTGCCTTCAAACTCTTGGTTTTTCATTTTTTTCCATCAAGAAAATGATGGATGATAGTTTTGATATGCGTTTGAATTGTTTAAAGGATGAAACAACTAATGCTCCACAGATGGTAGAGACATGCAAACAAAAACAAATCAAAAACAGATAAGAAAGCAGATCCATGTGGGCTGTTTATAGTCAATGATGATCATTATATCCACAGTATGTTTTATATAGTGTAGTTTGTTTTATCCGTTTATGGCAGGACTATCAAAGCACGAACCCCAGTCAGAGAAAAGCTCTTATCACAAGCTCTATTACATGCTTAAGCAGTATTGGACTTAGGTGTTTGGCTTGTTTAGTTTTCCACGGACAAATGAGCTGCTTTCAACTTTCTAATCATGTATTGGCTTAACATTTGACATCTGAGGGTTGTTCATAACTCTTTAACTGACACACAAATACACACACAGACACTTGCAGGCCTGTGCTTTCTCTCCCACTCTTAGATACGGCAATCTATATTATGATGTATACATTATAAACACATAGATACCCAAAGCCATAGATTCAGGCACATGAACATAGCAACACTCACATATACTTGGTTATGTTGTGGCTAGTTGTCACCTATTTTCCTGAGCACACACTAAGGTATTTTGCATTGGATGTGCTTTAAGTTACAAACACAGGTCATTGTGTGTTTTGACCTTCTCATCAAAATCAGAAGTTACTGCTTACAGTACCTGACTCTGTCTCTGGTAGAAACCTCATTCATGAGGTGTACAGTTATTTAGTGCTTGATGTTAAATATAGAACATCTAGTCCTGAGAACATGCCCACAATCATCAACCTCACTGCCTTGATAAACCTACTGTATCTGCCATAGATGATGCATCTCTGGATGCTGAGGGGGGCAGCATTTCCACTGTTCACCTTTAGACTCATAGCGCCATCTTGTGTCTGATAAAATCTCACTCAAAATCCATCATGAAAAATTTCTCACCATTTCTATGCTCTATGATTAAAAATCAATGAGTGATTGTGTCCCAAAATCATGTTGTAATCTGTTATGACCCCTTAAGTTCAGTGCTGAATGGTATTTTATACTAAATGTAGGAATTGCGGTTGTTGTCACAGATTTACTGTATTATACTGTCTAGAAATCTTCTTGTTTCCCAAAAATCTTATAAAAATGACATTCACTAGTTTACATCTAAATTTATTGTATTTTCTATAGTGTATTTTTTTGTTTGAGTCATATCTACTCTGTAAATAGAAGCAAGTTTTGAGTTTGAAATTTGAGTGTTAATTACAACCCGTTTCCTAAAAAGCTGGTATACTGTGTAAAATGTAAATATAAATAAAATGTCATGATGTACAAAACATTGAAACCCCATATTGGAAATAGCACAAAGACAACTTATAAATCCCTCTTGTGGGATCAATAAAGTTTTATCCTATTTTACAAAATGTCGAAAATGAGAAATGTTATTGTTTTTGGAAAATTATATGCTCATTGCCAGCATTTTTACTTTTTGACTTGGTACCTTTTTTCCACTCTGTTCATCACCTCTTCTTTTAACAACACTCCCTAAGTGTCTGGGAACTAAGGAGACTAATTGCTGTAATCTTGAAAGTGGAATGTTTTCCAATTCTTATTGGATGTAGGATTTCAGTTTCAGTATTTTACATTTCAGAATGTGCCAAACATTTTCAATAGGTGACAAGTCAGGACTGCAGGCGGGTCAGTTTAGGACCTGGACTCTTTTGCTATGGAGTTACACTGTCGGAATTGTTTAGCTGAAAAAGACATTGTCTACTTGGCAGCATATGTTGCTCCAAAACCTGTATATATTGTTCAGCATTAACAGTGCCTTCACAAACGTACAGGTAACCCATACCATGTATTGCCAGTTAACCTAATTAACTGTGAGATGTTCCACAAGGGGTTTTCTTTTAGAATTTCACATATCTTCTAGTCATTTTTGCCAACTTTTTTGAAATGTGTGGCTGGCATCAAATTCAAAATGGACATATCATTGTGTAAAAACAATCAAATTTTTCAGTTTCTTTGCGCTATTTTCAATTAAATAAGCAGTTTAAGTGTTCACACATCACCACCTTTTGTTTCTGTTTACATTTTACACAGCCAGCCAACTATTTTGGGAGCAGGGTTGTATGATAAGTTAGGTTGTAGTGTTTGTATAGTTGCATAGTAAACCAATTTATTCTACTGCTAATGGTTGATGCTACTGAATCCATTGCTATCTCATCAAACTTTAATTTCAGTGCTTAGAACATCCAGCTCTCTCTTGTCCATGCAAAAGTAATGTCTTCTGTCAATGACGGAAGAAACACTGTTTCAAATTAGGGTGTCTTGTCTAAACTTGGCAGCACAATGTTTGGACTCTAACAAAGAGATCTGAAATTGCAGGAAAGCCGATCTGTTTGAATTGCATCAAAGAGTTTCTGCGTCGTGTCTGTAGACACCACTGAAATATTAGACTTAGTCATCATGTTTGTGGTTACGTTGCTAATGATGATATGTGACCAAATATGGCCACAGTGATTTTTTCCATGCTTGTTTTCTCTAATTACATAAATGAATGACTGAAGCTGTACTCAGCTCATGACTGTGTGTGTTTCCAGGGTAAACCAGGTATTCCAGGCAGCACTGGGGAGAGGGGACCCCACGGTGAACCAGTAAGTATGCTGACCTCTATTGCATTGATGTGATTGTTTCTGGAACCTGCAAACAAACCACAAATTGTAAAATCTATAATGACTGTGAGAGTTAATATGTACAGAATCATTATTTCTTAGAAAATTGCTTTCATGAGAAAGTGGCTGTCAAGGTTGGAATTATTGAATAAACACCTCAGAAGCTTTCTCTGTCTGCGTTCTTCACACTTTAAAGCTTAAACCTTCACACCTTATGCCTCCCTTCTTGGATTAGTCCGCAAGTTCTTGATTTTCCTGGAAATCTGCCGACCCCTCAGGGACATCAAGAATGTCAAACAATCAGAGACAAATATTTATTAGGATTTTCAATGACGCTAGAGGAACAGTTTATGTTATGGGTCTCATCTTGCCTTTGGCCGGCCTTCAGTTTTACTCCAGGGGTTCTCAGCTCTCAGCTTTCCTTCCTCTACATGCTTAAACATTTAACTGTATGTGTTTGTTTTGCCATTATATGCTAGAGTTATTTTATGAAGTTAAATTATGTTGTTCTGGTGTTTTATTCCCTCATTTCATGTATCTAGTAAATCCAAGAGATTATAGAATCATTAAGCTTGTGTACTTAAAGCATCTTTATTATTCTTCCAGGGACCCAAAGGACCTCCTGGAGAGGCTGGACCTGATGGAGAGCAAGGGCTTGAAGTACTTTTCATTAAATATTCATAACTATTTATCAGTTCATTATAGTGTATAAGTGTTTAATATTTGACATTCCTACAGTACAAATGCAACATGACTCATGGCTTTTGTTTCTTTGTGCAATCTTTGTAGGGTGGACCTGGTTTAGAGGGCGAACCGGGTGCCATTGGAGAGCCGGGGTTAAAGGTCAGCAACACATGCTATATTTTTTTGCAACCACCCCTCTCTGAGAAAACATTTGTCATGTGGAGCTTCAGTCCATTCACCCTCCAGCAATGTGAAAAGCCATGAACTTACTCAGTCAATTTGCACGTGACATTACACGAGCTTTGAGTGGAACAGCTGATTGTCAAGTCCAATGCTTTCTAAGCTTGAGTGAGTGTAGGAGAGTGCTTGAGAGTGTGTTTTGAGATCCAGACAGACCTGTGTTGTGTTTTGTGTTCATGCAGGGTGATGCTGGGCCTCCAGGAGCTGAAGGGGAACAAGGACAGGAGGGAATGAGAGTGAGTGACTGCAAACAAACCACTAATCCCTTCCTTCCTTGTGTTTGGGTTAATCTAACTCGGTCGTTTATTTACTCCCCCCTCATTGTGACGAGGATGTCTAATCCCTCAGCCCAGAGAAAGCAGAGTGGGGAAATTATTTTTCTCTGATTGACTATGTAAATATAGTCTGTCGTGTAGTTTGCAGAATGAGATTCAACATTCTTTAACAAGGTTGCTCAAACATCAGATCCACAGTGCACTTTTTACTTACGTCATCTTAATGGATGAAGGAGGATTTAACTAAATTAGATGACATCTGAAAACTGTCCACTCTGTACATATGAATTATCTCATCTCTTCTGACTGTCAGTTTGTTTGACAGTTGGACCAAGGAAATCTGAGTTCATATCTCTTAAATACAAATGGTCCAAGGACAGGTTTATTTTGTTTATTCGTCACTGAGATTGTGATTGCAGTGGAGATTTTTTAAATCCATCTTGTCTGTGTCATTTCACAAAGATACTAAGTACTTAATTACTATACGTCATCATTTCTTCTGTTTTATAACTCTGTTTTAGATGATACAATCTTGGAAAAATTGAGTCTAGTCAAGACACTGGAGTCACTCCCCATTCTTCAGAATTCATCTCCTAATTGTGTATTTTCATGTTTTCATTACTGAATTTGAAGTTCTTGCTCTACGACTTCCAATAATCTCTTGACTCAGATAAAATAAGTCCATTTTGTATATCTTGTTTTCTTTCATAGACCTTAAAAGATAAATTAAGACCCCCTTAAAATCTTGGTTTTGCTGACCTCCAGTAGTTTAACCTTCTCACCTTGATGCTGTGTACAGGATTTTAACCACAACCAGCCGCACCCATCAGTGATGCTGGCTGGTCAGAGGTGAAACAGCCTTGAAACTTTCAACCAGAAGGGGCAGTGAAGGACTGCTTTTCAGGCTGATTCCTTATTATGACTTTGACAGTCACATACATTCATAATCTACATGTTCTGAAACTGTGCACTTTATGCATCTCTAATGGGTTGGTTTACACAATTATGAAACATATTTTCTCATATACCTTTAGCGATATCTAGCTGTGCAGATTAATTCATTGCCCCAGGATTAGAGATGCTAACATCAACAGCAACAGCCCTTCCTAGACATGTCTGTTCTGCCCTGTTGATAGAAAACAATTCCACTTCAAATGTAAGCAACTAGGACATTGTTTCTGGAAAGACAGATTGCTATCAAACTTTTTAAATGTAATGTGTGAGCACATTAAACAAATTTCCATTTACCTACACTGTGTTGGTGTGGAGGCTGAAGCTTTGTTTATACTTTGATGAGACACCTTGGTGTAGGCTGTCAAAGATGGCGTGCGAGTTGCAAGCATGCACAGATGTGTTTATGGACAAAAGAAATACTCTATGAATAAACAATATATCAATGAGTGTTATTGTCAGAGTAGAATTTCTCAAAATCTGGACAAATAACAGATTCACAGATCTCACAAAGCTGACTTTGAAGAACATCATGCTTTACAAAGGTGAAGAGGTTTTATTGTAAATGGTGTTGTGTTTGTAGGGTCCTCCTGGTCCCCCTGGTGAAGACGGCCCTCAAGGAAAAGATGGACCCAAGGTAAACATAGCGAGACCTTGTTTTTGTTAACTTCCTCAACAAAATGAGTTGTGGATTTTTTTCTAGCTGGGTTCTCCATATGACAACAATAACACTGGGTTTAAGAGATTAGTTCAGGATTCAAAAACTCAGTCATATACTGAATATATACTAATATTACAATACAGTGTAGTATAAGTATACCAATCCTCTCACTTTCACGCTTGGTTTGAAAGGGACATAAAGTCCTCCACAGGTTGTCTGACCTGTTGACCTCTCTTTGTTGGTAATATGAAACTTAACTTTATTATAACTGAACTGTATTTTCTGTTTTTCTGTCTCTCTTTTGCTTTTGTGTCTGTCACACTGTCAGGGAGAGCCTGGAGAGAGTGGGCCAGTCGGAGAGCCAGGGGACAAAGGAATAGAGGGGGACCCTGGGCCACCAGGACCACCTGGAGAGCCCGGGAAACAGGGCTTTCGTGTAAGTGTATTTTAAACTTCCAAATAGAACAATTTTAATACAACAATCTTCGTTTACATGTGGGGAAATTAATGTCCATTTTGACATTCTGAATGACTCAGAAAAAATGCACATGCACACAGTTTAAGTAAAAAACAGATCTTAATGAAAGGTCAAGAAGATTTGCTGCAGAACTATGTTACTGTGGGCATTCATATGAAAGCTTGGAAAAGATTGATGGATCATGAGCATACTTTTCAGACATAGCAAAATAAATCACACTTTTAGATGTATTTAATTAATTAATTAAGTAATTAAATACCTGCAACTGAGTGAGCAGATTACAAAAGTGCTCTTCACCAAATAATACCCTTGTATCCCAGTAGGGGTCAGCCTTCGCTTCAACAAAGTTTTTTTGCTACTGGGGCAGTAAATGTACTATGCCATAGATTGTTGATGTTTAGCATAGTATGATAGATGTCACTCAAATTCTCCTCTAAGAGCTTGTTTGCTTTGAGATACAGATTCAGATTCAGCTGTGTGTGTTGAGGGGCAGAAAGGTTACCAGTGTCAAGAAGGAAAGGAGCTTCAGGGCACACATATAAAGCTCTGTGGGAAAGCAGTATTGCCTGATTTACAAAAAAGTAAATTGACAAATCAGGTAAAGGCTTACATCACCCTCTGATAATGTCTAAAAAAATGCTGTAGTCTCAGGATCCACAGGTTGGTGTTGAGATGTCATCAGATAAACACAGTGCTCTGAACAACAAGCAATAATCAGATGGTGTTTACATGTAGTTATCAATGCGTCTGATTATAAAATAAAAACCTTTTGTGTGTGGTAATAATTTAATGGGTCTCCTGTTACAGGGGCCAGAAGGAAAACTAGGGCCCCCTGGAAACAGAGGACGGCACGGAAAGAAGGTAAGGAACTCGCTCAACACTACTTTTTCTGTACAGAGCCAGAGGACACAGTCCAAGGCCCTTTGGCATTTAAATGGTTCCAGAGAACGACTGAGTCATCTTGCTTCTGCAGTTGAATCATTTGGGTCAAATGTTAAGTTGTTGACTCAATTTCTGAGGAGGAAAACAAGTAACTGCAGCCAGGGTTAAAGGACAGTTCAACAGAATGGATGTTTCCTGTCAAAGGGGGCTGAATGCTGACGTTAATCTTAAATGATAGTCTCCATACTGGCTTTTTGTCAGTTTCTCATTTCCTAGTGACATTCTGTCTCTTTTCAGGGAGAACGAGGTCCTCCAGGTCTTGTTGGTGAGGTTGGCGCTCGAGGAGACATCGGCCAGCCAGGCGAACCGGGGCTGAAAGGCGCCAGGGGAACTCGAGGCACACCAGTTAGTTCCCATTCTCATGTCTTTCCTCTCACTTAGTCCTGATTCAGTATCAGACTGAAACTTTTTTCCAGAGATGCATGGTTGTATTAAAGTTCAACTGAAATCACATGTGGTTGACTTGCTTTAATGTAATGTAAAAGTGGTGTCTGTGTTAGCTGGCAGGCTGCCATACATGTCATGGCTAGTGGTATTGAATCACAAGTACCACACAAGTTTAATGTGATGCAACTGAGTAGCTAATTAGCTATCTAGCCTACAAACTGACAGTTAGCAGAGCACTTTTCCCCAGTGAATGTTTGTTCAACTCAATTTCAGTTGGACTTTAAGTGTTTAATGTGTCGGGAATAGTGGTGTGAATGTGAATGATGGAGTGGCTTCAGACACACTTTGATGTTTGAAGGTAATGTCAATGACTGCTGCACCTCCAGTACATACTCTTTGCATGCTTTTCTTAAGTAGTTCATAATAGTTCAAACTACTAATAGTTCATTCTAAAACGTTTTATTATTGTGTTTTATGTGTAAAAACAACTATGTGGTAACTAGTAACCTAAACTGGAGCAAGTTAGATGTACTAGAGTAAAAAGGAAAGTCGTTTGTATTATATTATTATAATTATATTATTGCAATTTTTTTGTAAATTCAAGTTAGGAGGTTTCTAATTGTTTGCTATGACAAAAAGCTGTGTCTGGCTGTTTTTTCCCCTGAGATCAAAGTGTCAAATGCTGTTCTTTGTTTCATTACTAAGAGAGACAGAGAGCAAGACAAGACAGGAGAAAGCCAAGAGGAAGGCATCCATTCTTTTCTTCTTTACGGATAAAGGCAGCTCTCGTTTTAGCAGAACCACTAAGACCATGTTGTGATAGCTTTGGAAAAAGGTTTATATCCCCATCATAAAAAAAAAACAAAAAAAAACCTCTGGTCGTAGGATTCAGCCTGCATGTGTGTTGATTTGAGGCCAAGCCTATATTTAGCTGAACCAGAGTAGAAAAGCAAAACAAACGGCACTAGGACTGATTCACTCTTATTTTTGTGTATTTTCTGCATTTCTTTCAGGGTCGGCCTGGAGTCATGGGGATAGAGGGGCAACCAGGACTGGCAGGATACACAGTGGGTTTCTCCTATCGTTTCTGCATTTTTTTGAGAACCTTTTGCAAATGTGCACATTTACATGCTGAACAAAATCAGTACATATACAAACATAAATTTACCCACACAGAAAATCTGGATGTTTTTGATCAGAAAATGTCTTCTTACTGGGTAGTTGAGTAAACCCTGACTGATCTAAATTTTGGATCAGCACATCCCACTATGCTTAAATTTACTGGCATTCTATCTTACAAAGTAGGGTTGCTAAATTATCTAGAACATCATCCCTGCCATTCTTATATTTCACATTGCTCTTTAGGGTAATTATCAAATGAATGCAAAATACTGGTGAAAAAAATTGGTGGGTTTAGGTTGCATAACAGGGAACCTCAAGTACATCTAGTCCCTTTTTTGAATGTGTGTGTGTGTGTTTGGCTCTCTCACACTTGACTCATGTTGCTGAGTGATTTCTAAGCCTGTGCCAAAAACCAAATCCTTAAGTGACAGAATGTAAGAGCTTCTCTACAAAGGCTTGTGTTCATATAAAACAGTTGTAATTAATATGCTGACAGCAGAACTCATGTTTCTCCAAGAAGCATGCTGTGTGCAGTAAAAGTGTGACAGCTTAAGCAGCTTTCTTCTTTTTAGGGTCACCCTGGCAAACCTGGGCCCATTGGACCACCAGGACCGAAAGGTGAAAAGGTAATATGATACCTGAACTAGTGTTTGAATTTTTTTAGGTTTTTAGTTTTAATGTACTTAAAGGTACTGTCTGGTTGCAAAATCTTGTATGTGTGCATGTGTGATTGTGTGTGTTTACCACATTCCAGGGTTATCCAGGTGAAGACAATAAGACCCCAGGACCACCAGGGCCCTTAGGTGAACCAGTAGGTCTTGCTTTCCTTTAAACTCTCTTTCCTGATCCGTAACATTTTGTTCAAATACCAAAAATTTAATCCTGATCAAACTTGTCATGCATATTGACCTGCATTATCAACCTGTGTGGCTCAGATCTTTTTTTATTCATTGCTGGCTGAACATGTACAGAAAGAAATGTTTGAAATGGGTTTTTATACACATCGTGGTAATGCGTAAGCATCTCTTTGTTTGAGTTCTTATATTGACTCATTTATTTCTTATTTATCTTAAAGGTCTCATCACAACCCTGTGATGAACACAAATGTTTTATTGTTACAACTGACAGAAGCTTCATTACTGTGACTTTGACAAGGGCAAGTGTGCCAATGAGGGCCATTACTCACCCAAAGTTAGCTCAAGGATTCTGCAGCCAAGAAAACAAAGTCATTCTTAGACTAATATCAAAAGAGGATTAGGTTGTATCAAAGAGCATCAGCAGCTTGGGAAAGCTCACAGTCATATAGTACCATAACTCTTATGCTCTTTGAGAAACATTTCCCAGCACTGAGACAAGCCTACATAGAATGAACAATCAGGGTTACTGGATGTCTACACAGGTATAGATGGCAACCTCTTATATGAACAGCACTGGATTATCAAGTTGGCACAGTATTGCAGTACATAGTATGAGCAATACAATGGTAGCCTCTGTCTTACAGCAGACCCTACCAAGATTGGCTGAAAGTAAAGTGAAATTAGGGCTTTCCATTTGACTCCAGTAAAGATCCAGACTCATAGGTTACATTTACAGAACATGTTTCATGTGTGTTGGCCTGAGAAATGACTGTCTTTAAGTAGCTCAATTGTAAGTAGCTTTGTGGGTATAAATGAAGGTATGCATATACAGTATGTGTGTTCATGTGTGTGCATTTGTGTCTACACAGGGGCCCCCAGGAGAACGAGGAGAGCGTGGAGAGCCAGGGGATGAAGGATATCAGGTAGACAACACCATTATATCAACATCAGACATATCACACAATCGCCACTCAGTGTGCTTGTCTACTTGATTGCGTAACACCCCTCTGCTCAGGTAAGAGCAGACCACACAAGCTGCGGAGGATTATCAAATTCCCAGCAATAAGTCAGAGGAAATCTGTTGCTTTTGTCACTTCGTGCTTTTCAGTCGCATAATTCTCAGACACACAGATTTACATTCAAAGACACACACATTAACTGTGCAAGCAAGTTTGTATCTTGGTTACTTTATTTTGAACAGTTAGTGTTTATGTTAGGCTTTGAATTCATTGAATAGGCAAACACAAAAACTATTTGATTTAGCTGATCATGTTCGTAGAGTTATTCATTCCAATTATAATAAGATAAACAAAAAGCAGTAAAATTACCAAAAACATAAGGATGCATTGGATCTCCAATCATCCGTTTTCAAAAATTGCCCCAGACCATCTCAGCACTCGCTTAAATTCCCCTAATGTAGAGCGACGTCTTCTACTTGCATGATGCACAATGACAGTAGAAGTACTTTTAATGCCTAGGACACATTTTAGTCATTAAATACTTTATCTCATACTGTGATCCAAACTATTAAATGCAAGGAATCATTATAGATGATCCTTGATCATTTCCAGCTCCAACCTGGGTTTATAGTCATAAAAAACTATCATATAGTTTGGCAGTTGTGTCATCATTCCCCAGACTTCTGTTAAATACCCTAATAGGTCACTCTTGGCTTTCGTTGGTATTCATTTGAGTGCAGAATTTATAGTTCCTGTTTACCTGTCTTAATAATACACATTGTTGTTTTGTTGCTATGGAGTCTGTAATGAGCTGATTTCTTTACTGTATGCTGAGAATACGCAGTAACAAGGCTGTGGGCATGATGTTCTTCCTTAAGTAATGATTGGGGGAGTGACACACAGTTATTTTAAGTATCACAGCACAGATTATGATCAATAATCAGAGAGAAAATGTAATTATATATCAAAACTGGGTTGCAGGGCCATATTGGTACCATTGGATCTCGTGGAGCTGTTGGACCACAAGGCCCACCGGTAAGTCAGTAAATGTCAAGTGCAGTAGCTACAGTATATAGAAATAGTACTACATCAGCTTTTATACATTTTTGGTAAGTTTATTGAAATTAACTATAAACAATAATGCAAAAATTGAAAGGGTTAAAACGCATTTAACGTGGCATAGAGTTATTTAGATCAGGAGGCGTTTTCCCCTGGGATTCTGCCTATAAGTTTATAAACTATCATGTGAGCTAAATAGATATTGTCCAAAATGGACAGACAAACCCAGTGAGGATAATTCATCATTTCATTTCTTGATGTCATTTGTCAAGTTTGTCATTCCCAGTAATGTTGTTTTCCTGAAAAACTTAACCATTTTAATCTCACATTTCTACATCATGTCAACATCATCATTTTAGTATTACTGTTTGAGTATGTGTCTGTCTTTTTTCTTTGTTCAGGGATCACCAGGCCTCCCTGGAGAACCAGGTCCAAAAGGAGAGATAGGACCTCCGGTGAGTCCGAATTCCCCCAGCAGGCAAATCAAACATACATCTACATAATTTTACTGATGTACTGTATAAAGTAAAGAGTTTGATACATTATTAAAGTTGGTCTCTTCCCTGCAAATAAGATGGATGGTTTCAGCTTCATAATTTTTAGTTTCTACTACCAGGCTACTCTTTTTTTGTACTGAAAGGGGGGCTTACTCTGAACAACACCAATCTATTAACACAGCCTTGTTCAGCTACTGCCAGCAGGGTTGGGTTTTGGGGGGCAGGGTTTATAAATGATGCTGTGGATCAAGAAAAATCCTTCTTTTGGCTACCAGAATGAAAGACCAACCACCAGATGAGTTACCAGATGAACATGCTAGAAGGATTTTGAGCTGTAGCTGATGGTTTCATATCAGAAACCAGGTGGTGGAAATAGGCTTTGGACTACAGAATAAGGAAAGCCACAAGTGAAATCCAACAAGCCACAAGTGAAATCCAACAAAGTATAAAGTATTCATGGCCTCCCTGATGATTTTACTCATATAAGTTGTCGTTTTTTTCGATTGATGTTTGTCAAAGATGTTTTAAAGCAAGTTCCTTGAACTGATATGTTTTACTTTGTTTGCTGTCAAGTGTCCTTTGAGTTTTCAACCTTGTCACAGACCTTTTGATTACATAACTTCATTTTCCCTCTGAAACAACTTTGATCAAGTTCCACATAGCCTTTTAAATAGTGAAGTATTCACATGTTTCCAGATACCACTGACTTTCTACCACATGTGAAACAGCTTGTATGTCAGAGTGCTTATATAACCAGCTCAAATAGTATTTCTGTTAATGTATTCAGCTTGGCCTGAGTTAAAACCTGAGTTTGAGCAATGTTTTCATGCAACATATAGACCCATCTGTTCAGAAACATCAATAAATCAACAGGCTGCCAAGAAACACTGGAAACTTATAAACTGCTGCATTTCTGTTTCAAATTAACCACTTCAGTGAAGAATTCTTTAAGGGATATCTCTGGGACTGTAAACTCATAACTTAAATCCATCAGGCAGAGAAATTAAGAAAGGCAAAGTGATGGTTTCAGAAGAAACCTCTATCTTTTTTGGAACCCTGTTTGTCTTTTCTCATATATATATATACACACACACACACACACACACATATATATATATATATATATATATATATATATATATATATCAACCATAGATATATAGATATATAGATATAGATATATAGATATAGATAGATATTAAGTTATAAACATTATTTAATGGAGGTTGCCTGTGTTAGTGTCATGCAACCCAATATGATTTACCTTATCAAGGTGTTAAATACATACATAAATATACAGTTAATGGTTGTGTATATTTCCTCGACTGTCTGGAGTGAGTAAAGTACAAAAACAGCCCTGAACTTCTCCATAAGACTCATATTAGACATGGTCTTTAAAATGTCCACTCTTCGATAAAAGCAGAGTGAGATACAATATATAACCCTGTGTGTTTTTGTGAATGTCGATGCATGTTTCACTCTTCCTGTGTGTTTATCCAGGGCTCAGCAGGAAAGAAAGGAGCAAGGGGGCTGAGTGGATCTCCTGGCATTGAAGTGAGTATCAAACCACCTCCACCAAACTTATAGTTCAGAGAGAGACAGCAGCAAAAAGATCATCTAACGTAACTTGCTCTGCATCATTGATACAATGCATGGGTATTTGCCATAAAATGAATGATGAAGTGCTACCTCAAGAAAAAATAAAACATGAGTGACAGAATCTAAGACTAGGCAACTCAGTAGAACGTCAAAACACAAGTCCCACTATTATAATAAGTGCACTTTAAAGACACCACAGGGTTGCTAAGATTGAGGTTGAGTAACATTGTCACTGGTGTGGAAATTTTCCAGGGCCCAATTGGTTTACCTGGACTGATGGGAATGAATGGTTACCCAGGTTTGGATGGTCCCCCAGGATTTTCTGGCTTACAAGGATTACCAGGAAAAAAAGGACGACAGGTAATCAAAGATAGCATGTAGACAGCCATGCACCTATCTGAGTATAATTATATGCAGTTTTAATGATTTACCACTTATTTTCTGCTACAAGACAGGGAAACAAATGTCGCATTTTGTTATTATCTTCACGTAAATTCAAACCCCCCTGCCTCTATTCCACTAAAGATATAAATACTGTTTTATAGCTGCAACTTCTATTCTTTTGTAAATCATGTCATTTGATAATCAGCAGGTACAGCAATAATCAATTTATGCAACTGGACCTTACTACACACAACTAGGTCTATTGATCTAATTTGAGAGCCATATTACTCTCTGTGCTCTTTTCCACAGTAACACTTTGTTAATGGACCTTTATCCAACTTAAGGGCAATTTCCATTATAGCAAATGCTAACTAGATTTAAGCTGGAGGGTAGCTGATATGCTTGCCCTTTTAGTCATTACATATTTGTTATATATATAAAATAGGTGTATAGGAGTAATGACTGACTTTAGTAAAACATATCAGTGAGCCTCACTGATGTTTTTTACTAAAGTCAGTCATTACAGATTTAGCTACATGGATGAGTTTGACTTCTGTTAAACACTATAGACATAAGTGAACTACAACCATGGTGATCAATCAAGGTTTTGGAGGTGGGGGTTCACATTTGCTAAAATATACGACTATGTGGCTGACACGCAGGAAACCAGTTATATTCTATGTCCCAAAACATTCTTCTACTTGCATAACTGAACTTTCAAGAGGAAGATTGACTTTACTGTACTTGGTCCTAAATCTCTGTAGCAGATTTGTGGTCTGTATTGGAAGGATTTAAGAAGCCAATGATACACCCTCCTCATCTTTACCTTTTAAGGACCTTGCCTTCCCAGATTTCTCTTGTTACTCAACAGGAAGTTAAATCTTCACTGTGCTGATAGATTGACATGTAGTCCACGATGAATAAATGTGGGTGAATATTATCTACAGCAAGTGGAATGTTGGAAAGTTTACTATTGTCAGCACAGGTGAAATGCAGTGGCAGATAACTTAATCATCTTATTGGTTTATTGTTTTTAGATGCATTAGACTACGGAGTGCCCCAGGAGACACCATATAGACTTCCCTACCCATTCAGCCATTCATGCTAACTTGTTGCAGATTGTCCATGAAGCACAGGGATTTTATTTGACTGCATCGGAGTGCCCAGATCTTTCCTTCACTTGTCACCATTTGTAGTTGTAAGACTGAGACATGCAGCTGAGACTGACTAATCATTAAATGCCTTGTTTGATTTGATTGGCTTCTTCAGGTTGTGACGCAGTGGATTTATCCAAATACGTGTGCAGACAGAGTGGATTGGGATTTCATGCATGAATGTCCTTGTCCTTTTCAGCCAAGAGTTGGAAAGTGAAGTTCATTCTGTCTGACTTTCATTTACATAATTTTGTTGTGTAACAGTCTAGTAGGTCTAATTTAGGCAACTGATGTTTTTGACTGAAATTAGAGTCCCAGAATCAATAGCTCAATTTTGAAAAAATACTGGCCATATATTCAAAAAATATGTACTTCATTCACAGAGGTCTTTTCTTAAATGTGAGCTCTGTCTGGAGATAGCAGGTTTTCTTGAGCCAACAGTCTGCTTCAGTAGTTCAGAGTTCTTCTTTTACTACAAAACACCCGGGGCTTTCTCAACAGGAGAAGTCTGCAGGAAACTCTTTTTTCAGTTTTACACTACGTGCTTCCATAGTGGGAAAGATACTGTAATATGGCTTCCTTCTGCCTCTGCTGGCAGGCAGCAGAGTCCCTGCAGAATAGTCCTCATCCTCTTTGTCCTTGTTAGTCATTATTCCCATGATTGTCAATTATCTTCCTATTCATTGTTTTCCTTATTATCTGCTGCATATTAATTTCTATTCACATTGCCAGTTGGATGCATTTGCGCAGTGAAAGGGAAAGACATTTTTAAAACCAAATTGGAACATTTCTGCTTTATTGGGCAGTATAATAGTGGAAAGCACCAAGAAAGAAATGCAGTAAAGGTCATCCTCTGAAATCCCACTGACAGAGATCCACCAGCATCTCAGGAACCAGACAGACATTTTACCTGGAGGCTCCTGCTTTTTTAATAGACATTTGATAACATTAGGAAACTCTGATGATACGTATACTTACAGTGATTGTTAAATAGATTTTTTTTCTGCTTGTCAAAATCTATGTCTATAATGCAGCATATCTGTGCTTGTGTTATATGCCATATTTGTTATGAGGTAAAGTTTTGTTAGCTTGGATTGTTGTGTATTGTAGAGAAAATAAGATCACTGAGACTATGATAATGGACATCAGGTCAAAAAGAAGTTATTGCATGTTCTACTCCAGCAGTTTCATATAGTATAGCATAGTCACAAACAAGTTTTATTAATCTGATGGACAGTATTTTTTTCTTATGCAAGGCCTTCCGAGCACCTGCAGGCTGGGGATTCACCCAGTAAACCTTCAGTGGTGTAATTCCAATCTGGTTCCTGACTTGTCTGCTCTCCTCTCTGATCAAGAAACAGAAGCCATATGTGAAGCGACGACCCACTCAATCTGTTATTCTAATATCACTCGCTCCCTTCTGCCTCACAACACTGCTGATGGAGCAGGAAACCGCTGTGGTCTGTGGCAACTCAGTGACAGGCAGTCAGTTTTATGGGTACACTTAGGGAGCACGCTGTCAAGAAGTATTATAACCAGGAGAGGGGAGCAGACTTCAGCACTGTGGCTTACAACTAGAACTATACAACACGTTTACTGATGTGTTTGGATGTATTGAAATAAACATCGAAGTTGAAACATTGAAAATAATTACATTCACTGAATTGATTGCCATTATATATTCCACAGATTTTTTTTTAAATGGAATGTCCTACACATACAGTGTACATACACATACTTATATCCAGCGTATTCCCTTAAATGACTATGACCAGGTATCATTAAACAAGAAACACATTTCCTTGTTTAAAGGAACATACTGGGGTTTTGCACTTTTCTGCTGTTCTAAAACTTAACTACTTTTTTAAATAAAACTATATACCCAATAACCAACATTTTGTTGACTCAAACTCTGGTGTGCATTCAGGGTCAGAGAGGTTTGGTGGGACAAGAGGGAACTGTTGGACGTCCAGGACCAAGGGGAGAGGTTGGACTTCCTGGACCACCTGGAGAAAGAGGACCATTTGGACAAAAGGTGAAAACAATAATAGGAATAATATTGACCTGCCATATTCTTAAATTGTTACAGTGTGTTTTTACAGAACAAGAAGTCTCCAGTGAATAAATATTTACCTAAGTTGTACTAACACTTTTAATTCCTGACCTTTATTGGTTCAGGGAGAACCAGGACTGCCAGGAGACAGGGGAACCTCGGGAATCAAAGGCATGGAAGGGGCCATGGGTGACCAGGGCAGAACAGGTGACCAGGGACCCAAAGGACAACCAGTGAGTCTCTACAGGCATTTGTGATTTAAAGTAAAAGTCCATCTCAAAATAGGATTTAAGTTTATTTCCATAAACTGAAATAATGGTCTAACAATAACACTGCTGTAGATATTGTGGCTTTTTTCAGGGTTGAATTGTTAGGGAGAGTGGCATTTTTGATATTCAGACCGGCCAGTAGAATTTTATATACACAGTTTGGCAACCTCCTGTGCTGAATAAATTAAGCCAATGCACAAGTGCCAAAAACTGCAGTTCCTTGAATGGCCACATAAGGCTGTCTCCAAAAGCAAGTCAATCTCCATTAAATCCCTGTATTAAAATGCCAAAATTTATAGCAAAAATAAACAATTACATATATATATATATAAAAAAAAAAAAAAAAAAATACATAACCCACATGTTCAAATTGATTAAGGCTTAAAATTATGCATAATTAAGGGCAGGGCTGCTTTGAGTGACAGGTGGATGCAGGTGTTGGTTTCAGCAACCAGGTTTCATTTGTCACCATCATCTCCAGCCATGCTGCGTTTTTGCTCCGTTTTTCACGATTTTGCCCATTTTTAGATTAGCCAGCAGTTAGACAGAGTCAGGCACTGCCAAGATGGCGACATTTGGAGCAACTACACTGAGCTTCACAATGGATCTTCAGAAACCTAAATACTATATATACGAATGCTACTCACAGATCTGAACCTCAAACATGCCTATATCTGAATTAAAGTAGAAGTGAAATCAAGTAGAGTTAAACTATTCACACAAAAACTCAAGAAGTTGTATTGTGTGAAAAAAATCCTCATTATGTTGTGAATACTTTGTACTCTACTTTGTTCTTCTATTCTACCTAGGTTATATGTTTATTTCATTTCATCATGACTGTTTGATTCTCAGATCAGATTCATACATTTTTCTTTAATGGTCTTTCACACCTAAAATATCTTTTTGAACTGTTGAAGTCATAACAGTGTAGGTCACTCCGTGCTTTTTTAAAATTGTTACCATCCCTAGGAATGTTCTTGTTAAAAGAGGGTTTTATAAGCTTATATGCATTATTTAATACCTCTCTAAATATAGCTTCAGGGGTTTAGATAGCCAATCTGTGGTGGGGTTTAAAATGTGTGTGTCTGACTCTTTTCCACCCTGAGTGGAGTAACAAATTATCTGGGCGAGACCAGGAATGGAAACATTCCGCCTGGTAAGGCCAAGTTATGTAAGATCCTCACACTCCAGAGACCTGAAAAAGAGGTGCTGCACTTTGCTTATGTAACTCCTCAAAGAAGAAAAAAAAGAAGCAGCATTCAATCCCTCGCTCTCCCCTCCCTCCGTCAGTTTTCTCCATTGATGCTTGTGAAACAGAGAGCAGACTCAGGCCCTTGGGTCAGATCCCTTTACACTCTTCAGTGAATAGAGTTTCTCGGTCAAAGTCTCTGGCTCGAAAGCAGAGCTGTCTAGAGGATGTGGATGACTAGCTGTACAAACATAGTGTCTGCCACCCTGGACGACAGAGTGCTCAGACACAGAATAGGGTACAGAATGTGAATGTGTGAATGTGTGCTGGGGCTACTGTAGATCCAGACATTAAGCCTTGAGTGTGTGCCCTAGTTCTTTTGAAATGAACAAGGACATTTTTAAAAGGCCAATGTACTGTGTTTCTACTGTGTCTAGAGTTCACACAAAAAAATCACAATCACATACTTTTTACTCTTAATTGTTAAATGATGTGTTTGTCAAATGCATACAAATTGTCACAATGACGGTGTGTGAAAGGCAATGCTCCTCTGTGGCTATGATGTCATTGTCTTTTCTGCTTATAGGGGGAACCTGGAGATGTGGGAATGGTTGGTTTACATGGTTTTCCAGGACCAGCGGTAAGAGAGAGACTTTGTAGTGAACCCACAGTTAGAGCGTAACAGATGAGTATATTGTCCCTGTACAATGACAGACAAGGACTGACCTCTGATTCCTTCAAACAGGGGCCGAATGGTGATTTGGGATTCAGAGGGTTCCCTGGTCCTAAAGGCCCAATGGGTACCCTGGTAAGTGTAATAAAAACAGGAACAGAATACACACCACCAGGCTTTATTAAGGTGTACTGCTGGAAGTCAAACCCCAGCAGAGGAATACTATGAAAAGGAATACATGATTCATAAATACGCGTACAGTTCTCTTTTATCCAGCTGTGTAACTAAGCCCATATGAAGATATAAACAAAGTGTAGACACACACACTTTTCATTGTAATTACTTAGGACACCCTGAAGTCTAGTGAGATACATTTTAACCACCTTTTAGAGAACGTGTAAATTTAGACAGACTTGTTTATTCATCCTCCACCCTACTGTTTGTTTCAGGGATTCACTGGACCTGTCGGCCCTGAAGGAATGATGGGCCCAATGGGAAAACCTGTAGGTTTCTTTGTGTTTGTGACAATGATCATTCTGTAGAAGTGTGAAAGATGTTGACACAATGGAAGTTTTACTTTTAATAAAACAGATTTATTAACTGGAGATGTGCTGTATATATTAGATGTACATAGACTACAGAATTTGTCACTCTGCTGTATGTTTTCATGTTGCTACTTTTCTTTTCCCCAGGGGCCAAGGGGTCCAAAGGGAAATGGTGGCGAAATGGTAAGATCTGATTCAAACCAGTACGGAAAACACTGAAGTCTGTCAGACTGATTATATGATAATGATTTATAATACATATGATTACATGCTGATACACTGTGTGATTATATCATGATTATACTTCATTGACGTGTCAGACTTGAAGATTCCTTCCAGAGAAAGCATTGCTGGGCCAGTTATCATGGCGCCACCTCAAAGCAGATTGTGGGTGCAAAAAAAAAGACCTACTGCAGATGATGGAGGCTGTGTTTAAAGATGCATGAAAGCTAGATGGGGTTCAGCGGTAGTTTTGTTTATATGACTGTCCTAAAGTGACAGCAGAACACTGTGGCTGAGTCATAGTGAAAGTAGCTGTTACTCAGTGTCTCCCGGACCTCGCTGTGGGGCCTTACAGTACTCTCAGACCTTTTTGTGTAAACATTGTTGAGGAAATGCCTTGTCAAAATGTTAGCATGGCAAACCACAGTGTAATCCACATATTCACTTCTATATCCCTGCTCCCAGTCTGTAATGCAAAGTGTAGATTCTCAGATCAGCTTAAATTCCCCTGCAATTTACACGACCACACACACGCAGACACAGACTGTGTACACAATGGCCCATTCATTTTAGCCTTTTCTCAAACACCGATGATGTCAAATATGTGCATACTCTCACACATACAGCATGAACTACCCAAAACCCCACCAACAGACTTAATAAAGTCCAGATGCCCCAGGTAGTAACTATAGAAGAGTCAGCCAGAGGGGGCAGTAGGTAACCACAGCATGATACACAGACAGATCCCTGCTGCTGTTCCTCACAGCATCACAGAGAAAGGTGAAAGGAGAAAATGTAATGATTCATTTTCTCCTTTGCAAAGTGTTGCTCCACTCACTGTTATGCTGTACTTTCATTACCAAATAACTGACAGTATATTTTAGTTTTAACACTCTCAACTAGTAATATGGCATTCATGGGTGCAGGAATATTCACATTGTCTGCTACAGTAAAGTCTTGGGGTTACCACAGCAAACAAGACATAAAGAATACATAACATATGCCTCATTTTATCATACTTTCAGGGGCCTCAAGGACCACAAGGAAGTCCAGGACCCAGAGTAAGTGTTAATCTCACTATCACATTTTAGCTTTATACTAAACACAACAATAAAGTTGTGTGATATTTCTAATTATGAAGCTTTAGGGATGAGCTTTTTTCAATTCAGTTTAGGCAGTCTTTTTAAATTTTGAAACCTGCTCTGCTTTCTACAAATGTATTTGGTCAGTCCAGACTTGGCAGTTCTCTCATTGCACACTCAAACATCTCCCTATACTGCAACTTCAGAAAACACTGTAACAGACATGGTTTACCAGGAAGCAAACTGACTGCAACCACAATGGGATCATTTTTCACTGCGTCTCTCATTTTGTCTTCTTCTTTCTTCCCACCTCAGGGACCTCCAGGAGCTCCAGGTCCAACAGTAAGTGCTTCGTGTCACTCTTATAGACATGATCAGCTACAAGGCAGGAGTCCTATTTTGAGTTTCATGTAGAAGACATAAGGTTTGGGCCATAAAGTTGCAAGGAAAATTGTCCAACTCATGATTTAAAAAGCATATACTCTATTCTATTTATTCTAAACCCTGTATCCTCATCCTGTTGTATGTCTTAATCTCAGTCTGGTTGGAGAGTATCACTGTTACTTTGTTCCTGAGAAGAGTGTCCAAGCTTCAACAAGCTTTGTAGAGCAAAACAAAGCCAGGATGTGATAGAGCCAGGGCAAACATTTTTGTTTGCTTATTTGCTAATGAGCCAATAAATCATCAATCTCTGTGATAAGACATCCAAAAACACTTTAATGTAATTTTGTTCAGTAGCATTGGCAGCGGAGATGAGTCATTAGTCTTCTCTGGCACTGTGATAAAAAACCTCCTCACTTCTCTTCTGTCGTAACATCTGACTCATTTGAGCAATTCTAAGAACCCAACTCAACCATATCGGATGCCTCTGTTTACACACATTATGTGATAAGTGAAGTGTTTATTCTGAGTCCAATGTGTTATCCCTATTGAAGTCAGGAATGTGAAGATTTATTGATGCAAGACTTATTTTACTGCTTTTCTCTGGTATATTATATTGTATTCTTATCATATTTAAGTTTTCTCTATAAACTGGACATGTATTGCCACTGCCATGTTTTCTCTACCCAATGAACATGAACAAACCTATGTGTTACCTATTAAATCTTTCACTTGAAAAATAAACAAGGTACCAAATCTGTTATGTTTTCATTAAACTGAGTATGTTAATTTTGAATCCACAGAGGCAGACATATGATGACTCAGCTGTCTACAGTCAGTCTAATTCTAACACTGCCCACAGGACCGAGGTAAGGCACTAACACACTCAATGGACATGTCAATGGGTGGATTGATGGATGAATGATAGATTAGTTTGAAACTGTATTACAAAATTCCTCAAGTTTTGTGTTTTGATCTCATTGTTGCCATTGTAAGTGTACTGGGGACTCTTGATTTCTTATTTTGGAGTTTAACAGTGTTGTCTTTCCCTTTCTTAACCAGAGTTTCCAGAACACAGAGATGAGCGTGCCAGACCAGAATACAGAGATACTTAAGACTCTGCAGTATCTAAGCAGTGTGATTGAGAGCATTAAAAAGCCTCTGGGCACTCGGGAGAACCCGGCTCGTGTCTGCAAAGATCTGCTTGATTGTCATTACAAGCTCAAAGATGGTGCGAGTCACATCTACCTGATCCTCAAATAATTTTTTGTTACACAACTCTAGACATGTTTGCACATATAGAATACTAGTTATCTCCCTGTCTCACTCTCGTTCTCTGTCTTCTGTTTGAATTGGGCACTTTCAGGTTGGTTCTGGATTGATCCAAACTTGGGCTGTACTTCTGATGCCTTCAAGGTCTTCTGCAACTTTACTGCAGGAGGGCAGACTTGTTTACATCCAGTCGCCTCTAACAAGGTAACATTGAAGTGGTGAACATAACATATCAGGCTGCCAGATAACATAAAGGGCTGTTTACTTGATTGAATTCTAAATAAATAAAATAGTGGTTAGTTTGGATGATGGGGACAGGTTTCATTCAGTTGATTCTTTGAACCTTTCTACATTTCTACATTAACAGCAATTAACTTTTACATAACCACACCCCAAATATTCCAAATATTCCAAATTAGTAACTGCAACAATGTCCCTTACTTGAGGCACGTTGTAGGAGGTTTGTCACAGCTTTTTCAAACATTTCAGTTGTCTTGATGATGGCACACTGATCACACTAGTGTTTCTGTTTTCTGCCACAGATGGTGTTTGGTGTAGGGAAAGTCCAAATGAAGTTTCTCCATTTACTGAGTACTGAGGCAAGCCACAGCATCACACTCCACTGCCTAAATGATCCTCCTTACGGCACCACAGACAGCTTCAGCTCCGCCGGATCCACGGTGCAAGAGAATATCACACTTCGGTTTCGTGGCTGGAACAAACAGATGTTTGAGAAAGATTCACTACTTGAACCACATGTGCTACAAGATGAGTGCAAGGTGATGAGCCAGACAGAGATATGACTTTTTTCTGTGTATGAAAAATAAGTAATAAATATTTATAGATATTTTGTTTATTTTCTGCCCGTTTTCAACACATTTTAGGGATTGTCTAGTACAAACCTATATGTGATGGTGTCAAAATTCTGTGCATTAATTGGTCTGTTCCATACATTGACAACTTGAATTAAGGATGTAGCATAGAATGAAGACACTTTGACAGACATATTAGTTTGACTATATATTAGATTTTAGTAGAATTTAAAATACATTTCCAAACATATTCTGTGATATTTATGACTTGAATGACATTTCTTTCTGTATTTCTTTTCCTCCGCTCATCCTCTTTCAGATCCAAGACGGCAGCTGGCACCAATCACGTTTCTTCTTCCATACTCAGGACAGTCGTCAGCTACCTATTGTAGACATACAGGAATTTCCCCCATCACAGCCAAATAGTCAGCGGCATATAGAAATCAGTCCAGTCTGCTTCCTCTGACACCAACATCTCTGTCATGTAACCTATTTACATGAACTACTAAAATGCAAGGCTGTTACAAAAAATGGCTGCCTACCAAAGAGTGAGTGTCCATCAGACTTTGTCAAGGAAACCGTTAATGGGACCTGTCAGAGCAACAAATGTCCAGTCGAAGGCAGATCTACATGGAAGAACTCAAATCTCTGTGGAACATCCAGGCCAAGAAGGCCAAAGGAGAATAATGTATACCAATATTTATCACTAATTGTGTCAGTATGTTTTGTCAATAATTGTTAGTCAAACGGTGCTTAGGTTGGCTGTATATGGACCGATATTACTCCCTGATCACAGGGTAGGGCCTCACTAAGCAGCAGCC
The DNA here is from genome assembly GCA_946959425.1 of Argyrosomus regius. Taxonomy (NCBI): domain Eukaryota; kingdom Metazoa; phylum Chordata; class Actinopteri; family Sciaenidae; genus Argyrosomus; species Argyrosomus regius. Next base: position 23,543,470 of record OX336888.1, on the reverse strand, counting down.
TATCCAGACCCCCAAAACTCACACCTCGCTTTCACCCCCAAACACACCCAGACCATCCTAAGCAGAGGTCTAACCCGAAGGAGTGTGCCAGGCCTCTACATAAGAGCACTGTCTAACTAAAGGTTTTTATGAGTGCAATAGCATGTGGATAATGTGTGACTGCTTTAAATATTTCATTTTCTGATCAAAGGCTATATTTTACATTGTTTTCATGATATTTTTGTCTTCGGTCCTGCCCAGTTGGACCTGTACATCTTGAGAGATGGTGCTCTACCTCTACCTGCTCATTTGCTTTCTAGGATAGTTGCTAATGTCAAATTAGTCCTTTTTTTGCCTCTGTGTTGTATGTACCGGTTACATCAAGATTTGTTATGTTGTATAAGTACTTATGTTGATTTGGTCATTTCTAATTTATGAACCATTTTTTGATACACTACATATTTTTGTAGCTTTTCCTTCTATGTGGTAGGTTCTTCAGGGGAAACCTATCATTGGTGCTGCAACAGAGAATGAGTCATCAGTGAGTTTTTACATTTCCTGTGTATATATTGACAGCATACTGTATGTTTATTTATATCCTTTTTGTTTCTGGTTCACATTACTGTACCACAGTAAGTTATACTCTCAGAGAACTATTTGGTCAACCACAACTCAGTCTAAAGAAGTATTTATGTTTAAAAAGGTGCGTTTGTGTGTTCACCCCTGTGGCTGTATGTCTGTCATACTGTTATTTCAGTTCATTCAGTGGTGGTTAGGTGAACTGGCAGCTACAGTAGGCCAGAGTCAGAATACACAGAAAACATTACCTTGAACAAAGTGTAATTATATAAAGTCTGTGGAGGATAAGGTTGGATGCAAATCTGTAAATAATAAATAAGTTGACAAACAAATAAATGGAACATTTTATCCACAAATGGCTCTGTCGTTTTTTTTGAAACTACACATGAACTGTTTTCTACTGACAAATCTATTTAGATTAATGGTGGCCTAAATGTTGCAGTTTAATGCCTGGAGAATTTGTCTTTAAGGGTAAAGTGAAAAAGTACCTCCCTTGTCAACACCTCTGAGGTGCTTTAGAGCTTCAGTAGGACCTTAACCTCAACTGTTCCAGCAGAGCTGCTTAGCAGCCAACAAATAAGAATGCTTCCAGGTGTGAATGTGTGTGAGCATGATCAGGATGTTCTTGAAAAGGAAGTGCTGGTCTTAATGATACTTCTTTAGTCAAATTAATGTTTAAAAAAGAGATAATGAAATTGTTTGCATATAAAGGTAACTGTGAAGATCAGACTCCAGAAGAGTATTTTGACCATCATTAGGCCTCAGTCCAAACTGAGGAAATCTGCAAAACAACATTTAATGATGTAAAATGTGTTATGGCTGGATGCTACTCTTTTGCCACCTCCTATAGCACAGGTTTCTAGTTCGAACCACATTATGGATGCAAACAACTCTGCACATGTTCTCTCATTCTTGCACATGCACACACTTTACAGAAATATGAATGTCACTCTGCACTGACTCTCCCACCATTCACCCCCACCACAATAAACTCATCTTACATAAGCATACATAAAAGGTGGTGAGGAACTAGACTTACAAATGAACAAGTCAAGCAGCTACTTATCTATCTGACATATTCTCCACATCCTCATCAGCTCAGTGTTGTTGTTTTTGCTGTCAGCATTTGCCATCTGGGGGACGTTGTAGTTCTGATCCACCGACACCAGGAGGCGCCAATGAGCACGCTCCAACCGGAACTCACCTCCACGTGCTGTAGGTGCTCACCGGCGGAAGAAGGTTTGTTTTGGTGTCGCGCGGTTTGTGTCCAACGTGCGTGTGAAGTTCTCCTGTAATGTGCTCGGTTATTGTACCAACAACAGACATAATGTCAACTGTGGAGAGCCAAGAGGAAAACAGCGGCCCGGATGAAGAGCTGAGAGGGACCAAAAGGAAGATTTCCCTCTCCAAGTGAGTGTTTTAACAAACTGCTAACTTAGCTAACAGCTTCATGTTTACTTTAATGTTAGCTTACATGAGCACTATTTTGACCAGTGTACAAGTCATATAGATATAAAGAGTAGACTATAACGCTGGATATTACCGGTAGCAAATAAGAAACGCCGGGTAAGTTAGCGTGTTAAACATTAGCTACAGGTTAGCAAGCTGTTAGCTCGCTGGCTACATGTGAGAAAATACTGTCAAACTGAAGGCTGCTTACTGTAATGCTTTATCTTCCCTCGTCTTTATCCTGTTTTCTCTTGTTTCTATGAGTTGAACCACTCTATGAACTGATAGAGTGCCTCGTTGTCATAACTGCTGAACGTCTCTGTGTGTAAAAATGTTTTAATGTTTTTCTGTGGTGTATTTCAGTCACGTGTGTTGTTTATTGCACTTGTTCGTGTCGTTTGCTGTCATTCGTCCTGTAACTGTTTGTTCAGGTTTAACTGTAAAGCTGTCCACAATGTGTATACACAGTGCTGACATGTTGTCTGTCCTGCAGCTGTGGTGCGTGTGGATCACAGGAAGCCAAGTACAGATGTCCTGCCTGTCTTGCCCATTCCTGCAGGTGAGATTATTTTAGTTTTTTTAAATTAGTGAAGTTATTTTATTTTTAAAGTTATTTTACAGGAAAATAAACAGCCCCAAGTGCCCCCTAACACAAAATATTACACAAAATTATGTGTATTTTTTTCTGACTTTGTATTTTCTTGTGAAATATTGGATGATTTAACCCGATAACATTTCATGCTATGATGAGCAGCGACAGTAGACAAAAGAAAGGGTGAGAAATGCCTGAGAATCTGCGTATTATTTCACTTTGCTCATGTTTTGTGACTTTGTCCGTAGTTTATATTCTTAAAGATGCATGTTTGAATTCCATAAAATCATATTTTGGTCTTATTTGTAGATGCTGAAGCAATTAAACACAACATTCCCTTTTTAATATGTGGACCTGAAGCTACATTGCACCCATAGAGCTACCTGTGTTATGTCTACAACGTACTTGAAACCCTATCATTGGACACTAGATTCCGTGTGTGGACATTGTGAGAGTACACTAGTAGAAGAAATGTCAAGTTGTATTAAAACTTGTATTTCATGGAAGAAAGAGACTCTGGCCAAACCGACACTTTGATTTGGCTGAAATGATTACAGGAAGAAGATCTTTCAAAGAACATATTTGTGTGTGCATTGAAGGGTGGTGAAATAAAGTGTGTGGTCCACCCAAACTATTATCCTGAGTGGCATATTAATGGGAAACATTGCACTTTTGTCCATGACCTTGGATAATTTAGCAGCTGTGAGCACGATTCAAGGCAGATTTTCCCAGAATTATTATCATATCATCAAAGATAAATACTATTTTATATTGTTAAAATCGTAGTGAGATCACATGAATAAGATGAGTTCTGTTGGTGAGTTGATTTTCCCTCTGACTTCTGCTCTGTCTCTATGATGAGATCATTTTATTACATAGAGCATAAAAGCTACATTCCATCTGTGTCTAATATCTCGTATAAAATCAGAAAATCTGTTCTACAATTGCATGCAGTAACATAATATTTATGATTGACTCATGGCCATGTTTTTGTTTTCACTGACTGAACTTTAAGTTATGGCCAGGAACAACATGCCACCGGCGATGGCAGTGCTCCATGGAATTCTGTGGATGCTGAAGCATTTACAACTTAACCTTCAAGTACTTAATGGCATAACGAAGGTCGCCTGAAAATTTCATTAAGATTTCTCAAAGGGTGCTGTCCTTCCACATTCTATCATGGTTGCCTGTTGTTTTTGGGCATCATTCAGCATTCCTTTTACATAGTTTCTAGGGATACAGTTTTGGTCTGACCCTGGCCAAATACCTGTCTCTCAGCAAGTGTCTGAAAAAAGTCTTTCCATGCTTGGATTAAATCCCAACTATTTTTGTGTGTGTTCTTTTTTTTTCAAGATCTTTCAGAAAGTCAGTTACAGGCACGCTGAATATTATCTTCAGTAATGTTTTAAAAGCTGAAATAATTAGCTGAGTAATCGAATAGTTGATCAACAGAAGATAAAGCTGAAACTATTTTGATAATTCATGAATTGTTTAAGTTGTTTTTACCTGTTTTAGTGTTTGTGCATGATATTAAACTGATTTTTGGTGGACATTTGTCTACTACCTTCACATTTTATGGACCAAATAAACAATATATTAATTGAGAAAATAATCTAAAGATTAATCAGTATTGAAAATGATTCTTAGTTGCTGCTTTATTGTTGTCATGATTACATTGTTCACTGATTTATGAACATGTGAACAGCCCTGATGGAGCTGTCTGTCTTTTTTCGTGGATATTGAACAGAGCTTGTATTAGCGACACATTAGCATCAGACAGCCAATATAATGAGTAGTTTGGCTAGCAATAAACTGAAAATCTTGATTAACAAATCATCTCACTTGAAGTAAGAGTATCAATGACGTTTAAACAAAGGTATTTGGGGAGTAGATTAAAGCTGCTTGCCAGTATTTGCTTGGTCCAGAGATCTGAGGCAACAGTGGGCCAGTGTTTCAGGACTTCATCCGGACCAAGACATCCTTTCCAGACTAAAAAGCAACTTAATACACAAGAAGAACCAGAAAAACACAATCAGACTAATATCTATAAACACGTATCTGCTTATGCATGCAGATAAATCTAAGAATGAACTACAAACAGAGACCAGAATGCTTCCACTGCCAAAATCTTGGTCACTTGCCTACATACTCCGCATGCATATGCAGATATCTGTTTACAGAGATGACCAGATTTCTAATTGTGTTGGAAGTCCATTGTTGTTCCTTTAACTGATGCATGAAGCACACTGTGGTTTCTGATTTGACAGTTTGTTTTCAGTTGTTTCTAGTAAAAACTTTGAGAGTGCAGAGGAGATTCAGTTGCTATTTGGAAGGAACTGCAGCATAAACACTGTTAGCTTCTTGTGGTGCTGTGTTTATCTCTGGGTTAGTAGCTGACTGAAGTTGTCCACAAAGATCTAAATCAGAGAATCAGGTTGTTTTCTCTGGCCCTTTCTCCGAGCACACATTAAAATATTTCTGGAATGATAATAAGGCAGTGGACAAAGCAGTGTTTGGCCATCTGCAGCACTAGTTATTTGTTCGGGTGGTGCTATTGTTTCATCTCTTATGTTTCATATCTCAGTTCAGCAGACTAGCAGTCTTTGGATAACTGAAATGCTGCCAAGCCAAAATCTTTGAAAGAATTGAAGTGTTACATAACAAATTCTGTTTGTGTATATTTTCCAGCCTGCTGTGCGTGAAGAAACACAAGGAAGATTCCGGATGCAGTGGAATTCGAAACAAAACAGCCTTTTTGACCCTGTCACATTTTGATGAAATGGCGCTTCTCAGTGGTGAGCATCTTCTTTACTCCTCCCATGACTGAATGGAATACTAGCGGTATTTAACCTCACCGCCATGGTTTACAGTTTATGTAGGTTTATGTAATGAGTGGTATTTAAAAAAAATACTTTTACTTGTGTGTGTGTTTGTCTTTTACCTGTGCTGTAGACTACAGGTTTCTGGAGGATACAGGGAGATTTGCTGATGGTGCCACCAGAGACGATCTGGTCCGGACTCCTCGCACCACTTGTAAAGTATGTCCTTGATTTACAAATGACGTTATCTCATTTGCTTAATGTTGGATACTCGACCTCAAAGCTTCCGTGTGGAGTTTTTAACCTTTAGTAGCACCATGGAGCTACTTTTCCTTTGCTGCATATGCACAGGTGACGTGATGGTGAGTGAGTCCCATCACTGATCCATAGGTGGTAGTAACACGCCAAGAAACACAACAATGCACCAGCAAATGCAGGAAAGAAGACTGCATACTAATAAACATTGTTACGTGTATGAGAGAGACACACACGCACACAAATCTATACACGTAACAAACATGGATGTAAAACTTGCTTTACATTAACATTTTAAAGCAGCATTGTATAGAATTGCAATACCACTGTGGTAAATATGGACAGCTGTACACGTGTATTTGTTATTATGTTACTTGTGATCAAAAACTAGCGAGTCGACAACTTTGCTAACAGCCAAACATCAAGCAACTGCAACAACACAAGCATAGCAGCCAGCTAATATTATAAGTCCAACAGCGAGAAGCCCAGCTCGGCTTCTGTCTCTCACCCTTTTATTTCACAAAGCTTTCACCAACGACTAAAAGTCCCAGATTCACTCTTGTTCGCAGAGGCACTGTTCACTTGATTACCAGTCAACATAGCTTCAAAAAGATTTCAAATAGTTATTTCTTGGTAGAAATTTCACACAGTGTTCTCGATTCTCTACCAAAAACTGTTTTTTCAACCGGTGAATCTTATTCTAGATGAAACAGAACAGAAATAGATTTTATATCCATTCCCATTTCATTAGGTCAGCTATTTTAGTAGTAGTTGTTTTATTTTGCTTAAATAATACATGTATGTTTCTGAATTTCAGTGTGAAGTGTTTTGGTATTTAAGAACCAGAAACAGATATTCCCCTCTTCATTGTTGTCAACACTTATCATGTATCCGCTTTAAAAAATAGTCAACAGTTCATAACTGTTCAGCCAAGACTATTCTCCCGAGTGGTGAAAAATCTATCTCAGCGCCAAATCACAGCTAAATTGAAAGTTGATACAGTTAATATTTAAAAGCTCAGAGATCTTAACAAACTGCTGCACTTTGACCCCAAACAAGAACATGCTGACCCAAGACTGACCACTCCTAAGAGTCCAAGACCTGTGCTGACTTCTAAGAATGCTCTAAAGGGCATTAGCATTTACTGGAAGTGAATAATAATACAAAGTGCTTTACAGAAAGAAAACAGCACATAAAAACAATACTCCAATCTCACAAATACAGTTCAGAAAAAAGCAACATGAGAAGAAGAGTGGACAATAAATCCCAGTAACATATCAAATATTCATGAATAATAAAATGAAAATGGCTGAAATGAAGACCAAAACTGAAGCAGGAAAGACCATCTGCAGCTGGTGTATGAGGTACCTCAGAGAAATCATGCAATACGTAGTGGGTCCAAAATTTCACTTTGAGCAGTGTGATAAATATTAACCTTGAATGTCAAACTGACTGACGATTAATTTGTGTGATTGTCTTTAACCCTTTTCAAAAAACAACCTCACAGTGTAAGAAGGAAAGAGATGCATGTGTTGGGATTTATCATTTCAGTTGCATTTATGGCAAAAACATATACATGTCAGTGGTCCGTGTCTTATTAAGTTATATTATATCTGAGTTAAAATCTAGTTTTATCATTGCAGAAAGCAGCATCACCTAAATATTTTTGTGCTTTTATTGCTTTACTTACATAATTTGTGGCTGTGGTTATGCAATTGCTTGTTGCTGTGCCAAACCACAGACATTCTGATACGTAAGACGCAGTGTCCCTGCCAGCTTTTACCTGTACTCCTACTACAAGACAACACAAGTGATATTTGAGAGCTCAGAATAATGCATGTTCTTTTATGGGATTTTTGGAGGCAGTGACCGCTTTAGCTGTCACAAATCAATCAAAATAATGAGGCTTATTCTCAGCGAGAGATACACGCTTGGCACATGATGAGCTTTGGGATTTGGGTTTCTACCAGGACATTGCAACTGCAGTAATCTGTTGTTATTAGCTTTGTATAGCCCTACCTTTTAAATAAATCTCTTTTACTGACTCTCAGTACCTGCCAATCTGAAGTCATGAAGGAGCTACACGAGTGCCAGAAAGGAAAGGCTTGTCCTTTCACATTTAGATGAGGCCAGTAAGAAGAAGTTCAGGTCGTCTTTGGATTGTTAATGAAACTCACACAGCTGGATTCATTGATGTAGAACAGATGTTTGGTCTTTAGACTTATTTGTTCTTAGAGAAGATTTCCCCCCCACTGACTTTTCCACTGGACTGAAATGCCAGCAAGTCTGTGGTCCCAACAAATCTGTTCAAGGCTAAGAATAGAAGTTTTCTGTTACATCCTGTTTGACTGAACTGTTGTTTTGTCTGAAGTATGCTGCTGCGAGATTTTACTGAAAGGTCTGATGCCTGTCGGGTTGTTCTGTTTGGTGTTATGTGTCTAGATGTGTTTTGGGTCTTCTAAACCTTACTGAACTCCAGTATGCCAGTGTTTTTCTGTGACACTATACAGAATGGTACTGTGCAGGCAACAGCTAATGATTATTTTCATTAACATTTAATTTGATTTGGTTCTAATCGATTTCAGGTCATTATAATGTCAGAAAATGGTGAAAATGCAATGCATGAAAAGTGCACATATAACAGTTTTTTGTCAGTCCAAAACCCAAAGGTGTTCAGTTTATCATCACAGAAGACTAGGAAACCAGCAAATATTCACATTTGATAAGCTGAAACCAACGGAAAATTGATTTTCTGTCAGGTGCTTAAAATAATCAACAACAGTATTGAACTGCACTGTACTATTTTTACTTTTCTCTTTTCCAGGCAAAGAGGCTGGCAGCCAACGCCAGAAAGATGAACATCACATTGAGGTTTCTCCCCATCACCTTCACTAAAAGCAGAGAAAACTCCACCTTCTTTCTCAAAAAGTAAGAATTGTTTATTCTTAGACTTAACTAGATAGACACAATGTATTATTATATAGTCTTGACTATATTGAAAATAAATGATTCTGATTCTTTCTTAAATGTTCATCACACATGCTACAGTATCATAGAAAAGACAGAACTCAAACATACTGAAGCACAAACACGGGTAGTGGTAATACAACAGCGCAGGTGTTTGGATTTCCATCAGATCAGCTGCATTTAAAGTCTAAGCCAAACATTTTGAGACTGTTTGTGATGCGCACAGTCACAGTCAAAGACAACACTTCATGGATTTTTGGTGAAGTTTAATCCTGCTTACTTTGGAGCCTCTGATTAGTGATGTTTTACTTTACCACAGGATGGCACTCTTGTTAAGCCCCTAACAGCAGTTGTATTGAGTGCTGGTTCTCTTCAGGTTATCTTATGGGAGTCTGGTACGTGACAATGAAAGGCATCTACTCATGTCTGTTAAATGTGGGATCAATATTCTACCCGAGGCAGTTGGGATGTTATCGATGTTATTGACATTAACACATACACACCACTGTCTGACAGTCTGAGATAAGGTGAAGTTTACCATGGGAGATTCAGCCATGATGATGTCATAGAGTTGTTGAATGATACAGTTTGCAGCTTTGCTGAATTTCACAACATTTCATTCCTGTTGATAATGCCATTTCAAGCTGGTAGATTGTAGCCATTCTGTTTCAAGATATTTGCAGCTTCCAATCTGCAGACAGACCACACACCACACACACACACACACACACACACACACACACACACACACACACACACACACACACACTCCCTGCTGAGGATAAATGACACCATATTCCATGCTGCAGACAAACCATCACTGGGCAGCTGCAGTGCATCTTCTCCATTATATTACCCCAGTTAAAGGAACAATCTGCAAACTACTGCAGGGCTCAGTGAATAAAAATGAGTTAAACCATAGGCTAATTGTTTTCATATTCTGTGATAATATACTACACATTCTAGTCATTCATCAGTACACTTTTTGAAGGCATGTTGTTTTATTAAAATTGGTGCATGTTTAAATGTATTTAAACATAATTTTATCTATCATCAGCAGGCCTGTCATCTTCAAGGTTAGATATTATAGGATCAGTATTCCAGTAGATTGAAATAATAGCCCCCTCTGTACCAAATGTATGGCTAGATGAGTTGTAAATTAGTTAAAGTTGAACTTGCAGAAAAGGTTGGCAGGAACTCATCACCAGCTTCTTGTGAGGTCAGTGTTCATGAGATGTTGACCTAAACTGGAATTTGTCAGGAGCTAGTTTCATCATTATTAAAATGAGCTTGATATTACCATAAAAGGTCTTCCAGTGGTTCTCAACTTGGTCAAGACCCCTCAAGGGGTTGTGAGGTAATTTGGGGTATCCGTGTCGCAACTCTAAAAGGTTACGAACCACTGTTTTAATGTCACAATGGTGTCGTTGGCTGAAGTTTGTACTCACAGTCAGAAAACGTAAAAGATTTTCAAACAAGCTTTGGCTTTTGAGACTTTGGCTTCAATCAGAAAAGAATAAAATGTGACAGAAAAAGAGAACTTATGCCCAATGAAGAAACTGTGGAAAAGAGTAAAAAGGCATTTTTTAGCATTGGAATTAACACACAGTGACATGCAACGCCAGCAACAATGTTGTTGTTATTTAACCCTTACCCATCGGCAGTTTAATGATTTTGGAAGAAATGATTTGTGAAGTCAACTTTGCAGACTCGCAGTAAATTAGAGACTGGGTCATTAGTTGCTTTAGACCCCATAGTAGTAAGTAATTCTTCTGCATGGGCACTTTTCCCTTTTCCTCAGTTCTGCTGGTGGTCTTGTCATGTCTGGCATGTTTTCTCCCTCCTTGGACAACCTTCTGCCACTCATTTTCCCATTTCTTTTGAGGCTGAATCCTGCCACTCTAATCCCTCTGTGGAAGAATAGAGGAGGGGAAGAGGGGAAAATGGTTATTGAACTGCATATTAAAGTTTTACGAGCCTGAAATGCCCAGGGACAACATTGGGTGCCAATCAGGATTGCCACTAAAAGAATCCTTTGTCAGTCCTTCCAGCTGGTTTTATGTTGTTACTTTCCCTTTCACCACCCTCTTTTCCATCCGTAAAGTCTAGCACTCTGTCATGTCTGTCTCTGGTGTTTTGCAGGCAGTGAGTTAAATGTGCACGTCACATCTCAGGATGAGGCAATATTATGTCAGGTTGTAGTAGCACACTCTGCCCACCCTCCAACCCCATAGTCCCCAACACATGTCAGATGGTGACAGAAAGTTTTTGTTGGATGAGACCAGAATGTCTGTTAAGTTTTGGATATTTAGCTTCAACTCCTCAGAAATGTGCTAAATTCCCACAAGTACTCCAGCAAAACACACAAAAGGAATCTTTATACTGTTGCCGGTTCACTATCTGTAGAGGAATATTTGTCCAGCTGCACAGCCTTATTTCTTTGTTTAGTCTAGTTAGTTTCACTGAGGATTTTTCAACTAACCGCAACAGTGTCTCATTCACAGACTAGCAAATGGACACAAGGGATGGGATGAAAGGTATACAATAAATTGCAAGCGATTGGGAGAGAATGTGCTTCAGAATGTACCAAGTACATAATATAAAAAGCAGATGTGTGAGCAGTGTGACTGCAGCTGGTTAGCGACATATTCATGCTACGCACTCGCTCTGCCAGAGAAGGATCATTACTGGCAGACAGCTGACTAGAGGGCTTTCATGCCTGGCGATGGTTTGTGCGCGTGTGCGTGCACGTTTATGTAAGTGTGTGACTTTGTGTGTCTCTCTGATTAAATGTTTGTATGCAAAATAATGGCCGTGCAGCTACTTTCTTTCCACCTTTTGCCGGTGACTAATTTCAAAAACAAGGTACAACCAGTAAAGAGACTGACGAAAAATTACAGGCTGCCTCTCAGTTCAGCCCTTGGAGGGTAAGTATATAATAGCTGGCATTTGGCAGAACATTGGGAGTAGCTGTGTTAGGGTGGAATTATGTTTTCTACAGCCTCAGCCTGGCATGGCGGGACATTTTCCTCATAGATAGCTTGAGTGGACTGGACAACACATTGCAGAGGTAGTTACTGGGGATAATAACTGAACATATTTCTATAATAACTTGAGATAATTAGTAATATGAGCAGCTGTGGATTTGTGCCATGTATGTCAGTTTGCCATATTTTGGGAATCAGCCTCAGTCAGCTCTCTGGGTTAGAGGAGGCCTAATTTTGTTCCCTGATATTGACAGGTGTTGAGGAACAGTGAACTCAAAAAGTACCACTTGTTGATAGTATAAGAGAAAAAATAATCTTTTTGTAACTGGAGTCACCCACCGATAGATTTCCGAATCAGTGAACTGAGTTAATATGTCTGTCTAGAGACACAGTGTGTGCTGTTTTAGCTTGTCAAACCTCCATGCTGTTATCCTAAAACACATTCATTTTTGCACTAGCATTCTAAAGCCCTGGACTCTTGTCTCTATTTTCTGTTCTGCTGTCAAACAAACTGTCTCCTCCTCTATTATACTGTAACTTCAGCTTCTAGTAGAGACACTAAAGAATCGACAGGTCCTTGTTTGACTGTCTGTCATCATCCACTTGTTCTTGCTGCAACTACTCAATCTATTGCTTTATGCAGACATGTGATGGTCTGAAAGGAAACGGATATGTTCTCATTCATTTTTGGCTGGTGGCACGTTACTAAGTGGCATGTTATTGCGACTTAATGATTACATCTACTCACGACTACTTACTGGTAACAAACACTTCACACTTGTGACAGCATGGTTTTTGGACCTGTGTTGCAACAGTGAACTTACGAGTAATGCAGCTACCGGTAAATGACAAATGCGTTGCCATGTTTATGTTTCAATGCCATTACGCATGCCTGTGCTATTCAGCAAACGGGAGTCCATGATGCAGCAGACAAGATAAAAGTTGTTATAGGACAGGAAGAGCAAAGACATTGCTTAACATGATGACGTGTTGGTGGTTTGGGCTTTTTCCAAACTACGGCAAGCAGTTGTCACGCTCACCTCTTTGTTTAACCACTTCACTGTAGCTGCTGTTTCTCTGACCATTCTCCCAGTGCAGTATTGAAATGGATCTGCCAACATAAAAGTACAAAAAAATGTAAATATCTAGATGTAGACAAAATCCCGTCCAACAAACAGAGTGGGTTTGCATTGCATGCAACATTACTTCAACAGACGTCAGAAGCACGCGTTTACATGTTTTTGTGGTCGTATTTCATATCTCTAAAACTGATAAAAGCTGTGCATAGTGGCTTACCATCACCAAATTCAAAATATCAGTTATCTTCTGCCGTGGAACTGTAGGCCACCACACACACACACACACACACACACACACACACACACACACACACACACACACGCCACAGTTAAAGCTTGCAATGGAAAAGGGGTGTAATTTTAGAACCTCAATTATGCCATTTAATGCAATTTTGAAAATTCTGAAATGCAACAGTGGCATTCATCACAGGTTTGTAGAAATCTAAGTGGTGTATGAAATATTGCATGTGATGAATGAATGAACATATGGAATAAAGCAGGCAGAGCCATATTTCACCCCATATTTCATGACAGAGGACAACTATTCATCATTTCGCACGCTCACGTGCACCACGATTCCTACTTTCCAAAAATTCAAATGTTCAAATGAAACAATCAGCAGCAGCTTTAGCTTCGAGACTCCGAAAGACAACCTTCTGGCTGCGATTGGCTTGATTAACCACTGTTGATGCAGAGCAGAGTCTCTGCCGGCTGCCATCCGAGGCAAACCTCACACCAGAATGGCAAGCAGGAGTTTCATCAGTGTTACGAATGCTGTCATCATAATTGGCCACATAACTGTGGGCTACATGCTGCTTTCTGGCTCTGAGTAAAATTCCAAACTGTAAATTAAGCAGAAATGTGAGTGTGCTGCATGAGCTAGAGAGAATATAAACTTGCCGTGTGTCATGTTTGGTTGACTGAATTTTAATAATTAGGTTCCCATGTGTTCAAAATTAATTACATAGTTTTGTTCTTGGACAGAAGAACTTCAGTGTTAACAACTCTTGGCCATGAATCCTTTCTCTTTTTTTATGCCACACTAATACTTTGGCTCTAGAAGCGGCTTCACTGGCAAAATGCATTGACAACTTTTGGATGGATTGCCTTGAAATTTAGTACAAACTTACACAGGCCCCCGAAGATAAGTGCTAAGAACCTGGGTTGTCCTTTATCTTGCGAGACCAATAGGTCAAACTTTCCACAGGTCCAACACAAGCTAATGCCTATATGCACATCAGAGCCAAATTCATATTTTTTGAACCATTAGTTGTAAGAATTAACAAAAATGTATCTACATTTTTCATCCTTTCGATGCACATCACATTTTCAGGGAGCTGCTAGCGTCGCTGTGGATCTTTTTCATTGTACGTACGAAGAGGAGGAGGCTGTTCTGAGCTTTTTAGTGAAAGCAGACGCATGATTTGACATTGCGGCATTTGTCCAGGAACTGAGGCTCAAGCCAGAACTTAAAGAAGGAGTCTTAAGATACAGCTGCCTGTAATCTCTGCCTACTCTCCCTTTCGTCCATCAGTTTTTCTGCCACTCCACCCTCTGAGGTTGTGGATCCAGCCATGGTTTTGGATTTATTTGTTGTATCTTGGTAGAGAGGCCCCAAAGTCCTGTCATCTCATTCCACCAGCACCCACTTCCCACCCAAATCCTGGCATCTACCTCTGAGGGGCAGATACACGGGACATATGGTTTCATATGTTGCCCCATTTTTGTTGGATCTGTCCAATCCTTAATCCAGCCAGATGGATCTACTCTGACTGCCAGACCACCAGTCAGGCTTTCTGCTCCCCAGTGTTAATGGCACAAGCAACTCCAATCACTTACTTAATCAACAGCGTGAGCAAGAGTGTGTTCTTGTTAATGAATTCATCCATCCTCCTCAGAGTCTGTTTTATTTCTCAGTCTCCCTCATGAATACAGACAATTGTTCAGACTTAGTTTAAGTTTAGTGAGAGGCACAGTTGCATTCAGGAATTATAATGACTTGCAGTTCTTTCTGTAAGATGTTTATTTTGCATTTAAAACTAAAATGTCACCCTTCGAGCACAACCCTATAGTCAGGTCTGTGAAGAGCAGAACAACGATAGTTCTCACCAAAGGCCAGACACCAGGTCTTGTATTTATAAAGCTGTTCGGGGCAAAGATGACTAATTTATCCGTTAGTGGGAATGGCCACTTCTCCCAAAGATTTTTTTTTTTTAAATGTCAAACGAATGAATCCTCACTTGCGCTTTGGCTGACTTTCCAGTCTGGCTCCAGGTTTTGAGTTACTTGCTAACTTTTAATAACTTGAATTGCTAGCTTGTATATTAAAATCAGTCCCTATATTGATTGACTGAAATACTGTAGCTTTTATTACAAATTCAACAACAGGCCTTTGTTCCCAAAAGTGGAGCTTTGTGTAGGGTCTACTTTAAGGGTTTTAAGTTTTCATAAGAAGTCCAGACTAGTGATTTCAGCTATTTTTTATTGTGAAAATATTGTGTAGCCTAGTGAGAGAAACAAAAATACCATTGTTGTACTGCCAATTTAAGAAAGAGGAAACGGCAACCACTTGGGAAGCAGCAAGATATGACCGCTTCCATCCTCTCTACACAACTCAGGATGCTGAGAATAATTTTAAACCCCAAGGTTTTTTACCCAGGATGCTGAGGTTTCTGAATGAGACAGAATAAACAGAATATGAATCCGGAGCATACAGTATTACTTCCAGAGATGATCATAAACTGTCCTGACACTGAGGAAAGTATTCCTCCGTGTATGTATGCAAACAGTTACAGATTGATACATATTCAGTAGATCAATCATGAACTGAGAGATTGGAAGAAACTTTGTCCCTAGAAACAAATCGTTAATCACTTTTACATTAATAAGACACGTTCACATGTGATCCACTCTATTCTGGCTATGTGTCAATCATATTTTATTTGATTAGGCTCAGTTATTGTGGTCCAACAAGCTGTTTGATGAATAATCCCTCTTGGAGGAAAAATACCTTTTAATGCAGGCCATGTATGGTAGAGTAGATGGCTTATTGTGTGGAATTCTGTTGAGGTTGTAAACCTTTCAACATAACCCTTGTGTGGTTTAAGCACTTAATCTTTGTAAACAGGTGTGTTTTTAGTAGGAGTTGTACTTGTTGTATACACATTGGAATTAGCTTGCACAAGTAACTTTTCACAGTTTGCCACTGCTTTCCCTTAGAGTTTAATTGCCTTGCTCAAGGCCCTTCAGAAATAACTGTTTAAGGACTAGGCGGAGCAGATATTTTTCAGCAGGTTTTGGTATTCAAAGCAGTCGTCTTCAGCTGTTGGTGCTTCTGTTTTGACTTTTTTATGCTGCTCTTTCCTCTTTTTTTCCCAACAATGAATGATGGCACTTATCCCAGGTATGCACTGTGGCCTTCACTGAAATGATTGCATGCATCTTTGGGCAAGCCCCTTTTCCATTGAAAGACATAGTTTCCATTTGCTGTAATGACAGAATAATGGCATCACACCTGGTGCTCCACCCTCATTTGCTTGCACGTACAAACACATACACACCTGCACACGTATACACACGCACACATTGATGCACCAAAGAAGAAACGCAGCCAAAACTGAGCAAACACATACATTCCTCTGACTAAGGGGTTAGAGGTGTTAGGTACCTCCTACAGTTGCGTAGGGAATCCCCTCCCAGTCCCCTGTCTTCATTTCCAACCTGCCTGCTGCTGCCTTCGTTACCCACAGTGTAACCCCTTCACCTTCTCCTAGCCAAGTGGAAACTCATAACTACCTTTCACTGGGTGTTCTGCCAGTTCTGCACATACTTTTGAACTCCTCCTACCCATCCTGTTTCTGTTTTCAAGGAAAAAAAACATGACCCCTGTTGTATAATGCTACCATCTGGATCAGCAAAACAACCTCACAAGCACCTGAAACATGCCTGCTCTCAAAAGACAAATGGGGTAGAGTTGAGCAGTTCGTGGTCAGCTATTATGGAGTTTGTCAGAATATGTACTCTATAGCATTGTTTTTATTTATATGACCAGTTTTTTTCTACGGTTAGTCTATGTCATGCAAAGACCTGTTGACAATGGTAGGACAAAAGTGAAAAGTCTGATATATGTTCAAAGTTGAACCAGACTTAATCTGAGCCCCGATGTGGCTGTGAAACATCATGATTTGTCCGTCAGTCTGGCTGTCCAGCCACAGCTGTTGAATAGATCTGCATGAAATGTAGAGCTGGCATTAATGGTCCTCAAAGGATGAATTGTCATGACTTTGGTCTGATCGGTTCACTTATTTTGAACCACCACCTCCGAAAACCTTCAACTAGTTTACCAAATTACATTCATTAAGTTAAGTTTATATTAGTATAGATTTATTGAAAGTAATTTGTTTTGAACTTTTTTAATTATTGACTAATTGTTCAGGTTGACATCTTTACATGTGTTATTTTGTTGGATTAACGGTCCAAAATACAAATTTAGTTTTCAATTTAAAAAAAAACAAATCTTTGCAATACTAAAGACTAGACTAAACTAAACCTGATTATTTTTCATTGTTGTTTGAAAAATGATTAAAATGATCTGTATCAGATTTATTTGAGATTTATGTTAACATAAAATGCTAACCTTTAAACCCATAGCACACAGCCATGACAACTACAAAGTAAACATTACTAAATACAGCATATTAATATGGATATAGACTTTTAGTCGTCTTTCAGCAGGAAGCCACAAAATGTTCTGCTCTATGGGCTGAGAATCAGTCCAAGGTAACTGTGCAGGTAGCCGTGCAGAGCTTTGTTTTTAGATATTTCAGAAAAGATACAAAAGACTTTATATTACAGATATCAAAAGAAATCTCCAAGTTGTGCTCTGAATCTCTTCTGGTGAGTACCAAGCCCTAATAACAAGGTCTCCCATATGTGCCTTACAATTATGCTTTGCCTTATGTTTCATCTTCATCCCTCAGATCCATCAAGGCCTCCGTCCTTCTACCCTGATGGAGAATGGGTTGATGAATCAGCTCCACCCTATATATGGCAAATTCTGTGGTCTTTGGTCAACGCAAGTCCTTGTAGTTAGGTTGAGCTCAGTATGTGGGGTATATAACTGTGGAGAGCAGGACTTATTGATGCCTGTGCCAGTTTAGTGTATTCTATTCCTCAGGGGCATCAGAAATATACCTTTGATGTCCTTCTTGGTTTTATCTACATAACAGGAATGTTTTAATAATATCAAATATATTTTTTAATGTGTCAAATTGGTTCATAGGCTGGAAAAATTCAATTAGACTGTGGGTTACTAGTAATGAATCCATTACTTTAAAAGAACAAAAGCAGATTTACATCTTGTTCTTCATATCTCCCAAACTGTTCAGTATTACATTTTGTTGGCTATTTCTACATCACGATGACATTATTAGATATGAACACAGCAGCTGTTTAGGGGATAAATGTTTGGTTGTAGAGCACGCCCAGCAACCCCCAAAAAAACCCAACCACGTTTAACAGTTACTGCCCAAAGCATTACCCCAGAAGAAGCGATCATTATTTGATATCCACCAGCTGGTGTCCTAGTATTGAGTGTATATGTCATGGTCTCCATGGTGACTTCATTTACACACACAGTCACACAGATGGACAAGATTTTGGAAGCGGCCAGGCGTATTGTCTTGGACAGATTAAGGCTGAATCCATTTTATGCTCTGAATTTAAACAAGGGCATTTGTGTTTGACTGTGAAGGGAATACTGTCAGAGCATCGGTGACTTCATCAGCCTTTGTTGAAAAATGGGCATCAAGCAGTAGTGTTGTTGATAAGCTGAAACTCAAAATTAGTTTTCTGTGTCTCGTTTAGTGCAAAACTATTCATGTGGCATCTGAAGCTCATCTTCCCTCAGAGCAGCACAGAGTTCAGCCAGAGGAGGTGAGTTACATAACAAATTTCAGTTTCTTGAATAATATACTCATCAAACTTTATGTTTTGTTGATTAAGAGCAAATGATCAGTACTTAGAAGGCATGCTTGTTGCTGCAGGTGCATAGTCTGCAACTTGGAAAGAGTCACCCTTCAGATGTGTGCTCAGTCCAGGATTGTAAAAGCTACACAGAGATCTTATCCATTATAATTTGCCTTGATTTGAATCTCACATTTGGTTTTTCCCTCACAATCTCTTTCTTGTTTTAGGGTTTCTGACAAGCAAACTTTGGAGCAGATCTTGACCACTTATATCCACCCAACAGAGTCGGACCCTGTGACACGTCAAAAGTGAGCTTTGTCCTATCAACACTCAAGCTCCATGTGATAGTGTTTGTACGGATGCACCAACCGAACCCTGAAAAGGAACCCCAAACCAATCCGATACCAGTGTTCTTGTTTTTTCCCAAAATGTAAAATCTTTAATCCTCTCTGTGCAGCACTATTTGAGACATGTAAGCTAACGCCAGAATGTAACTACAGTTCACTTTTTAACTCTAAGTGGACACATTAATAAGCCTACATGCTCTTTAGGCTTGTTAAAAATGTCATACTGTTAATATGATTTGTGAATTTGCGTCATTACAAGGCTAACACACCATCATGATCTTGTCTAATACATGTTACACAGAGTTCAAGCTGTAGGATTACTTATTTACCCACCCAGTTTGGAAACTACTTCTGTGTCCAACTGTGTCCATGTTTTATGGCAGAGGAAGCAGCCAATTCAAATTGATGAATTTGGCCTTTGCTTCAGGCCCTGTACATCTGGAGTGAAAGCTGTGTCCATATTATTGGCAGTAAGTCAGTAAGCATTATTTAAAGCATCTCACCATGTCTGTTCAGTTTATTTAGTTTAGTTTATTGCCGTTACAGTTCTTTCTAAATCCTAAAGCAAAGCCAGAAAGCTTAGATTGACATATGGCATTCAGTGATAGAAAATTTAGCTACTTTGTTGTTTTGGTTTGGTCACTGGTCATATGAATAGAAATAGAAATAGAAAACTTAACAATGTGATAATAGACCCAGAAATCAACACCAGTTTATGGTTTGGAAGACCTCTAAATTTAAGGATAACGGCTGCTGCTCAGCCCATTGTGTTCTTTTGAAAAGTTCAAATGAGCACTTTTTCTCTTGGCAACAACTGTGACGCTGTGTTTAGTTTCTGGATTCTCATGTTCATAAAAACTGGGATTGAGACTGGGGAAAACAAAGCTAATTGAATTGCTCACAACAATCGCCATTGAAATGCAGCTACACTGATATCTGCACTTCAGCAGCACAGTATAATATCAAACACTCCCCATAATTCCAACACAAGTGTGACGCAGTTACATTCATTTGCTATTGCATCATATTGTCCTGGGATTATTACATCGTATATGAGGTTTTTGTATTGTCTACTATACTGTACTCAAGATGCAGCCTCTGTTGTACTGCTGTGTATATGAATCAGTTGTTAAAACAGAAATACAATGACCTGTTGTGTTTCAGATTTACTTACAGTCCTCACCATTCTTTCTCTAAATATAAAGGCCATTTGTAGCTATGACTGAAGCTTTGGTTCTGATGACCTGCATCAGGTCCACTGTCACCTGCATGCCAGACCAGATCCCCTGTAATTGGGTTTGGCAGCAGTGTGTTCAATGATTATGCCTCAGTTACAGACTAAGTACAAATCAGTCTGCAAACGCCCTGTAAGAGGGTCAAGATTCATGTTCACCAAGTATTTTATTTTGAAGTTCTATTTTCTCCTCTCCACAAAACAGTTTGAATATATTTTGTACTTCTAACCAAAATTAACTGCAGAATGTGAATGTGTATGAATAAATTTAACACTCCACTAATCTGTGCCAGCACAATTGTGCTCAACTTGAATAGATGTATAGGTGGAGTAGCTTCTTTTTAATAGGTTAAATTTATCTCAGTGCAACTCAGGAGAAAGTTCAGTTGGTCAATTTACAAAAGCTGTTATTCAAAGGTCATCTATCTTTAATATCAACCAACTCAATCTAATTTCATTTCCACAGGATTCAGTCCCCTCATGTTCTGTTGAATTCCCACAATCTTACTTTCCTGCATTTATCTTTGCAATTTTGCTCTTGCTCCGCTTTCTTTTTAATTTCCCAGGCTCATGTTTCTCCCAACATGAACTGCAGGCTTTGAACAAGGCAGGCTCTTTGATTGCAGAACACTCAGTATTTCTAATCTGAACCTCTAACAGAACAGCGATCTGACTCCTCTGACCTAACCTTTGTACTGATAACAGTCAGCAGTAAGCAGTCTACTGTAAAACCTACAGCCAGAGCATATTGTAGATAGGTGCACCTCTTTAAAATACACACATAACTTGGTTCAGTCCTAACCATTTAGACACAACCTTTGTTTAGTCTACATTCAAGTGATTGGGGTTTAACTCTCCATGGCCCATTGGCTGGTTGTTTACAGCGGGCTCAGGTGCCATGGCTGTCAGTAGCACGGAGGATTGTCCTGCACACAAGAAGTCTGTACATATATCAGACGGCATACCAGACAAGTGTACATTTAGGTCTCTCCTGTGCCACAGTCAATGAGCTCTTTGTGTTTTGACCTTTATGGTAGCCACCCGAGGAAATTCTCCACAGTTTGTGTTCCCATGTGTGTTTTTTTTATTGTCTTTTGAGTCTCTAACCTCCTGTGTTGATGTGAATTTCTATTTCAGGTTGAAGATGTATGTGCACGCTCCATTTGATCATGTGAAAGTATTCATGAAAGCAGAGGGGAGAAAGGCTAACTCTGTGAGGTGAGATTTACTTTTTACTTGTCACCTATCTTATCTCTTATCAGTATAAGGTGATACAGCCTTGGTTCCCATGGGGAAATATATTTTTGCTTTCCCTTTTATGGAGTTGTTGGTGCATGATCTAAACAGGTTGGATTTTTTACAGACCTCATGGCCTAATCCAGTCATACTGCTGAATAAAGGTTTCCCCAATCAATGGCCCACTTGTTACATTTATGTTTTGGAATCAGTTATGAATCACCTGTCATGATTGTTCCCACTACAGCTCAAATGATGGATTTGGATGGATTTCTGAGGCCAATATTGATATTTGAGAATTTCAAAATGTTGTTTTTCAACATAAACACATAAAATAACAGTACAGGATTTTCACTGAGTGGGTCACTGAACATTTGAAAAAACTTCTCACTGGTAAATTTCAAACTTTTAATTTAGCTTTCTTTTTTGTCTACTCTGTGCACACGATCTACTGCATGATTGAGGGAAAATTTTCATTAGTGACTTTGGGCTATTGAAACAAAACTGGTTTGACTTGACTATCAAAAACTGTGTAATGGTGACACTGTTTCCAATCCACCTCATGTTTGGCATTTCTTGTTACTTGTCGACTGACACACATGCTCATGCAGATATATTTTCAATGATCTAATACTGGTCTCCTCTGTGCAGCTCTAGTTCACACAGTTTAAGATTTTAGTATGATGTTGCTAGGTGGTTTATGAAATACCAGCAAAAATGTATACAGCCAAAACAAGTGGAGCTCATGCAGAAAATGGCACAGGAGTTATAGTGCACAATAAAAATTAAAAAAAAGCTGTTAAGTTATCACAGACAAATGTATCATTTAAAGATAGAGAAAGATTAGGAAGATTTAATGATGTGTGGCTGAGGTTTGAGGATAAAAAACAATGAAAGACACTTTTTTAATCTTCAAAAGTGGTTTAGAATCCTGTCATTGCACAGGCATCCTGTCTGTGTGACCCTCCTGACCGTTCGATTGGACTTGCCAGTCAGGACTGATTTATTCAGCATGTATGAAATCGACATAATTTGTTTATGAACATGACATCACTGACTTGTAAATTCCTGCAAAGCTGCATAGACTTTTGACAGAGAGGCCTGAAGGGCTTTTTCTCCTCCCCTTTTTAATTTGATTCCAACATTGAGAAATGCCATTGATCAAAAATTCCTCTGCAACTTTTATCTACATCTTCCATCTGCTTTCTTTCACTTTCTCTCTCACACTCCCTCACCCACTCTCTGCTTCCATAGTTTCTGTTTGTAGTTTCTGTGTGCTCTCTCTTCCTGCCCTATTTGTCTTTCATTTTTTTCCACGGGGGTCAGAGGATGGTGTTGATAGCACCCATTTGCCTTGCCTAGTTTCAGATTATTTGGCTCTCCTCCATTTCCACTTAGTCATGGAGTGAATGATTATCCTGTGTGCTCATAATCTTTACCCCCCTGGCCAGTTTGAAACATCATGAAACCTCCCATCCCATCCCTCATTCTCGTAATGCACACATGCTCCTTTTGTTTTGCCCTGTGGGCTGGGCTGCACCCATTTTCTAAGCAGATAAATTATATTTTATGGCAGCATATAGAAGGTTTGAATGCTTTTAAATGTGTCATTATCTCACCTTTACAGTGTCACCTTTATAATGACAGCCATTTAAAAAGTAGCATAGTCACAAGTTAATAATATATATGGCTCATTTGGTCAGACTGTTTCTGCAGAAATTCTGCTCCCAACTTATAGCAGCCAGTTATTGAAGGAGGCGGTATCACATAAAAATACTCATCAGGGTGGAGAGCTATGTAGGTGCAGGCATATCCTGACAATTTAGTAAATGAGTCATAACATTTGGTATCAGCCACATAACAGTTTCCAGAGAAGGATTTTATAAATGATTCTGAACAGGTATTATCCTGATACAGTCACTGTTGTGAGTCAGAAAGAATGTTTTGACTTTGACATGTCAAGTTTGCGATAATGACTAATACGGTGGCATAATTTTCCTCCTTTCTGTCCCACTTTCTCGCAGTAGCCTTTTCCTCTAATACCTTAATAGCTCTGAGTATGGGGTACATAATGACGGACCGATGAATCTGTAATTTAAGTGTTTATTGTCAATATTGGATCAAGGATGGACGAATGGAAATAGAGCAAAATTAGGATGCTTGTCCAAGAGGGAATTACCTCACTTAACTAGGTGCAGTTACATAACAGGACCACAACCACAGAATACAGCTCTAATAAGAAGAGAGGCCCCCTACAGTCTAAGGTCACATCCCATTTTAGGGGTCCCAAACAAGGTCAAAACCTTAGAAACCACAGAGGGGCCACCGCATTTTTGAATAAATCAGTATAAGCAGAAAGGCCCTAATTTTGAAAGGTATCATTAATGTTATGAAGTCATGGACAGCAGTAGTCATGGCTACTTAGAGGACGTTTGCCAAGTCTAACACAAAGGGTGACTGCATGTTTTTGTTGTTGAATGTCTACTGGAATATCAACACACTCCAATAAAGGAGCTCTTGTGCTAAACTAAACATAGCTGTGTTACCAGTCAACATGTTCTTACTGGAAAGGAGACATACTGTGCATCAAGAGAACCATTCACACCATTCTGGGTGTTTGTTTGTGCTATTTTTTTAATGTTTATTTTTTTATTCATTCCACCCCCGAGATCCAGTGGATGCCCTTTCCTCCTTTCCCTTAGCTCTTCTTTTCCTCTCAGCCAGCTGAATCCCACAGAACATCTATGCCTGTTGACTTGTCAGAAGTGGAGATGCTGTTTTTACTTTTGCTGCCAAAAAAGGAAACTTGTGTGTGTGCGCATTCTGTTTTTTTTTGTTTGTTTTTTACCAGTGTTGTGGACCCATCAGACAGTGATGTTTCTGTCCTGTTCAAGCACTGCTTTTTCCCACATATTTGTGGTGAACCTCCTTAGCCCTCCTGAGCCTGTCGATCTGCTCTCCCTCAGCTTGCCCCAAAGCCATGTCCAAGTTTGTTTCTGTGGAGCAGATGCTTGCTCAGGTCTCCTGCAATGCTGGACTCATTTTAGGTATTTTTACTAAAATAGCATGGTTCTATTAAGCACTTTATTTGCTAAATGTAAAAGTATGTTACAATATCACACAGTGGATGTGTCCGGTGGTACAGAGGTACCGAAGAGCTTGGTTATATGCCCGACCCCAAAATATTCAGGACTACAAATACACCTCCGTGCACTGCAAAGCAACCATAATGCATCCACCAATGTTGTCTTTTAATAACATTGTGGCAATTGAATTATGTAATCGTGGATTAATTTGGACATGCCACTTAACATGACTTTGGTGGACTGTTTCTGACACAATCCCTGCCTTTGGGACAGTACAGTGAGCATGACAATGACAGAACTAGACTAAATGGTAAATGGACTGTACTTATATAGCATGTAGTCTTTCACCCATTCTCACACATTCATACACTGATGGCATTAGCTGCCATGCAAGGTGCCCACTGCTCATCAGTTTTAGGAGATAACCATTCATACGCATACACATTCATACACTAATGGTTCAGCCTTCGGGAGCAATTTGGGGTTCAGTATCTTGCCCAAGGACACTTCAACATGCAGACTGGAGGAGCTGGGGATTGAAACGCTGATCATCTGATTAGTGGAGGACCCGCTTTACCTCTTGCATGAGCATCTTTCAAGGTCTGATTTGATCCACAACATTTATAAAAGGAGCTCTGGTCACATAACAATGAGGACACAGTATTGGCAACAACAGCTGACACAATGCTGACACGAAAAATTACAAACCAAACCTGGAAGGCTTTTTGCAGCCAACAACATGCAAGGAATGTTCAAATTCAACATGGACTGAAACAAGAACATTTTTCTTGTGTTACAGTGACTCAGTTTTGCAAAACAATGCTGGTACCAACTACTACACAGCCATTGACATGTCCAACTTAATTTTGCACTTGATTCATCTGGGTTTTCAACATTATATAACACAATAATGCCTATTCAATATCAAGATATTTGCAATGTTTCTTTGTCCTCACACCTTACCACTGCATGCTGATGGGTCTCAGCAGTGGAAGAGAAAACAATAGGAACCTCCCTGAGGAGAACATCACTCTTACCCTGTGTTCTGTTCATTCACTAGAACACTATATAGAGACCAGATGTGTGCGTGTTCTTGGTTGAGTCATTCAGCTGTGTATCTAGAAAAGGCCAGAGCTTTAACAATCCCATCGACACCACAGGGAGCCACAATCTCCTTTGCCATCTACCCATCTTTCACTGTTGTTCACAAACACTTCGTTTTAGTTTAGCTTGTATATTTACAAAAATAAAAAACATCCGGGAACATTAATTTATTACAAGCTAGACATAAAAACAAATGAAATGGAAACAGTATTTGTCTGGCATGCACATTATAAATGATGCTGTCCTTGTGGATATCCTGCTTTTGCTTGCAGAAATATTTTCTTTAATGACTTTGCCTCTACCAGCTTTACAACATTTCACTGCTTAATATTTGACCATATCAATGGCCTTTTTCTTCCCACCCTTGAAACCATGTGCCAGATATTATGGCCTACTTAAGACTATTTCTACCCTTCTGATGTGGAAATACACCACGACCATTTGTTGTACTGTGGCAAAAAGTATTTTGTGTGTGTTTTTAGACGCACAGGCTATGCTCTATTGTCCTGCAGGAAGTACCAGCACATATTGCTGTTTATTTGTGGGACCATGCAACAGGATCTTTAACCTAGCTAAGAGAAGCTCTTCCATTGGGAGGGCTTCTTACTGCCAGTAAAGACCTGTAAATGTCACATTATAGCAGAGTGCTTTGATTGGCTTTGGGAGTGGGTGTCTACCTGGGCGGTTCTCAGTCTGCTTGTGCTTTTAGCAAAACAAACAATGGTCCAATAATCTTAAGTCTGGCACGCGTTTGACAGTTGGTGGGGATGGTGCCAGTTACTGTATATATCCAAAATATATGATGCCTTGTATTTCAGTGATGACAGCCTAAGCTGGATGGTTCTGAATCAGTTGAGTGTAGCGGCAAGCCATGTCTCCCAAGAATCCAGTTAACTATTTAGTCTGGTGATTTATGACCATCCCTAATGCATGACAGGACTACTTAGAGACAAGACTAGACTGATGTCATCTCATACAAAGGGCTAAAGGAGGGGTAAGAGGGCCGCTTTATGTGCTTGTGAGAGATGTTGTTGATTCTTGGTAAAGTCAGTTTCCATCTCTTGAGACGAACACCAAAAAGGATCTTCACTGCGCCAAGCCATGATTCGAATCTCTATCAATCCTTAAAAAAATTCCCAGCCATTAACGTGCCACAGGCGGCTGGGAATAAAGAGCTACAGTCACCAGTTAGTTTCAACAACAGTGGCCATCTTTGCTCTGTCTTTGTTGCTACCTGGCACCTAAAAACTCTTGAAATTACCTACATTGAGGCTAATATCACATAATTTACCAATCCAGCTATTAACTGAGTTGTCTTGTAATTACCTCTGTTTTTGTGCCTCAATTTTATTTGAATAGGTACCATGAGTTGGACATTCACAAGAGCCTAAGAGACAACCTGAGCTACAAGACACTGATTGAATATCCCGTGCTGCATGTTGTACTCAGAGATCAATGGAAGGACTATCCACTGAAAGGACCAGGTAAAAAAACAAAAAAAAACATCATATCTAGTTTTAAATGTCATGACTTTCCTACAGCCTGCTCTTGCGATAATTCTGCACCAGCACTAACCTACTGATACTTTATGAGCAAAAAAACATTTCTTCATCACTATGTTCAGCTTAATGCTTCATTTTCACCTATGTTTTCTGTAACTAATTAAAAGGGTGGATATATGACATGAGTCAAAACCCCATTTAGCCCCAAAACGCCAACCCCTCTCGACTTCCCCAATTCCAGCAGCATTGTATCATGTCCTGGTTTTCTCCAGCTGAGACATTAAGACTCCCTGTTCCCTTATTTTTCACTATGGCAACATGCTACCCCAACGGAAATGAGGGTGTTCTGCACAGCATCACACACACCAACTTAACCTCAACAGCGACTGTGTCCAAAAAGAGGATCAAACATGGCTTACTGTTAAACAGTGACCTCATGAGTTGTCAAATGACACAAGATGAGAAAACAGGAGATCAGTCTTTTTTTTTTCACCTGTTTGTTGGTCTCTTCCAGTGCCGGATGTTTAGGGCCAAGGAGAGTCATGATAAAGTAGGACTGCATATCATGAAAAACTGTGGTCAAACTGTGTATATCTCAGTAGGGTTAGTATGGTCACAAAAGACCACACTAACCCAGTATCATTATACTGTCAGACCCAGACAGACTGAATGACGAATGAGGTAATTTTAGTCTCAGTGTGTATGTGTGTTTTCAGTGATAAGGCCGTGGTGCCGTACTCTTTTTCTATAATGTTAGCCGTAAAAACATCCTGATAATTGCACATGCATTGGCCTGGGAAACTGGGCAGGAAATGATAAAGAGCAATCGGATACTGTGGCTGTTACACATCCAGTGAGGATAAAGTAAATTTGAGGATCTAACGTGCTCCAAACCTGTAGTATGCAGCTGGTCAGTATTCTGGTCTAAACTACTGACTCCTTCTTTGTCCTTCTTTGAGTCACCATCTCTTTGATTTGACATTTTTAACTCACTGTGATTTGTGTCAGATGGTCAAATGTTTAATGTCACTATTTCAAATGTAATTTCCCTTTTTTAGGTTTAACTATTAAGCCCAGAACAAAATCTAAACAAAAGTTTGTCCCATTAACCAAAAACTCAAAAGTTGTCTTTGACAGCATTCTTTCAGGTTCCTCAAATCAATAAGCAAAACTACAGTACTGTTTGGAGACATGCCAGGGTAGGATCAAATCTATCTAAACCAATCAGACTCGAGTCCAGAGGCGTTTGCTTCAGTCTGAGAACAATTAAGCTAGTTAGCTGTGTTATACAGGTAAAGGCATCTTGGCTTGTGAAGTGAAAAGGGGTGTTTTGAATGACGAGTGACAGCCATACTAAAAGGTAAAGACGTCATGACTTGGGTGGTATAATGGAGTAAAAGCTCCTGTGATTATGGCAGGCATCATATCCCACAGTGAGACGTCTCAACACTACTCAGAGAGCTATGGCAGCGCAAGTAATCTGAAGATTTAGTGACCAGTCTCTAATGAAAGGATTAATACTAGACAACTAGGTAACTAGAGTCTTTTACCACTGATATTATATGGTCAAAAATTGTGGAACCTTTAAAGTGATTTTATGTATAAATTGGTATTTTTGCCATTTAGCCCCCCAGTTTCAGGGTACAATACCGCTGTTGTTAATATGGACAGTTGTACAAATGCATTTGTTATGAGTATATTACTTATGATCAAAAACTAGCGAGTCAACAACTTTCCTAACAGCCAAATGTCAAGCAAGTGCAACAACACAAGACATAGCAGCCAGCTAATATTACTTACTAGTCCAACAGCCTGAAGCACAGCTCGCCTTTTATTTCTCGAAGATCTCTCCATCAACTAAAAGTTAGTCCCAGATTTACTCTTGTCAGGCAGCCTCTCGCAAGATCTCCTTTTCTATTCTTAGCTTCCAGTTCTATATCCCGCTTGCCCAGCTCGGGTTCTGGCATGACACTGGCATGAAGTATTCACATCTAGAACCTGAAAACCTCCTCTTCCCCTTGGTACAAACACTAACACTTCCCCAGTGCTCTGAGCTCACAGTGCGGGCAGCCTGGCTAACAAACTGAGCTAACGTTTGCACACACATACAGTCAAATTATTTAAAATCTGTTATTTTATGGTAGAAAACTTACACAATGGGGCTTTAAATCATGTGCGTAATGGTCCATGGCAAAGACAACGGTTAATGGGAGGCAGGCATCGCTTTTTAATTAAAAATGTCTTGTGTTACACCACAAAGAAGAAAAAGCTGTTACGTTAATTTTGCATATTATGGGCTCAGCTGGAAAACCATTTTTTAGGATACAGGCAAAAGTGCCCGAGGTTTAAAGTGAATTTTCCCCAAATGGACTGTGGGGAGATCATGTCGGGGAGTAATTGCTTGTAATTCACAATTATCGTTTTTACAGTCATTTATTGTGCAGCCTTTCTTTCACACGTCCACCCTTCTTTATTGCATAACTAATTGCTTGGCAACCTGCCTCATCCTGGAAACTAACATGGAGCCAAACCATAGCGTCATGGTTCCCAAACAGTCTGTATTGTCCTTCTCTTTCTCACCATGACTGTTTAAGCATGACCCCACCTGTGCTCTAACCATTTCCCACCTCCCACTTGTTTATATGTTTGGACAAGAATTTACTGTTTAAACATGTTTTTTTACACACAAATGGGGTCATCTTGTTTCAGCTGAACCTGCATCAGCCTACAGTAGTTTTGCAACAAAAAACGAAGGGGTGGACCAAAAGACGGAGGTTGTGACCCAAGTTTCATCATCCCTACAAGAGGCTTGCACCCATGGGGCAACTGACATCTGGACAGGAACTCCAGAGACCAGCCCTGAAACTGAACCTCCAAAAGAGAAAAGGGCCAAGAGAGAAACAGGGGAGGAAGAGCCAGAGGAGGGAGAGATCGTAGACAGTAGTGATGAAGAGAGGAGAGAAGAGGAGGAGAAAGAAAGTGCTGACGAAAATACCTCGTGTTAAGAGCTGCACTGGTGCCAGAAGCCCTGCTAATGACACAGAGGTGATTAAAGATGAACCAGAAGACAGTTACTGTTAATGCTGGAATTAATAAACACAGCGGCAGCGGCAGCAGGCATCATTGTATAAATTAGAACATCACTGAGTTCACTGATGACAGTTCAGCTTCGAAAGAGAGTGCTGAGGTCAGCATGACTAAGGAGGATGCTGTGAAAGAGCCGGGGCCTGTTCTTACCCGTCACTGTCATGATGAAAATGAGCCAGCTAATGTTGCTGACAGCTGTGGATTGGAATGATAATGCCCAGATGTTCAGGATGAAATGAGTGTGAAGGCAGACATATCTGACAGGAAGTCATCAATCTTGTGTCAGTATACAGTGGACTAATGCAACCTGACAGCGTTTTCAGTGTTTTTTTTAACAGATTGTCTTAAGAAAGAACAATGGTTGTATTGTATTTATGTCATTGTATATACAATGAATCATTTAATTGTAAATGTTTATAATTTAGGTTTAGATCATCTGTCTGAGAGCATTCTTAAATAAAGACATTTTTTGGAACATTTGTGTGTTTGTGTTATACTCCCTGCACATTTATGATGGATGCTGACACTATTAGACTAAACACAACATAAATATCATTTTAGGTCATCTCATCGGTATCAGTAACTTTCAAAATGATTTAAACAATGCTCGTCAGACACTGACTGTGTGATGGAGGTATCTGCTGATATTCAGAAATTACCTATCTTAAAGGAAAAGTAAGTAGGATTTATTGGCGTCTAGCAGTGAATTTGTGGATTACAACCAACTGAATACCCCTTGACTCACCATTTCCAAGCATGTAGGAGAACTGGCTGCAAAAAAAAAGATATTTAAGGTCCATTTATTAGCTGATCTCGATCTTTCGATCATCTTCATCAGACTCTATCTCTTGATAATAATGTGTAATAATGTGATACGATTAATAGTTTCAGAACAACTAGTGGTGCTTTGAAACTCAATTTCAATTCAACCCTTTTTAATTTTCAAACAAACTTTTTTTTTTAAGCTATTTTTTTGGCTTTAGCTTTATTTGATAGAGACAGCTGAAGAGTGACAGGAATGTGGAGAGAGAGAGAGAGAGATGGGGAATGACATGCGGGAAAGAGCCACAGGTCGGATTCGAACCCTGGGCTGCCGCAGCAAGGACTGAGCCTTTGTACATGGGGCGGATGCTCTACCAACTGAGCTAAATGACACCCCAACTAAAGCATCTTTGACTATTGAGTAAAAATGCTCTATCAGTAAAATGTATTATTATTATAAAGCCCAGCAGTCTGAGCACAAGACTCCAAAAAGTACATATCTTTTTGTTTAACACTCATTAGGTAATGTGTCCCTCTGTTGACTATTTGTTTTAATTGAAATCTAATGGAAACCAGCTCCACGCTGTTCCTCCATCACCTTTGAAGTTCAACAAATTTCTCCTTTCTGTCGAGCTTCAGTAAGACCATTAGTCTCATTTTTCCATCAGCTAATAAAAGTTAATGTTGACATGCTCGTTTTTCTGACACCTCTGGGGTGTCTCCCTGTGTGAATGTTCTTACGCATGTGGTGCCTCTACGTACCGTATTCTTACCTAATGTTAGTTTATAACTACAACAGAGTGCCAGTAATAACTGACAGTATGGCTCATTGGTGGGGCCTGTGTTTATAGATGTGTTTTTATAACCTCTGCTAACCTCTTTTGGATGTTAACCCCTGTGGACCGGTGCTCTTTGATGTCTGGCCTGTGATGACGCATTTTCCACCCTTTTGCAGTCAGAAGCAATGATCTCACATCTGACTGCGCATCCCTCGACGAGGGAGGATGCAGAGACCCCACACTCATTTACTCGTAATTAGTGTAATTTTTAATGTCCATGTTCAAGTTTTGCCATACATTTTGGACCATGTGCTCATATAATATCCCGCTGGGTCTTCATACAGTTTGCTGAGCAAACATCAGCCCAAAGCATTGCATATTTTTTGCTGCAGCTTTTTCTTCTTTTTTTTCTTATAGATACAACATTTGGAAATATGTACAACATGGGCTGACAGGTTTCAACAATGCAGTCTGACATTTTGACAAATATGCTTATTCTCCTTTTTGCCAGGAATTAGATGAGAAGATTAATTCCACTCTCATGTTTGTCTGTTAAAAACAAGGTTTCAGCCAGCAGGTGTTTAACTTAGCTTAAAGACCAGAGGCTTTGTTGCCGCTGCCAAAGTTCACCTAGCAACACCAGCGATAATCTAACACATCTCTATTCACTTAAGTTTTTGTATGGACTAAAGGAAAAGGATCTAACATGTTTTGAGCATTAGAGCTGCTTGGAAGTAGTTGTGTTACCTTCAGGCAAAGCTGGGCTAGCTTTTTCCTCCTTGTTTCCAGTCTTTTTGCTAACCTGATGGATGTAGCTTCATATTTACCAGACAGATATGATGGTGTGAATAAAACAAGAAAGTGAATAAGCCTGTTTTCCAAAATGTCAAACTATTCTTTTAAACAAGTGGCAGGTTGCAGTTTGCTCCAGACAGGCCACGATGGCGCCACATCAGACCAGTTGGCAGCAACAGTGGTGAGTGTATTACTCATATTGACTACTGATAGTCTTATAGTCGGGTTCAAAATCTGTTGTCTATAAAGAATCAAAAATGCACAGTACTTAAAAGGTGATACCAATCCACTGTTTGCGCTGTGTAGAAACTGTACAAAGTAGTAACCTCTGGTGCCTACACATCTGTTCCTTCTTTTGTCATGGTTTTGCCTGTATTGAATTACCACACATTTTATTTTAGCAGCTCTCTTAATTTTCTATCTCAATAAAGTTACTCAATGAGACCACACAAAAGCTCTGCTTTTGTTTCTGTTTGCTGTTAAAAGTAAATTTGAGCTGTTTTTAGTCTGTGGAGAACACAGGCATTGGAAATAATTCCTCCAATTTACGAAAATTGGCCTTTGAAATTTCGGCTGTTGGTTTCCACTTAATTACTCTTGATTTGGTGGGTAGGGCTCAATTGTGCTGCGTGCAGAGCTGTTTTTTCTTTTTTTTATGGGACCAGCTTCGGGACACAGCTCTGCTGTGGTGGCCTTATCCAGAAACAGGCTAATGTTGGCACCAGGAAAGGCAGGTACTGAAGCACAAAATCATGTTTCCAGAGCCTGATGTCACCCATTTTTACATGGCACACAGAGCGGTTGTCATTAGGCGCACTAAGAATCATTTATCAAGCAGAACTTCCAAAATGCATGGAAAACATTTTCAGTGTTCAAAAGCAAACACTTTTCATCTGCCACCAAGTCTACAATTTTGCATGCGTATTTCACATTTTGAATTGACATTCAACCGCTTTCACTTATCTCACTGTTCCAAACAGAAAAGTAAATGAGGCCATCTGTTTTTCCTAAAACAAATGCTGTACCATAGTGGTTTTCTATGGCCTGTTCATTGTTGAGCTCATAGTGCTATTATAAAATGTGAAGGTCAGTTATATTTATAAGTTGTCTTTGTCCAACAAAACATCACCTTTTCAGGATGCACAGTCTAAGTCCTGAGATTTTCTAAAATGTATGCCTCATAAATCCATACTCAGAGCACACAATTTGTGGGAGGACTTTAGTGTAGTTTGTACGCTGCATGCATATTACTAACTTATTAATTGAATGAATGCACCAGAGCCTTTAGCTGATTGAACCCATCCTGCAATCAGTATAAACAAACGTCAATGTCACACTTTGTAACACAAACAGTCCAGCAATGTTGTCACCACTGTCACCTCGGAGACTGATCCTCAGCAAGTTGTTTGCAGGAACTGATTCACTTGTTCCCTTTTGTCTGTCTTGTGTCAATCTGACAGCCTGAATCAACAGAGCCTGCTTGTTGTCTGTTATTCTTTTATTATCAGCCTCAAGTTATCGCAATGAAGTTATTTTTAGAGCACCTGCCATTGCCTCACGAGACCTTCTGGTCATATTTCCTCGCTACTACATTATCACAGCTGTTTTGTCCTAACTGTATACATTTTTTAATAGGTTAAAAAGGAAGTACCAAATCATCCCAATGACATCTAACCATCAATCTAATCTCAGCTTTCACTTCCCAGCAGCATACTTTGAATTGCATCTGGTTGAAATACTGATGCAGTTTTTGAGATTCAAACATGAAACATGAGCAGAATGATTTACATTGAATTGTTCAAATGGTAAAATAACAACTTTCAAAATGGTTTACCATTTAAATAAATAATAAAAAGTTCATTCTGGTGGTAGAAATCCACATGACTGTAGGAGCTGTGTTCTCAAAAAGTTTGAACTGGTCACAGGTGATGGATCGCTTAAAATGTGATTCAAAGACCTACATCATTTTCAGGAGGCAATGTCTGTGCCAGTTTAAAGCAAATAGGTCCAGTTTCTGGAGCCATGCCTGGAAGCGGTCCTCAGAGGCAAGCACCCGGTAGCCGGGCCTGTATTTGTGGGGGCCTAGTCAGTGTAGGGGTCTAGTGTGTTACTAGTTGAGGCAGAGGCCTTGGCAGACTGACTTTTGGGACATGGAATGCCACCTCTCTGGAAGTAGCGAGAGCTATTGCAGGGGGTAAAGCACTACCAACTAAATATCCAATAACTGGGCTTAACCTGCCTGAATCAGATTTTTTCACCACTAAAGGACATGGGGTGACAGAGAGAAGAGGAATGAAATGCAACAATTGTTCCTAGCTGAATTCACACCAGGGGATTTTGTGGTTCATGGTCAGTGCCTTAAACACGTAGGTCACAAAGGCACCCCAACTTCAGCCAAACTTCTGGGCAAGGTGCTGGTCTGTCTTGTGTTCTGGTGACACTCAATGAGCCTCTGGCTGAGCACTGCTGTCTTTGAGTTTTCATTTTCACAAGAGACCAACTGTCGTATATGTCCAATTGTGTGTCTCACAGGAGAAGGTGCTTATTCGACAGTTCAAAGTATACTGCTTTCTTTGAGTCTTCCTAAGGATCGCCTGGGGATACAAGATCAAGTATTTTAGAATCACTGGGGCTAGGATGGATTGTGAGATCGACATGCAGACCGGTGCAGGAGTTTTACTAATATATACTTATGTTTCAAACTTCATTCATAGTCACAAATTCAGGGATAGTATGTGGAGCTCAGACATCAAGAGGATGCTTGGAGTGAAACTGCCATTCCTTCGCATTGAAAAGAAGCATCTCTGTGGAGGTGTTCTTGACATGACCAATTGGACAGGCCTAGAACATGCTGAAAGGGATTATATATCCCACCTGCCCTGGGATGTGGCATTTTAAAAGCTTTCTATGCTGACATCCTCCACACTTATATTAATTATGCATCATGGTGTCTTTACAACTCTGTCATGACATTGATCATTCCTATGCACCATCCTGAATATCATCTCATTGTGCCTTATCTATTTTGCTTAGTATGTCAGTTTTAACTGCAGACTGGCATTAAGACTGCTCAGGGTAAGGACATCTGTGGTAAGTGCATGTGTATGTGATTCTCTCCTTTCATTTATGTTTCTTTGTGTGTTTACTTAATTGCAGTTTGTGACAAGGGGAGGCTGGCAGGCACTTTTTACAGCATGAAGCCCAGAGTCATAGTTGCCACTCATTAGCTCAATTTCCATGGCACAACCATTGTCAGCACCATAGATCAAAGGATGCAGAAGAGATCAGAAATGGGTTTACAGAGGAAAGTGTGTGGCCATATAATGACTAAGGCCTTACTAGTCCTTATCCCTTCACAATAGTGGAAACCAGGCTGCAATTACCCAGCATGGGGGGAGACAAAGGAGTAGGAAAATACATCACTCATGTCACTTAATGTTCCACAAGAATATCAGCAAAATCCTCGTACAGAGGCCAACCACTGCTAAAGAGTTCAAATCACATTTTTAAATGCAAACCAAGAAAATTGTGCTTTATGACATCAATCATTGTGGTGAAGTTTGAAATGATCTGTGAAAGAAATTAATATAGCTTCTCTGCCTTAATGCAACCAGCATTTACTAAAAGTTTAATTGTTAAATGAGAGGCAGTCAGTAGCTCTCTCTTTTGGACAGAAGTGGTCACATTTTTAGTTTTGTCTTATTTTAACAGTTGTCTGCTGTAGATTAACTTAGTATTGAGTACATTATGTCAGTTAATTATCTAAAGGTGATAGAAAAGTATAAAAGACAGATTGTAATATTTAGGGATCATAGGAGTTATACTAGACTCTAGAGTTGGAGATGCAACAATCATTTTGGTAAAACTTGACTGAGCATTCACTTTGTTTAGTATCTGCATTGGGCTTCCTAGTTAAAGTGTTGTGTTAACACTTATTACACCTACACTTAAGTCATGTAGTCATCACATTAAATGATAAAGAAGGCGTTCAACATAATGCAAGACAAAGCCAGTAGATGGAGGGAAGTGGTACCACCTCTGCATTTAGTCCTCGATATCCAGGTTCCACATTTTATATCAACGATGTTTCACCTTCTAGCCGTATTAGGAGAAAATCATGTTTGTTAAAAGAAAGGAGGTGTAGCGTTAACTAATGAAGTCTAACATTTTCAGGGAAGTGAAGGCAAAATTACTGCTTCTAATGTGATCTCATTCCTCTGCCCATGTTAAACAATAGCGAGAGAAACACATGCCAACATTAGCTCAGCTGTCGACGGTATGTGCCCCCTTGGAGATTGTTCAGTCCAACATTGTCTCCATTGGGCTGAGACTCAAGACGCCCAAAGACTCAGTGCTGCCTCTCCCATCAATGCTCAGCTTGTTTGAGCAAATAATCACTCCAGTAGCCAGCAGACCTCTGGGGACAGACTGAACAATCCAACAGCCTGGGAGGGAATTGACTCTGATTTTCCCCTAAGTCTGCTCGTTAGTTATTCTTATGTAATTGCAGATGGGGATCAGATGGGTGTGTCAAAAGAGTTGCATCACTGGCACCGTTGTGTGTTCATGCTGATCGCAACGAGAGGGTTCCACACCCTGTCTGGATTTGGCAAATGGATGTGTTTTACATCACTTTGTTTCACTGAGAATTTTAACGTAATATGTAAATACTTGATGATATAACAATTAAGATGTTTTGCCAGTTTTAGCTGCACATATGATAGCAATGAGTCATTAAAATGTGCAGGTGTAATCAGGTGAGTTAGTCTAAATAAATTTCAGGCACAGAATGCTTTTTCCTATTTTGTCCAGCAGATGGTGCATATTAAAACAAGTGGCTGCCTCTGCATTTGTACTTTGTGGCCAGCCTCTAACCCTCCTTGCTTCTTGCCCCTGAGTTCCTTATAACAGTGAATAT
The DNA here is from genome assembly GCA_946959425.1 of Argyrosomus regius. NCBI lineage: Eukaryota > Metazoa > Chordata > Actinopteri > Sciaenidae > Argyrosomus > Argyrosomus regius. The sequence goes on along the minus strand of OX336888.1, from coordinate 23,505,947 downwards.
TAACCTGAGGTTATAGACAAGGGGGTTGTAAAATAGCTGACATCAGTGCTCAGCAGCTTCCAGCATGTTGTAATGGCCACTCTCGATCCTGTTAGCTTCTGGTTGCACAGCATTACGTAGTGCTTGATGGAGCTTTAATGCTAATGTCTTTGTCATATAAACACATTTTGGGTTCAGGGAATGAGGTAGTCGCTCAGAGATTTAATTGCAGGGGCACATGTGTGCGAGAGCCTTGTTTGCCTGTGTGTTTGAGAGCGTTTTTACAGGTTTGTGTTGTGTTGGCTGGGACACCGCATTTTTTTTTTTTTTCACAAGCGGGAACTTTGGGTTCTCTGAGACAGTTAAGACTGAGGGATTGTGAACTTCACCACTGCGCTTGTCTGTGCGTTATGAAGGAATGCTATGGCTGACCGAAAGGACTGCTCACATAACATACAGGTGCCATTACATAACCAAGTTAGCTGCATTGTGTTAACAAGACAAATGACAGTCTGATTGCATGGCACTTTCCTGAAATGGAAATTTTCTTCTTTAGGAAGCAACAGAAAGGGAAAGAGCAAAAACAGGACTCCCTGAAAGTGTTTGGACTGTAAAATCCGGGCTGCAAGGGGCAGCCACACATCTTTGTGATTAGGTAAACCTCAGAAGCCTTTCATGTGAGCAATCTGTAAAACCTCAGTGGGCACATCCTGTGCGGTATGCAGCTCAATCAAAGGCAATGTGTCCTGCTCAACCTCTTATTAAATACACTCAATTAAGACTTATTTCCAGCAGCTATGCAGGAAAGTTGTGAAGGAGTGCCATGTAGTTTTAGATCGACAAGTTTTCATAGTTGTTTGAGGAGATAAAATGCCTTTTGTAGACACAAGTGAGGACTTGGGAGTGTTTGTGTATATTTGGAAAATCTTCTTAGCTAAAGTGAACATGTTGCTCTGAAATATTTTCCAACATCTGCCGCCCATCAGGATGTCTGCTTTCTGAGCCACTGCTGCATTCCTGAGCCGCTCCCTCTACCTGGATCAAAAAAGAAACCCTTCTCTGTCGTTGCCCCTGAGCTCTGCTCTCGCTACCCCAGTTCAAACTGTACTTGTAGGTATTTATACCAGGTGCAAGCCTCTGCCATCAGTCCCAGTGTCTCAAAAAAGAAAAATAACCTGTCCTTTTCAGACTGATACTTGTTGTCTTCTTTAATTATACATCTTACATCGCATGGCTTTCATGTTGATTGGGGTCATAAAACTTACAGGACCAATCTGGGCTCAGGTAAACATACATTTTGGAACCACCAGAGGAGAAGTGAAGTGGTGTTTGTAACAGAAGCAACACACTGTTTCAGTAGCTGGAAAACTGAATTTGAAGTTTCTATGACCACAGAAGCAACTATGTTACCCCTGTTTCCTGTCCTTTGCTTGTTTCTACCTCATAATAGTATTTCTTAATGCCTGTTAAACTGAAACCTGGAAAGGAGACTTAGCCCTCCCTACTTCGCAGGGCTGTTTACAACTGTTTAGCAGACCCCTGCAGTTTAAGAGCCAACAGAGGCCAATGCAACTAATTCACTTTTAAAGGCAACTGCTAATGAATTAGGTCAATTTGGTAGTGCTATTCCACTGTGTGAAAAAAAGCTTCGCCAGGAATGCATTCTTTGTATACAGCCCATTGTATACAATAATAGTCATTGTCCTTCTTGCATGGTGTCTAATCCCAGCCCATTCAGAGCAGCACTTAAGATTCTTGGCATACTCCCATACTCATTGCTACTTGTGGACTTAATCCCCCCCCCCCTCTCAGAATCAGTCAAGTGTATGGCTTAGCCAGATCAAATGAAAGCAAGCTAGCTTGCTGCAGAATGGCATTCCAAAGCACGGAAAGTCAGGAGAAAGAGCCTCCAAGGTTGTGTTATATAAGAACAGACTGACCCTGCTCAGTGTTTGTCTGAGAATCTGTTGGGTCTACAGAATGATATAACAGGAGGATTTCTCTGGGAATAGTGGCTTTAAATATCCTCCCCCAGCCCTGTGCATGTGAGCATTGTACTTGCAGTGTCCTGCAGAGTAGTTTGAACAGACTCAACCCAGTCAGTGTCATATTTCATAAATAAATCGGTTTTATTTGTAGCATATAAAATTAAATCATTTTACAATTTATTCCAGTATGACACATAATATCCAAATAAAGTAGCTACATTTTTAGATAAATAATATTAATAACAATAATAAAAACATTCATTCATCCTTTGACATGTTTCGCTTTGTCTTTTTCATGAAGGGAGTTCAATAGCTGCCACAAAACATGAACAATAATGCCCACGTCAGGAAGGAATGAAACCACACACTTGTTAAACAAGTCCAGAGGTTACATTTCGGTGTCTTGTTCTTAAGATACAGGATGGTATGCTAATTGAAGTTGCGCATGTGCATATCTACATATACACACACAAGTCTACAGTCTGTGTCATGTCTGATGTAAAGGATCAAAATATACACAGTGAATTGATATCAGCGACTAACATAAATGTACAAATATTAATTACATCTTGCTCCATAACGAAGCTACTTCAAATGCTCCATTAATATGAAGCGGTTCTTAGTTGAGAATGCTGATATAGTCACAGCAAACAGTGCACTTCATTAAGTCCTCATGATGTAAGCCCACAATTCCTTGGGAATCTAGTTACAACAAGAAGCTGGTAGTTGATTGGTAGTCTATTTACACCCCTGTGTTCATCTGGACTGCCATTGGCTGCCAGTACTGCGGATGATCTCCTTCTCTTGCTGAGGGGTTTGGACGTTTTTTAACCAATCAGTCTCTGAACTTGTGGATGTCATTGGAGAGGCGGTAGAAGGGGTAGGAGGCTTCGTTGGCATGGGGACAGTTGTAGGTGCACTTGCAGGACTCGATCATCATGAAGTTCTTGTTGAAGGTCTCGCCGTCCTCGCAGCGGAACTTGACACGGATGGTTCTGGTGTCATGGGGGCTGCAGCAGCGGCCGTCCACGCAGGCTCCGCAGTACTTGGGCCTGTACTTCTTCAGGCTAGAGCAACCAGCGTAGGTGAACTTCACTGGTTGGCTGGACTTCTTGGTTCTGCTGCACTTCTTTCCTTTCTGCAGAAGAATAAGCAAAAAGGAGATGAAGATTAGATGTGCACTCAGACTCAGATGTGAGTCATTTTCAGTATCATGCATGCTTCCATCACATTCAGTCATGGTGGCTCAAGCTTACCTTCAGACTAGAGTAAGGTGACTGGGTGCATGGTCGCACTTCACAGATTCTTGTCTCTTTGACCAGCTTGCACTCGCTGTTGTTGTTGGTGACTCTGGTGGAGATGCCTGTTCCACAGGTCTTGGAGCACTGGGACCAGGGTGTGGTTTGGACGATACACTTCTGGCTGTCAAACATGTGGACTTCAGGTTGTGGTCTGAATGCTGTGAAGAAATAAATGAAAAACATTAGCATCTTAGATTCCTACATATTTTAAGATCTTCTATGTATGTATCCAGAAAAAACAAAGAATTTCCAGGATGAAAGGATTTCTTACCAGCTAGAGACTTGAGTCCTCCCTTCACAATAGAAATGAGCTCGTTCCTGTTGGTGAGATCTCTTTCCAACTCATCAGTCAACATGTCTTTGCCAAAGATCCTCTCCAGGATGTCTGTCTGCTTGCCATCATCACACACCCACTCTTCGCAGCACTGGCCTGCTACCTTGACCAGTCTGGGGTTGGCGCAGCCAAGGTTGGGCAGGGAGAGCTCCTGTGGGCACAGCGGGACACATCCCACCGCCCCATCGATGCATGTGCACTGGTGTTTACAGTTGGGCTGGAAGCTCTCTCCATTCTGGTAGATCCTGCTGTTGTACTCGCAGGGTCTGCCCTCTGACTTGGCTGCAGCGGGAGAAAAAACAGGAGGAAAGGAATGTTATTCTTTCCTGCTCTGCTCGGAGATGTCTGCTGAAGACATCACATGGCTGCCAGGTAAGGATCAGTTAAACTGTGAAATTCTTCAGGCTGCCTGAGGACTCTTTTCCCCTCCACAGTGGGCTGTCTGTACTTTGAGGTTAGTCTATTTCCTTCTATCCGCATTCCACAGTGCTGAAATCACACAGGTTCCCATACTCTTGAATTAAGCCCCTTTATTTAATAAAACCCTACTTCACACTAATCCAAAAGCATGCACATCTGAAGCTGGAAGGTATTTAGCCTATACATACCTCGGCAGATGCCACGAGTAGTAGCAGCAGCAAAGCTGGCCCCAAAGTTACACTCCAGCCCTTTAGTGTGGTCACAAGGCTCGGTCAGGCTGCAGTCCTCGTTCAGCTGCCTGGCGCAAACTTTGCAGCAGCCACAGCCGTCAAGGACGACGCTCACGCCGGGTGTGCACTTTGGCATCTCCAGCGGACAGTCACACACAGAGGGGCAGGAGGAGGAGGAGAGGACCTGTACAGCCGACAACAAAATCTTCTATTAGAGACTGAAACTTTTGAAATCATCCTACACTGAATATCCAAAAGCTTTAAGAAACATTTCATCCAGTCAAAAGAAACATTATGTTCATCTCCTTAGGGTAAAATACAGAAAATTCAAACTGCTGAAACGTTTCTCTGTCAGACTGAAATAGAGAAATAACTCACCAAATTCAGGCTTCCAAGGAAAGTAACGACAACAGTAAGCATCAGCATCTTGGATAAATTTTTCTTCTGCGTGTTCAAGAAGAATCCTGTTCCCAGTTGTATGAAAAGTATAGTCTTGTCTTCGGAGGAGTCCTTAGATATTCCCTCACTCAGTCGTCTGTCTCTTGATTTGTTTGCTGGTAGTCTCTAGTGTTAGAGGCTCCTTTAGAGTAGCTCTCGGTAAAGCGGTTGCAGTCTGCAGAGGTCCGGCCACCTCCTCACTTTTATACCATAGTGGGAAGCTGACGTCGTTCTGGGCTGCCTGCTGAACTGTTCCCAAACTATGTCAGGAATGTTTCTCGGCGCATTTTCCGTCCAAGACCTAAGCTCCACCCTGTCTAAACCTTTCTCTTTTTTTCTTTCTCAAATGGATTTTTCCCCCCTGGATCCCATCTGAACACACTTTTCCGTCTCACATTTTTCCCCTTCTTGTTTATCCCCCCTTTCATTTTCTTCCTCTGCTCGCTTCTCACATCTATCACCTCAAGTTCAGACTTTTCTGTAGAAGTAGTGGCGTTTGGATGCTTTATTCAAACTTTTTTTCCACGTGACCAGATAATTCACCCTATTTTCACCCTCTTTTCACTTTATACGCACACATGAGTAAAAAAGATCATTAGATATTAAGTGCTTGCAACTGTGATTATGTGATTTCAGATATCATAAAACAATGCCAGAGAATATCCTGATGGTGTAAGGGGCAGAAAAGTATAATAAGATCATTCAAGTATCAGTTATAGTGTGTCCTCATGCTTATTAGACCATTTTTGTGTCAGTGATTCTTTTGCTTATTGAAGCAATTTGTTAAATATTCTTTTAAAAGCATGTTGCAGTGGCCACGTTTAAAATAGCTGTAGTTTTTCTCTGTGAGTCTAAAGGTGTGGGCAGAAATACGTTTAACAGCGTCTATTTCTGGCTTTCCAGTGCCTTTTATTCAGAGCTAAGCGTTTCCAGATGCGCACCAGAGCTCAGACGTAACAATATTGCCATATTTGGTATGGCAGTAGCCTACATTATTAACATATTTTTCTTCCTTTGGCCAGCAGACCACAAAGCATTCCTGACAGCTTAAAGGCTTGTTAAATATGTTCTTCATGCAGGGAAATTCCTTTTGCATTCATTCCTTGAGGCAATTTGACTTTTCACGCAATCTATCCATCACGTTTCGGGTGGGGGGAGTGGGTCCCGTTGTAGGTAAAGAGATCCAATTTTCAACAAGCGATGTTGTGGTGTTGGTGGGGGGAGACAAATACTTGGTCTTTGTCTCTACTTTTTTTTCTTTCTTCTTTTTTTTTTTTTTTACATCAGGGGTCTCAATAAGTCCCTTCCACCGAAGTTTTCAAATTATTTCGATTGATGAAAACTTAAACCAGATGGAAACGGTGTGCGTAAAGACGCAACATAAAACCATTATTATTGCCATGAACGGCTGGCAGATTCCTAAGAGGACATTTTGCATGAGGGCGAGTGTTTATTTGTGTTTATAAGGATCGGACATTTCACTCTCTCCCCTGTAGCCTCATGTGTAGTTTTAACATGACGATATACTGAGACCGCAGCACTGAGGCAGACTGGAGGCTGGAGAGCTTCTCCGGTGAGTTTGTACTTCTTTTGTTTTTCAGTTTATTTTGCGGACTTTGACTTTCATAACTTATGAATCAGCTTTTCTTTGCAAAACCCTGAATCATCATCGTGCTGTCGGTATATGAATATGAGTCATAACAGCTAGTATGTATTCTAAAAGAAGATCCTCTAGGATCCTCCAGCAAAAGTAAATAACTGCTGATAGCGATTTTTTTTTGCGGGTCGCTTCGTACCCGATGTGGACAGGATGACACTGGACACTGGCGCTTTTTTAAACCTAAAGTAAGTGTAGGTGGGCTTATTTGTGAATGATATGTTTTTTTATCCAAAAAATATCCAATGTCCAAATATAAGTAATCACTGCATACTTCAAATATGATATGATTATAATGTGAAGAGACCCGTGTGTGTGTGTGTGTGTGAGTGAGTGTGCGCACGCGTATGTCTGTAAGTGTGTGTGTGTCTTTCAAGATTTGGACTGGAGGTGTGTAGAGCCTATATTTGGATAGGGGGTGTGTCTGTGTGAGCACATGTGCAATGCTTTCTCGTGTGTGTATCCAAGCTGTATTATGCTAATGAATGTGTCAATTTCTCTATGTGCTGTAAATGTCAAAATATTATAAGGGGCACTGCGTTGATTTTACACATCAACATCCGGTTATTTATCATGATGAGTACAACTCAGCCTGAGAAAACAGCTGTAAAATGTCTTCTATGGCTCTGGAGGGAGCTTCATAAAATAATCCTGATAATGTCATCATCTCAGTTTGGGTTTGGAGCCATGATATATATTTTTAACATGTCTGTATGTGGAGTTTGTTGCATTATGGGCAATGTAGGAGCACTAAATAGAACTAAAAGTCAGGATTTTGATAATATTTTCCTTAATGTCTCTCGCAAGTCTCCTTGCTTTGTTGAAGTGCAATACTAAATTGATGGAATATCCCTTTAATGTCTCCAACATTTCTGCTCTTATGTCATGTTTTGTTTGACTAACTCCTGTTTTGACCTGTGTGTACGTGCATAATGTGTGTGAGTCTACATATGTGCGTATGGCTGCATTCGTGCATCCGTCCATGTGTTATGGCGGTAGGAAACAGTGTTGTCATTGTACGTCAATGGAGAATAACATTACAGTAATCCTCGTTCCTTAATTACCCATTCAGTTTAGGAAATATTCCAAAAGCTGGACATGTGTTGCAATTGCCCTGGCATAATAGTTTCCACTAAAGCTGTCCGAGAACCCTCATCACACACACACACACGCACACATACACACACACACACACACACACACACACACACACACACACAGTATACCTAATTTCCCTTCGGGGATGAATAAAATAATCTATCTATCTATCTACACACTTCCTTCTCCACCTCCATTACCCTTTACAAGAACTAATCATTGGGATGTTCTCATAGCTCTGTAACACGGTTATCTGAGCAGCTCCACAGCATCCAGCTGGGATGCTTAAGTGATTTTACTGTTCACCAAAGGTTGAGAGATTGTGTGCTGTGTTGTGGCTCAATGTAATGGAAATCCATTGTCAGATCCCACCAGGAGCACTCGCAGTCGAAGAGACAGATTTGGTTCTCAGGAAGTCTGTGGCGTGCAGCCCTCAGCCTCCCCATTTATGTCTAAGTGACAAATGGAACAGGACGGGACAGCCCGGCATGTTTAAACAACAGATTCCATTGTACTATATTCAAGATAAATGTCATAACTGGTATGCAGTGTGTACTAGCAACACTTCCTTTCTCTGTCAGCTCATGGAGCAGCAGGAAGCCTGCTGAGTTATGGGTCATTCTCATGTGTAGAGGGGCAGAGATGAAGCCAACGATTATGATACTCAGTCAAGTTCTGAAGAAATATGAACCTGAAAAGGCTGTGGGGCGGCCAGAACTCTCTTATTTTCTTGGATTTGTTTATGTAACTTTTGTGATTTTGATTTTGATGATTCCTTAAAAATGAGAAAAGTTGCAGCTCTGGTTTGATTGATGCCTTTCTGTATTTGTTATCGTGACAAAAAAAGACCTTGAGGGAGGATGACTGTTTCATAATGCTGTTTCGTCGTGTCCTGTATTGTGTAATTTCTTCTTCTTGTAATTATTCTGGGGCAGTTTGTGCACGTCTCCTGTTAGTATCCTTAGTGATGTTGAGGATATTGTTGACTCTTTGACACTTGGTTGGTTCAGCAAGAGTGTAGCTAGCTTTTTTTGCAGGAAAATATGTTGTTCAAACATTTGAAACATCTGCTGCAATGTCAAGTTTTAGCAAAGTGCATTAAATAAGATTCTACTTAACATACCACTGCCAGTGAAGAAGTTATATCCTGAAGCAAGCAAAGTAAATGTTTTTGTGCATTGGCAAAAACAAGAAAATAACATTCATTTTGCATTGGCCACATTGCTTGACCACTTTAAAGCACACACATGCTATGTAAGGAAGAGATTGTGTGTCCCTCACGCACATCTTGAATTCAATATGTGAAGAAGAGCTTCAACAGTGGAGGAAAGAAAAGGAAATGGTGATGGTAACTGTATAGCAGACTTGTTGTGTAATTCTTTAGTCTCTACTTAACATCAGACTTTATATATTTTTGAGATGGACTCCAGTCAGCTGACAAAGAGCAATACAGTTTGTTGACTGGTGACATGTAAGAGGCTGTGAAGATACGCCACAATATCACACTTTGATCTCAAACAGAACCTGTTTCTAGATGCGATGTAAATTGGCCAAAGGTTTTAAAATGTGATGTGATGCAGCATAAGAGGAGAACACAGGAATCTTAATGAAAATGTCTCAGTTAACATTCACATACCAATCCCGCACCATAAAAATCAGAGGAATCTATGGCTCTGTCAAAAAATGACAAAAGAGACCTCCTTTGTTAAAAAATGTAATTACCAGCTATAATTATGTGGAAACATGTCTGCCATTTTAGTCTAAATTAATTATAGCCAAGATATTTTCAAGGCGAAATTCTCTCACTGATACTCTGACACAATATCATCAATCTGTGAAGCTCAGTACATTCCAGCAGATATAAAGTGATGAAGTGTTTTAATTAGCTTTTTTTTTTGGTATGCCCAATTTCCCTCAACCTGCTTTGTCTAGTTTAAGATACTTCCTGTAAGTACAGTTCATAAAAGATAAGAATGGAGATATTTTACAATTCCTTACTGTCAGCAAATCTCCTGAAAAACATGATGTGTCAGTCTGTCTCTCAGTAACTGTTTTCCCTAGCCTGTCAGTTTGTTACACAGAACCGTCTGGGAAGTTGTTGATATAACATAGTCAAACTTTTACCGAAGCCAATCAAGAAAAAAGAGTGAAAACATCTTTTCCATCGAGAAAACAGTGGTCAGTGCTGTTCTTTCCTCATTTCAATGAAGAAATACTCTCCAGTTCTGATATAACTGATGCTGGCAGTATCTATGCTAACCTCTTTAGCAGCTTCTATTGTTGTCTTTAAGCAAACAATCAATTCTCGCACACATCGTCATACACACCTAGCATTAAACCACACCCATAGCTCATGTTGTAGCAGCCAGTAGTTCCTCACAGGACGCTTTTTGATCCATACAAAGTTCATATATTCCTCTTGAATCAGTATTTAGAGTATTTATTTTAATGTTTTCTATGTGATTCTCTTACAAGGCATTTCTCAGAAGGCCCTTTGACAGCTCCAAGGTCCTTTTAAAAGTTTGCTTTCACTCAGTTTTGGATCTAAGTGCACCTAATTAGCTAAACCACTAGTCTTGAACAATAGTACATGATGATAAATGTCACTGCATTCTCTAAATAAAACATATCCTGTCCACCTCATATCAGACCCAATTGTAGCTGCTCAATCAGTTTTATCATTTCATCTCATGTCATTTCATCGCTTCATTTTCTGTCGGAATTGAACTCATAAATGTGCCGCTGCTTCAGATTAAATATGCTCTGTGCACCTGTGTAATCAGGCATGTCTGTGACACTTTAGACGTCCAGGGTCTCATCATGACTCCAATCATACCAGACAAATAAGAGGTGCTGCTTTTGGTGCCGCTTCATCCACAGCTGGTGGATCGTGTCTGCTTTCACTCATTTCTTTTATAGCTGCACAGTGTACCAGCCAGGTGTGCCGAAAATATGAGGGTTTTCCTTCATCTAAAGTAGCCCAAATTCCTCAGCATGGAGAGCAAAGAGAAAGAGAGGGTCTTTTCTTGGGCCACGTCCATCCATGATGAGGAATGATGAAGGGGGAAAAAAGGAGAACTTTGGGTGGGGGCAGGTGTTAGTGTCGGGTGGAGGGTGGTGGTGGTTGGTGATCCTGGCTGGAGTGGAAAAAGGAATGTGGGGCTCCTGGAATGTCCTGGAATGTTTAGAGCAGTCGGGGATAATTGAGTGAATTTGGAACAAGAAAAGACAAACTGAGGTCCCGCGGTGGAAGAATGTGCTTCTGGGACGTCTGAAGAAACATTCCATCCATTCAGACAGCTTCACCGGGCCCAGAACCTTCCTTAGATGGCACCATAGGGAATACAATCCGCCCCCCCCCCCTTTCCTCCTCCCACTTACCAACCCTGCTCTTCCTTTCACACTCGTCTTGCCTTACGTTTCTCACACTGCAGGATAAGCTGAGATCCTCCTTGATATACTGGATACTCCTTGCCCTTGAAGTTTGTGTACATTATTGCAAAGTCTGCCAAGAGTGAAGCAGTTACATATGTCTCCAAATTCTCTGGTTCAAGAATAGAGATGTGCTCTTATAGTGTTTAAAGCTGAAACAAAGTATGGTACATATTTCTTAGTCTTTATGGAGATCCATATATGACAACATCCTTGTTGTTGGCAGTGAAGGTCATCCATTTCTCACATTTTTTTGGAAAAGGTCTCCCCCTTTTTATTCTGGGAAACGTCCATTACAAATAACTTAATTTTAATTTAAAAAGAGTTTTCCAGCAATTTTTAATTATTGCCTTTTTCAGGCAACCGGTAAATATTGACATAATTACAAGTCACCTCTTAACTCTACTTCTTCTATCATCTCTAATGTCATTGTTTTTTCCAAAATATGTTCTTTTCACCTGATCAGAAGGTGTAGGAATGATCCACATCCACGTGCCAACACAACCGCTAACACTGCTGTTGAGTCTGACATTTTTTAAATTATATTTTCCTCTCGTCTTCTTAACAAATTATTTATTTTGTTCTTGTAGACTCATCTTAATGTGTCGCAGAAAGCATGATATATAAATCTCACTATTATGCACCTCAATTATCTGGAGAAGCATTCTAGTGGTCTGTATATAAATACACATATAAATCACAATCACTAATGTTTCTAGGGCTACAATTAACATTTTTGTTGATCGACTAATTGTTTGATATATTAAAGGAACAGAAAATGGTGAAAACAATGATCATCACAGTGTCCTGAAGCCATATTGTCTTAAAGTTGTCCAAAAAATTCCAAAACCCAGAGATTTCCAGTTTAGCATCACATAAGACCAAGAAAAATAGCCAATCCTGAAAACTGATAAAGTGGAACATTGTATTTTTACTTGAAAAATTATGAACAATGATCAAAAAAGTTAATTTTCTGTTGGTGGATTTTTTCAGTCTGGTTGATTTCTATATATATATATATATATATATATATATATATAAATGGATATTCTGTTGTTTTTCTTTGGTAAAGACACTTTGAAGAAAGCATGACACAGTTTGACTTGCAGCATGTGCTGATTCAGTGTGAAATGGATTGAGCCTGAGGTTCAGCTTGTTTCAGACTGTCACTTGTTGGGCTGAACGCCTCGCTGACGGCTGACTCGGGGGCTACACGTGATGGTCGGTGCGCGTCACTGAAGCGCCGTCGCTCGCCTGAACACTGGAGCAGGGCTGACTGACACTGTTTGTAGCAGGCTACTGTAAATAAAGAGTACACACCCAACAAACTAACAGGAAACAAATAAGCAAGCCAGGCAGCGTCGGGTTAACTGGTAGCAGTTTCTTTCATTCATTCGCTCAGTTGTCTGTTAGGGTGTTTTTCCAGTACTGTTTTTCAGGTTTGAGCGTGCCAAGTGAAGGGAAAGCAAAACATGGCTGGTTTAATGGCAGGTTTTGGTCATTATACCCACGCTGTCGTCCGGGGAATCCCCGCGTCCCTGGCCAAAGAAGCGCTTCGGAGCAGCCCGGTGGAGGTGGAGGTGGATCTGGCCGCGGCGCATAGGGAGCACGAATCGTACGTCGAGGTCCTGAAGACGAGGCTCGGGCTGGAGGTGGTCGAGCTCCCCGCGGACGAGTCGCTCCCGGACTGCGTGTTCGTGGAGGACGCGGCCGTGGTCTGCGGTGACACGGCGCTCATTACCAGACCCGGGGCAGAGAGCAGGAGGAGAGAGGTAGGGAAGTGTGGGCATATGTTCGATAAGTCGAAAATAAAAAGTTTGATGTGAAAGTGGAGAGGAAGGCATCCTCCACCCCCCACGTTTGCTTCTTGTGCTCACTTTGCATGCAATTAATAGTCTGCAGGTAGGCACGCTGTGGTGATAAGGTGGCTGATCCATGTGTCAGTCTGTTATTAGCAGAAATTATGTGTCTTTTCCCCTCAAAGTCTTTGTCGCTTTATAATTAACTCAATTAACGTTTACTCAAGCTGTGTGACGCCAGATGAAATCTTCTGCAAATATGTGTGAAACTGAAGTTTTTTGAGGTTTTACCCTGCACGATGCCTCCATATCTGAAAGCTGCACACATCACCAACTATGCTATATCGATATTACATGTTAACCACATTGTGCAACAGCATTTACAAAGGGATATGGTGATTAGGTATAAGGCAACGCCCATTTTAAAGAGGACCATGCATTTTTATATACAATATGTGCATGTGCTCCACAATTTGATATCAAGGCAACAGACATTTTTTGCATGTTTTATTCTTTACAGGGTAGTTTTCTTGGTAATATATTGACTATTTATGGTCAGTTCTCACTTCATATATATGTATGTTGTCGATATAATTTATGGAATACATTCAAAGCATCTTAAAAGGTCTTAATTCATAACTCAGACAGCTTTTGTCTGGATTAGGATCATGACCTAAAAAATATAGACTTCTATTGTAGGAACTGAGAGGCTTTATGACTGCAGAAATGAATGAATCAAGACATTTTTTGGAGACAAAACAACAGTATGAGTGTGTTTGGTTGCCTAGTGAGGGTAGCTGCAATGTAGGGTGTGTGTGTGTATATGTGTATGAGAAAGAGAGAATGACAAAGAGGGAAACGGTTGGACGGCTTCTGTGAAAGCCCCTGTCATTTCACATCAGAGTCACTTTACTTGGATCACTGGTGCTAATGGGCCCCAGCGTCACTGGCAGCAGGGATATTGATTGAAAAGCTTCTACCTTCAGCCACCATATTACATCCATGCAGAGCATAGTGCAAGTTACATTTGCATGCACGTGTGCACATGTCATCAGCACCCTGCCAGAACCCTTTTTCACATTTAAATTGTGAAATGTTTCATATTTCATACAGAGATATCATTGGTTTGGTTTCTTGCCCATATATGCTCATGGGAGATGTCAGCTGTGATGAATGAGAAATTGGCAACATCTGGGGTGCAACAGCATAAATAATATGTTTGCAGAAACAGGACTGTAAAAAGCACAGATGGATCCCAATAAATGCATGACCAATTATTGTCCCAGGCAGAATAATTGAGTGATTTCATTATTATTGTGTGAGTTTAAGTGCTGGCCTGCTAAATGCGCTGTGAACAATCAACAGAATTGCATTCTTTCCACAGTTGGGGTTATTTGGCAGTTTGGTGGTGATTGAAGAGAGACAGTAATTTTGCTGTTAATGATGGTCATCAATACTATAATTTATGTGTCATTTGTGCCTTTTTTTATATGTAATTCAAGGCTGTAACCATTCTCAATGTCTTGCTCTTAACACATTGAATGGAGTTGTTTCAGCTAGATAACCTGAGATGTTGGTCCTGTGTATGCAAGAACTACGAGATGTGTGTCCGAGCTATTATACACGTTTCTCAGAGTGTAGACTGTCTGAAAAGTTCTCTTCATTCACTTATCAAGCCTGCCGTTGTTTACAACAGCTGCCATGGCAACAGATAAGGTGCAGCTATCAGTAATAAAGGAACATTTATCTCACCTGTCAGATTGCTCGCCTGGAAATCCGTGGTGTATAACGTATCATGGGATAATTACTGTATAATGGTTGTAATAATGTTATTGTGAGTTTAAAAATAGTGCGTGCACGTACAGTGTGTGAGTGCGGCCTCATTAATCACCTACGAACAGATGGTTTTGTAATTATTAGGTTCATCTTCTGGAGACTGGAGACGTTCTGTTCTCAAACAGCAGTTTTTTTGTCTTTTTATCAGCCCTCTTGAGAATAAATCCTTTTGCATATGGAGGTGGAAGTGAACTGCAATTATGTGATCAATCACTTCCTGTATTCATGATGAGTGATTTTTCTTGCCTGTGTTTGCTCGGTCAGTTACAATTATACCGTCACGTTTGACGGCTCTGCCAGACATGCTGTGTTGAAATAATTACCATCTCCTATTCACCGGTGATTGAATGGTGAGGGTTGGTTTTCATCACATAATAATACGCTGATGTTTCAACAGCCTTAAATGTAGATGAGGCTCCACCACCCCGCTACATCTTAATGCTGTGTTACGAGTTCAGTGTTGGACTGAGTCAAGAGAATCAAATCTTTATTCTCAAGAATCAACACACATCCTCGGTGTCTTCAGTTTGTTGAGTCTGTTTTTGTAGCCTAAAAAGATTAATGAGTGGGGTGTCGTTTAGCTCAGCTGGTAGAGCATCCGCCCCATGTACAAAAGGCTCAGTCCTTGCCGCCGTGGCCCAGGGTTTGAATCCGACCTGTGGCTCTTTCCCGTATGTCATTCCCCATCTCTCTCTCCCCACATTCCTGTCACTCTTCAAGCTGTCTCTGTCAAATAAAAAGCTCAAAAAGGCCAAAAAAATATCTTAAAAAAATATCTAAAAAAAAAAAAAAAAGATTAATGAGTGACTATGAGGGAATGGCTTTTCAACCTACTGCATGCTTGGCCAGGGCTCTGTCTATTTTCTCTTCCTCGATTCTCTCTCAGTCGTCCATTTGTTGCTGCCAATTTACTGCCAAGATGTATGAGGCAAGTTGGTTTTAGTTGCATTTAGAAGACAAGCCTTGTCACTGGTTGTCATTTTTCGAAGTCAATTTGGAGTCGTGCAGACATTAATGCACAGTAGTGTGCAAGTCACTGATTATCTGTAAAGATAATAATAAATTCTGGTCACTTCATCATTAGCCAGGATAGTTAGACATGTTGTTAGGTGGACTTTGGACTCCAGTTTCTTTTTGGCTGTCAGGGGGGGAACAAAAGGTTAAACTAGTGTTTAAACTCTTTGGATCTGATACTGTGGAGTGCAGGTGTGCAATGCAGCAGGAGAATTGATGTGGGAATTCAGAGGTGTTCTTATCTATGTTGGGCGGAATCACTTGTTATTGTTTATCACTTTGGTCTGCTTTAAATGCTTTTTCTTTGGGTCTATTGGCTTCATCCATCAGATCTGCTGTGAATTCCTCTTTCTTCTGTTCTTCTAACCGTCTTGTAGAGTCACTACAGTAGATCAACTAGTTGTTTCACAGTTGGATCATTCTCCTCTCTACCTTTTGAAGGACGATGCCATTACTTTTTGTAACTGATTGTATGCATTGTAGAGTTCATTATTGTTCAACTCCATAAGTCAATATGGAATGGAATAAGTTTCTTCAAGGTTGCAGGAATCTTATCCATTAGGCTGAGGCTTAAAAGCTTTATTATTAAGGGAAATGCACATCTAAATGGACTACATGATTGTTCACGCCAGACTGCAGCATTGTCTAAAAACACTCCAACAAGGGCCAAAGTTAATTACTCCATAAAACTAAACATTAGCCTAATAAGATAAAATTGTTCACCAAGCTGAAGACAGAGCTGCAGATTGTCAGACAACCTTTACTTTCTTGCTTATTGTGAATGCATTTAAGAATCTTAATGAACAAAGCAAACCTGCTGTTATTTTATGCTCTAGTTTCTTTGTGTTGAGATGAGGACAACGGGAGTGCATTTCTTAAACACTGTTATGAGCTTTGAATGTCTTTCATTACCCCAAGGCTCATAAATATAGTTGTGTTTTTAATTTGACAGCATACAACAGTATGCTTGTTGTACACAGTCACCTTGTGCAATGTGATGACCGGATAGAGTATAATAAATATTAGTCGACTTTCTGAATGTCTTTAAAAGTTTTGGTCCAGCTCACAGATGATGTGTGTTTCCATTCTGCGTTGAGTCTTTTTCCGGGGGTCTTCTTCACTTATGTAATATTCACAGCTGTTGCACATGATGTCATACATCATCCAGTCTTTTGAGGTGGCATTTTAGTGCATACCAACAGAGATCCTAAGGTGTTGAATGGTTTGTGTTAGGCATTGACCTCTTGTACCTTAAAGACTCTCACGAGATGGTCCTACAGCCAAAAAAAGAATCTCAGTGGGATCTATCCTGCATGCATAAAATACTTCCTGCTGACAACATTTGAGTTCCTCTGTCAACCCTCCTGACCTTAATCATTGCTTGCAGAGTAGAAGATGTTGCCAAACATTCCTTCCTGTAACCTTCACTGTCTAAATAGTTTGTCCATAAATTTAAAGAAGAGT
Source organism: Argyrosomus regius (assembly GCA_946959425.1). NCBI lineage: Eukaryota > Metazoa > Chordata > Actinopteri > Sciaenidae > Argyrosomus > Argyrosomus regius. The sequence continues at coordinate 23,488,957 of OX336888.1, read as the reverse complement.
GAATCAAGCAGCCAGTTAATGTTCTAATTAAAAATGTCCTCAGATATTTATGTCTGACGAGAAGGAAGTGAGAGTACTGCAGATCTGATGTGGAGTTCACAGTAAATTTTATTGTTACACTTGTTGAAGACTTGTTGCAGAGTGTCGTCACTCCCCTCTGTATATGCTCTGATGCAAGTTTTGAACTGCTGGCGCTCCTTGTGCCAATCAAAACCAACATGTTTTTGCTTGCCTACATACTTTATTGATAGTTTTTCAGCACCAACTTAGGTAAAGGAGTTCAGGTGCTGGTCTACACCTTTATGTGTGGGAGGGTAAAAGGGTATCCTAGGACTCAAAGATTAGAGGAGTTTAAGGTGCAACTTTTTTTGCAGCTCAGCCTTACCAGTGACTCTAGTGCAGAGCTATTCAATTACAAATTCAATTCCCTCCCTTTCCCAAGTCAAGATCCAAGATGCATGAAGGGAAGCTGCTGTAGCTCTCTCTTGGTCTGAGCATGTCTTCATCAGGGTAATACAGCACCAATTATAAGATACAATCAAACTGTGTACTTCCCTCAGAAAGGTTTGTCGGGAAGGTTTGGTTTAAATGTGGTGCCTTTGAATATTATATTATATATTCTGGGGATGGCAGTGAAATAAATAAGTATACGTCAGTCCAGTCAGGGTTAACTGATGGTCTTTTTGCATCCGAGTATTGATAAAGACACATTTTCAGTAAAGCACTTCCCTACTTGTAACTGTCAATAGCCAGATGTTTTGAAAAGCAGGGTCAGAACTCACTGGAAAATGTGAAAGTCGTTTGTGAAAGATGTGTCGCTTCATCTGTAAACATCCTGTCTGGTCGGCACTGTGGAAGTGCAACACCCAACAAAGAAAGGAAGAACGTGAGATGGCTCATTTATTAGCTACTTCCATACTATATACACTCACCGGCCTCTTCATTAGGCACACCTGTACAGTCTAATGTGATCCAGTGCATCAGCTCTTTTATGAAGCTTATAATGGGCAGCACAGTGGTGCAGTGGTTAGCACTGTTGCCTCACAGCAGGTCCCTGGTTCAAACCTCGACTGGGGCCTTTCTATTGTGGAGTCTGCATGTTCCCATCATGTCTGCGTGGGTTCTCGCCAGGTACTCCAGCTTCCTCCCACAGTCCAAAGACATGCTCTTAACAGGTTAATTGGTGACTCTAATATGCCCATAGGTGTGGATGTGAGTGTGAATGGTTGTTTGTCTCTATGTGCCCTGTGATGAACTTGCGACTTGTCCAGGGTGTACCCCATCTCTAGCCCAAAGTCAGCTGGGATAGGCTCCAGCCCCACCGTGAACGTGATGAGGATAAGCGGTTACAGATAATGGATGGATGTATTTTTGAAGGGAAATGCATGAAAATGTAGGTACTGCTTTTTCTGAGAGTAACCTAGACAACAAGAAAACATTCAAAGCTTACCATCTTTATTCTCTCTCTCTCATGGTTACAAGCTAGTGACTGAAACAGAGAAGTGTTGGACACAAGACAAAATGAGTTCTCTCCACAGGACATGTGGGTTCACTGTGAAGAGATGAACAATCAGTTAATCTGCTGCGACTGCATGATCAGACCAGTTACAAGGCCCATTCACCTAACTCTAAATCTTATATTTAGCAATGTAGATATCGAAGTGAAAACGGCAAAGCATACATGTATACATGCAATGGTTTTTTGGTTTTTGGTTGTTTTTGCAATGTGTTGTGGTCAGAGCAGGCAAGAGCATAATCCCAATGTCAAGCCAAGACTAGTTCCAAAATTGCACTGCACCGCCTAATCTGCATAAACGCAACCTTCACTGAGCAACTTCACTATGTCAGTACAAGCAGGTTGTCTGGAGCCTTGAAATGACCAAACAAGCACATTGGACTTGAAAGTGACAAAAGTAGCATTGAAACTGCATGTTTACTTCCAAAGTTGTGATATTCATGATGTGTAGTTTAGGTTATCGACCACAGCTGTAGGGACTCAATAAATTCTAATCAGGTTTGTTGGTGGCTTTCCACCCATCTGTTTGACTGTGCCAACTCCATCTAACTTCATCTCTTCAATAGATATTATTTACGGTCACATTACCCAGTGGATCGATGACATTTTCACAGCTACTCTACAACAAGGTGAAGCAACCTTACAAATGCAACACTAGATTGTTACCCTCAATCCAACAGCCATAAGAAATAGTAATTTTGCTGGACTCTGATAAACTGCTCAATATAATCCCAGCTTTCCTCAATAGCTGCATTTGGGTGACTTTTTCTCTATATTCATATCCTGAATGTCAGGTTGTGCTGGCAGTCTCTCAGTCTGACAGTGAAGACAAACACAATTGCCTAAAAAGCAAATCCATTTCTGATTCTCTACTGTCAATTTTTACCTGCCACTCTTTTTACTAAACCATTGAATTCAGAGCAAGTCATTGTGATCCTGAAGTGTGATTTTGGCTTTATCAACGGAGTACACTTCAGTTTAAATCTACCATGAAATGATTACCAAACCTGCCACCTTTTATTGGTACTGCTCAGACACTGTGATGACTTAAAGTGTAGCTATTATCTGTTTTGGAAGTGCCAGTTGATACTTACTGTATCTCTTAATGGTATACTGCTGTAAGCAGTTACTGTAAGTTAAGCTTTCTGAGCCTGGAAAATAATGGTCATTAAAAAGTGCTAAAATCTGTCATAACAAGTGTAAAAGGCCTAGGTGTCAATTCAAGTCTGGAGACAGGATGGAAAATTCTGCTCCACAGACACAGTATTTAGGTCATGTTTTTATAGACGTAATATTTAGGTTCAGTCCTTGCAGTTTATATGTCCATGCGGGCCCCTTTCTGGTCATGCCTCATGTAGCTGCCCCCAAACTAACACCAGACAGCACAGAGGCCTTGTTTTGACTAGACGTTGTGCAGATGCAGATTCCTCGCCGCCCTCCGCACACTTATATGACTTCCCCAACGGAACCGACCTGGTTTCCTTCAGGGAGGCTTGACATCCGTGTGCGAACGGGGGAGGAGGGTGAGACACCTGGAACCCGCCAAGTAGCATGTGGGCCGGGGTCAACGTGCCTTCCCCAACTGTCTGTCACATTCCTACCACATTTAACCTGCCCTTCCGTTCACTGTTTGTCTGTCTGACTGCTCGTCTGGCGTGTTCATTCGTAACATGGCAGTGCTGCTGCCTCTCCCATCCTCTGGCGCTGATTCAATTTCTTACTAATCAGAAGGTCTTGTAAGGTTACTCGGGACAGGCTGATTACATTTACATTTAATAAGCTGAAATTCAGGATGATTGTTCCCACGAATCAACCACTCAACAATGTGGATAGTTTGCCAGTGAAAAAAAGGAATCTCTCTTTGACTGATCAATATATGTTAGCTTGCTTTACAGGAAACAACTTATATTTCCAGTAATATGATAATAGTAGCAGTACATTCCTGTGCTGCTGAGATGTCTTGTGTTGGCATGAAAATGCACTTGCATTGAAAACACATTGAGAAGCAGCAGTGAAATAAAAATGAGGTCTTTGCATTCCATTATAAACACTTTTGCTGTAAACCAGACTTCTTGACCCACCTTCTCATATACTAGGAACTGTTTTATTCTAACTTTTCCATAAACCAGACAAAATAACAGGCTTAAAAGAGGAATATTCAAAAGATGTAAGTCTAGTTCTTATGTAATGATTTGCCGTCACTAAATATTTACACGCAGTACCTGACAGGTATAACTACTGTGCAATTGTGCTAACTGACAAAGCTAATGTTATCTTACTAATATGACCCGTTACAAGGACCTGACCTGACCTGACCTGACCTGACCTGACCTGACCTGACCTAACTCTTTATAAAATGCTGTTTAACACCGATTTAAACTAGGAAGATATTAAATTATATTTCAAATAACACACGCACTATGAACTGCATGAATATTACTATCACTGAAGCACACTTCATGTACACATACAATGTAATTATATAGTGTAATTCACATATCTATAAAGGGTTAGCAGTTACATTTAGCTAATACTATATTATTTCCCCCCCTAAATCTCCACTATGTTTGGCAGTTATGTTACAGCTTGTGATGCAACAGTAACTCTCTTTTTATATAAGTCGGTTTTGATTGGACAGTGCTACAGATGTGTCCAAGCTACTGATTTACTCATTTCACTCATAGCCAAGACATTTCCTAAGTTTTAACCTGGGAAATTGCTAGTTTAAAAAAAGTTAGGAAGGACATATAGTTTGTGCTACCCATTCCAGGTCAGTTGTTTCTTGTTTTAACATCATCAGTATGTGCTCTATGTGGGTTTTTCAACACGTGCCAGGACTTTGCCTCTCGTGTGTACCAGGAAGTCTTGTGTAAAGAACATGAATAGATCAGACACAGCTCTTCCCCCCGCCCTGCCGTCATCTTGGACCCTACCCCGTTTTGCCCACGGGTTCACCCACCACAGCCCCCCCCCCCCCCAATTCAGCAGCCATCGAGACAGCTGCGGCACTCTCATGAACAGGAACTCCTCTCAGTCTTGCAGGATGACCGGGTCACACTCAGTCGTCACCGTGGGTGTGTGAATGTCTGGTTTGGTATGTGAGACTGAGCAGTGGAAGACACAGGAAGTGGGCCAGGCATGATGGTGTTGAGAAAAGTTGTGCTAAGGTCAGAGAGGACGCTGCATAAATTGAGACAAAAAAAACCTTTTGTTTCTCCTTCTTTTGGGATTAGAAGTTTAATTTCAAATAAGTATTTTTTTTTTTTTTGTCCCTTCTGTACAGTTTTGTCTGCTGCTTTGAGGAGACCTGGTTCCCAGAGACACGTCACACTTCATATGAATGGGATCATAACATAACATACACATAACATAATTTTCCAAGGATATGTGCATTCTATCTAAAGAATGGTCACCCTTGCTCTTGTGTATTGGAGCAGGTTGTTTAGTAATCTTTAACCTGATCGTGATCGTAAATGATTGCTTTCAGTCTTGAGCAGAAACTTTGCTTCTCGATCTTTGTTGTTTCATCAAGTCTGAAGGATGGCCTCATTAACCAAAAATTCCAAGATTATTGATGAGAACAATTATCTAAAGCAATGACCCCCTGAGTTCTACAGGACATACCATCATAGCTAAAGAAATGTGGATGGTTTGGGGTTCATTTGTAATTGGTTGCATGCTTTAGGCATGTTGATCATATTGATTTAGTTTAAACAGTACTGACAGATGTTGTTTGAAGACCAAACACCTCTGATACTGAGGACACAGTGGATGCAGTAGGATCGCCTTTATTTACTTAGCCGTGGACCTAACTTAACCAAACAAATACTTCACTGGTAACACCATGGTTGCTTCTGCCACATTTTGCTGCACTCCATAAACATAACAGAAATAAGCCAAGACTAATTGAGATAAATATCTGCAAGCTCTTATAATCACTCTGTCTCCTTTCTGTCTCTGTTCTCTCCGTCACTCATTGACTTCTCACTCTCACTCCCTCCCTTTTGTTCTCACTCTTAAAAAGCAACACACTCCCTGAGAGATACAAACTGTCAACATCAACTTTCATTGATTGCTGGAGATGCAGAGCCAAAAAGAATCTCTGGCATCTCGCAGGCTATAACCATCAGTCTTTCTTGTCAGTCCAGTTGACAGTTATGGTTAAATGCCCAGTTTTCTCTGCTTCACCAAACAATAACCGTATCAGCAGCCTTCATTTTATCTCAAGGCCCGTTGATGGGATTTGGCTAGCACATCTCATGGTTAAAATGAGATAAACCAGTGTCAGAGGAAATGGTGCACCTGCTGCCCTTATTCTGCATTAACATACATCAATTTGTTGATAATATACAGCTGTACTGTACAATATGTACCAGTGCTGCACCTAACAGACATCTCTTGGTTATCAAATTGTTTATTGTTTATTGTTTATAACCACTATTGGTGATTGTGAGCTGAAACTCCAGGTTTTCCAGGTGGTGATTTTGAGATGAGATGATGCAGAATGATGTGGAGAATTGTGATGGGAACTTTCCACAATTTTCTGACATTTTAAAGATAATAGATTGATTGATAATGGAAAAATATTAGTTGCAGCAGTAACTGAGTCTGTTTGCATGCTTTAAACAGAACGTCATTTGCTTTTTGTTGAAGCTGATCATGAAGATTGCTTCTGTATTGCATTAATGAACTGATGTATCTAGATCCTCTGAATGTCATTGAAAAGTTGAATATTAAAATGTTGAAATGTGTCCTGCCTCCATAATGTAAGACTACAGGTGCGTGCCTGTCAAAACACTCCTCATATCCTACTTGTAATTATCGCCAGGAGGTTGATGTGATTGTGTTTTTCCCCGATTGGCAGTTCAAATTAAAACTTCAAAGGAACCCACCATCAGACTACTTACTTAAATCGTCTATTTTCCAATGAGCTCATGCTAGCTGAAATAATTAAATTCTACACACGATTCAGACATGTAGGCAGGCAGGGCTCAGTGCAGTGTTGAAAGAACATGGTCGAAACTGTTTTGGTTTTGGCACTGTGCATCTGTGTGAAACAGAGCAGTGCTTCTGGTGACTTCATCACGAGTGAAGTAAGCGATGAAATATTAAACAAGACCAAATTTATTGATCTTAAAAACAAGTTAAGTCATAAGTTCAGAATGAACTATGGATTTGAAACTAATCTAATCATTATCTGTCATACTTTTTCCTTGTGAAATTCCTCTATGTGCTACTGTAACTTTAGGCCCTCCATGTCAATTCCACTCGGGTTGCTTCAGAGTGAACTGCCTCTGAGACACTGAGCAAATTATAAACTCTTCACCCCTTCGCCTCGCATTACTTTGAGGGTCTGGGTTTTGTATTTACATGTCAAGATTAAGCTGGCGTGAACCAGACCCCTGACGCACAATGACACACTGCTATGATGCCCACATCCGTTTCAACACGCACCTTAAAATAATATCACCTTTTCACACTCTTTTAGTGCAGTGTTGCAGTGTTTTGCAGTATGACTAGTCTTTGTTCAAACCATGGAAAACAAAAAAGGCCTAACCAGCAGTGGGTATGCATATGAATGTGTGCTAAATTCCACTCAGAAAAGCTTTCACCTGCGGACGTACCTGCATTTCACTTCCCATCTATCTTTTTTTCGCTGATATAGACAGCCGGCACACACTCAATCATGTCAATTTCATGTCTCATTGTTGGATGGCATCCTGGGAGGACAAGCTAAAGCAAGGCTCAGTCATATTTTGTATACCGCTGTAACGGTGTCTTGTCGAAAATGTGTGCGCCTCCAGAGCACCGCCCAGGCAAAAACACTTCACATCTGCTCAACTCTCGGATCACACAGCCAATATTGTTTCAAAATTATCTTTCTGACGGGAACATGAAGCGATTTGTCTCTGCAGCACGCTCCAGTATATGCTTTATTCCCGTCATCATATCTCTCTTGTTTCTTGCCAGTAAAATTGACTTTTTTTTTTTCTTTTTCTCTTTCCCCAACAAACCTGTTGAAGTGCTGGAGATTTATAGAGATTTAAACCTGAAACTGATCAGGAATGCATCAGTCTGTCTTCTGTTGACATATTCACTAATTACAAACTGATGATAATACATCATCAATGTGAATGCTTTGTCTTTGATGCATGCTTCACATGTCTTCTTTTAATTTTTGGCCAATCCATCACAGCGTGGAGCAAATATTCCTGTCACTGTATGAACTTCTTCTGCACTCTGCCTTGTTGGAAAGGCCTGCTCATCGGTCTTTGATGAAAGTGATCTGTCTCCAACACTGTTTTCACTCCAGATACGCCCTCTCTGAGTTAGCATTTTGCCATTTGTAAAGTAGTTTTTAATCATGCCAAACTACGGGGCACTCTCAAATTGAATTTAACAGTGAGTGAATCTTGGCCAAAGTAATGAGAGAATCTCAGCTGTTGAACAATATGTGGTTCTGTTGTACCCATGTGTTTTATCTTCATGTTTCTGAGCAGGATGCTGTGTTGTTTCTGCTCTATGCCACCGTGATTCTCAGTCCCTCAGGAGAAATTACTGTCAGACTCCTGAATCGGTGATCAATTTGATGCAAGTGGGATCAACAGAGGCCAAGTTAATCACCCAGTCATTTAGAGAATTCAGGATTCATGATGCACTGAATGTTCTCTGTAAAGAAGGTCTCATAGCTCAAGTAATTTATTTTCATGAGTCCTTAGAAGCAATAAGACATAAGCTCAATTTTACATTGCATTACAGCTGTGATAGCATTTCTTTCCCTTCTAATTTTCTCTGGATTACTTGGGTATTAGCATGTCTTTGAGAATGTGCATAGATTTAAAAGCCCATTACAGGCAATAGGCTTTAGTTAAAGCTGCATTAATTATTTTTATATTAACAGTTACTAACAATGAAGAATTCAGAATTATCACAAACTCTGCAACTCCCCTCAGCTCTATGAAGCATTTTAGCATCTTTCAGCTCATTGTTTTGGTTTTACAGCCTGCAACGTTATTGTTATGGTTTAGTCTCTCTGCTCTCATCATTTCCAGTTCCAGCAAGTGGACGTTTCCCTCAAGAGTTGATGGAGACCAAAACAGAGCTAAGAGGAGAGTGAAGATGAACTAATATTAACTTTTGTTAACTTTGTTTTGCAGAGACACAAATTACCATATTTGGCAGAGAGCTGATTTGGACATACTGCAAGCTGGTTTTGACTCTGTTTTCAAGTAGGTCGGACTCACTGAGGAAAATGACTTGTCAATCACAAGTTAGCCTTACCCTAAAGCATACCCTGCTTTATCTTCTGTTTTACTGTAAATGGGACCATAATGTACAGATGGAACGTATGGAAGAAGAGTTGAAACTTGCGATTAAGACCATAAACTCAAAAGAAAATAAATCAATAAGTACAGTGATTTCTTCATAAGGCTCCATACAATTGTTTGCAACCAATGAAGCTGCCCCCTGCTGGCCTTTAGAAAAAATGCAAGTGTGATACTTTTGCGACAGTCACTTCAGACCCGTAAACTCTGTCCACTAATTGTTAATGTCTGAAGCAAACCTTTTATAGTTAGTCTGCATGAATTCTTCTGCATAATGTGTCTCTTGCGTGTGTATTAACAATTAAGCCTGTCATTGCATTCACACAAACATGCTTACTGTGCGTGCATGTGAGTCCATTCATTCTCAGACGTAAGAGGTGAGACTCAGGTGTCTAGTTTCCACATGAGGGTGAGTCAGGAGACAGTATGTGTCGACTGGGTGCCACAATGTTCTCAGAGTGTCAGGAGGAGGCTGGAGGCCACGGGGAGAGTGCTCGTCTGTTGCATCTCTTGCACCTACTTGTAATTTGTGCATGTGCAGTATCGTGTCTCAGTTACATCTGTTCTGAGCGGCTGACATCAACCTTTAAAGATTCGAATCATTTGACACAAATCATAAGAAACATACTTTGAAATGTACCAATTGCCATTGAGGTAGGGTTGGTTTTATTTGTGTTTTTAGGTATTTCTACCTTTTAAATACAATAAAGGTGAACTGAATTTTGTTTGATTGAACATGCATCTCGTCTTTCGAGACCCTATATCACTGTTTCTCTGGATAATCCATAGACCACCATTCAAAGATTCTCATTGGATTAACTTCTTGTAGAAGAAATGGTGTCACACTGGATGAAACTGTATTCACTGCCACAAACATTTACATTTATCTACCAATATTTTATCTTACTGCTGCTTAAGTCTGTAGCCACGCTTGTTGGTAGCTGCTAATAAATAGAACCCTAAACTTTTTTTCACACATACCAGCATGTACCCTACAGCAGTGGCCTACACCTTGGGGTTACATTTGGCAATTACAGCAGTGGTGATTTATATGCATGTCCGCATTGACATTCACAGTCAGCACAGGAGCTCAAGTCATATGAGATACGTCTGCTGATATTTCCAGCACCTCTGATTCCATACTGTATTCATCTAATTAACAAGCAGAGACAAGTGCTCAGACTTGAAGAAGCCATCTCAGCCAAAACAATCAAGCATCAGTCATTCACTGTGTATTTTCAAAGATCGTTGATGATCCGTGTATGCAGCAGCTTTGGACATGTTCACAAACAGGATCGCAGACATTTACATGTCAGGCGTATCGTGCAAGGTTCCTTTGAGGTAAGAACTCAAAGGAAACTGTTAGTCCCGACAGTTTACATTTTTGTCCTTCACAGATAAAACTACCAAGTCTTTAAACCACCATAAACCTCCAAACAATTTGAATCTTGTGTAAATTGCCGGTGTATGTGTGTGCATGTGCGCATTCACATGTGTATGATGGCGGGTTTGTGTGTGCATGTGTGCGTGGAAGTGTGAGAGGTCCGGAGGGGCAGGGCAGGTATCAGGGCTGGGCAGCGAGGTGTGTGTTGCCTCCCCTGTCTGCCCTCGGCTGTCACAGTATGGTGTGATGTCCGCTCTCAGTCTGTTCTCACGCCAAGGATCATACTGAAAACACACGCTTCTTCTCCACCAGCCAATCTCCTCAGTCACGCACAGAGCAGAGAGAGCAGAAATGGGTCAGAGCAGGAATGATTAGTTACAAAATTTTAAAATAATTAGTTAAGTGTTTTGTGCCAAACATTTGCTGGTTTCAGCTATTCAGTTGTAAGAATTTGTTGCTTTTATACATTCTTATGCCACTGTAAATGGATCTGTTGGTTGAAGATGACATCTTGGGCTCCGGGAAATGGTGAATTGGTCATAGTTCACATCACGTTTTTGATATAGATAGAGAACAAAAAACACTTTCAGGTTTACAGAAAAGATGTATACGAAGAGAAAATGTACTTTTAAACATCCAAAATGTACATGTAAAAGGAGTAAGGAATATATAAGTAATAGAAAACACACAAGCACACACATTCACATCCTCCTGGCAGCTCCATCATTTATTTCTAACTTCCATTAGTTTTAATTAACAATATAGACTTGTACTATTAGATTTGGCAGACCAGAGATTTAGACCATTCCTTTCCTGGAGAGACAACTTACATTTATCTAATTTAAAGTTCTGATAGATTAGACCTGGCTTTTGACTTTTTAGTTTTTTAGTTTTTGACAGAAGTTTGTGACTTCAATGCTAGACAGCTCTTTCTGTTAGTCATGCTAGCATTAGTGAATCCCATCATACAGCAGTGACCGTTTACAAGAAAACATGAAATGTTGTAAGTCGGGAATTCAGCCAGTGACGCTCTTCAACCATCACTATTTAAGCTAATTTAATTCTGGAAAACGAACTTGTATCATCTGTCTCAATTTTCTCTCGGGTATTGATTCTTTTAGATGCAGACAAATTTGCTTTTCTGATGTGACTCAGAAATATTCCTGCCTTTGAATCACAGCCTGAAAACCTGCATTACTGCGACATTAATATACAGCAGTGATAGATTGTCCAATAGCATTGTATTCAACAAAGGGTTTAGATTTAGATTAGGTTTTAGATACCAATACAACATGTATTAGATGAGCTAATAAACATCTTATGTTGTCATTAACACCATACCTCAAATCTCTTATTGGATATTGAAAGATAAATATGACCACATACATTTTATTTCTGACTTGAAAATTACCCCAATCATCTTCATCTACCTCTGTAGAGAGGTCCGCTTCACCTCCAGGTATTTTTTTAGGAATCATTCTCTAATCCCAGCAGATGTGAAGAGGCAGCACTGCATTACATAGCAGGTCGATGTTGTGTATACATAACAGTGTGTGTATGGGTGGGTGGGTGGGGTATTCAAGTTCAGGTCCGTGAAAATTGTTATATTTGGTTCACGGCATGGCTGGTGTCAGTTACATAAGCCCCCCCTTTCCATTGTGTAACTGTGTTTATTTAGTTTTCCAGCAAATACTTTAGTAAAGAGGTGAATCTCGTAGAAAGACTAAGGAGGATACACAGGCCTCAGAGGTGGAGTGGATGAAGTATTTTGTTGGCACTGCACTTGGAAAAAAGACATCAACAGTGTTGGGAAACGCTCTTGGGACTGCATGGGGAGGTGCAACATAGATTTTTTTTTTTCATTCATGTAGGGAATGCTATGCTAGTGCTTTCATTGTTTATAATGTGTTTTTGCTCTCCTTGTGGAAAGAATGTTTTGGATTTCACTCCTGTGTCATGCCATGGCACGTTACCTCACCATTGTTTGATGATATATAGCTTTTTTAGGTATCTTTTGAAGCTGTTGTGTGTTTATACAGGTTCCCTTCCAGCATCTGAATACCTACAACCACCCATGGCACATGTGGTGATAATGAAATTGCTATTCTGAATGCATGCATAGAACTGTAACCAATAAAATCTTTAAAAAATCTGATTAGTGTGGAGGCCTTGGAAGAACCTTGGATGCGTCACCAGCCACTGTGGGTCCATTAATTCACACAAAAGTATCTCAAATCTGCAAGTCCCCCTCAGTCCCCCTTCACCGGATAAAAATTATTTACGTTGCCAAGCATCAAATACAGCAAGCATGTTTTGGCTCAGATCACTTAGCAACAAAATGTAGTTACAGGAAGTAAAAATTGAATCACTGCAGGGTTCAAAAACGTTCCACTTCCCTCAACTCTTTTTTAAATACGCCGCTGTGGGCCTTGTACACCCTTGGCAGCCCAGAGAGGTCGGCATTTGGAGCGAGGGGGAAATCAGCTCTGACAGAATGACAAGCTTCTCCGCTTCTTAGTGCTTACCATAAACTCATCTAATTGCTCTGGGGCTCCAAACCCACAATAAGAACTCATCCGCTGGGGCCCAGAGCAGTGGGAGGCTCCAGCAGACTTCCGGAAAATTGGAAAGAATAGAAAAAGGTCACACGTGTGTGTGTGTGTGTGCGCACACTCTCTCTCTCTCTCTCTCTCTCTCTCTCTCTCTCTCTCTCTCTCTCTCTCTCTCTCTCTCTCTCTTTATCACTCACTCACTCTCACACACACACACACACACACACACATTGAGCTTGTAAGCTGATCTTTTGACGAATACCTTCTTTTTGAAACTACTGATGTACACAGATACAACCACATTTGCTGTTGGCTAATTCTTTGCTTGGCTTTCTCTTTGCAGATGTTTAATAGTCCAGAGCAAAGGAACATGTCTGTCTAAGTGCACATGTATTTGTGCACGCGTGCCTCCGTATCTTTGTCATGAGATTAGGTTAATAATAAAAACTCTGCAGGGGGTAAATCACACTTGGCCAGTCTCTCACTTGTTTCCCGGCTTCACTTGAAACAGTCTTGGCAGGTGATCACAGGTCAGGGGCTGCAGGGTCAGCAGGCAGACTGATGAAGTGAACTCCTGGTGGCCAGTAGAGGATGTTGGTTAGCGGAGTGGATCAGCACAGTAACACTCCTGGAAGCCTGATTGCCAGTATCAGCTTTACAGGTCACACAGTTATACAAGCAACAGCATCTGACTTGCCCTGAATTTGCTCCAGCTGGAGTGTGTGCCTTCAGCTGTTTACCACAGTTTCCAATATTTAGCCACTTGCCTCTTTACAGTCAGCTCTGTGCGTTGTAAACAAACCAACTAACTAAGACTTTTGCAAGACTGAGGTAGAGATCAAAGTAAAGTACAAATTACACAAAAGTAAAGCCCACATTTCTGGTCAGAAGGAGAGAGATACCAGCTTTTAAACATTATGAAAGACTTGGTCTTTGGATATGCTTTTGATACTTTGGTTATGATATATAATGTTATATATAATATAAGCCATAGGACGTGAGTCATTACATTAATCATCACACACATGACTGCATGTAAGCAGGATTATTACTGGAATATTTATTTTTTTTACCCATGTAAACAACTTTGTAGGAATCTGAGACGCTTGAACAAAATACATTTTTGGGTATTTTGCTTGATTATTATTAGAATTATCAAAATTGTTCTTGATTTTAGAAACTTTATTAATCACGTTGAACATGAAATTACTTCTCCGCATTTAACCCATCCATCCATAACCTGTTGGAGCACACACATGCACATGCACAGGGTCACACACTCAAATTGACAGATGCCAGATTCACTGGAGCGGTGGGCAAGCCGAAGGTTGGGGATTGAACCGCCAACCTTGGGGTTATTGGACGACCCACTCTACCACTGAGCCCCCGGTGATTAGTGTTTGTCAGTCGACTTGGATTATCTGGCTTGATAATGACTTTAGAACATGTTGCGTTTTCATCGGTTTGCCCAATGACATTTTGTGGTTATAAGAGATATGGAGTTATATCACACTGTCAAAGGTAAAAAGCCTTGCATGACTCAGGGGGATTTGTTAATGACTTGAAAGGTGGTTATGACTCATACATCCTGAAGCCAAATGAGCTCTGAAAGGTCTAAATTAGGCTTGTTGTGATCTTTCAAGCCTGAGGGTCGACTTATCAGAGGCTTCACAACTCTCAGAGGCCTCGCGAGGCTGAATGATGGCCAAGTGGCTCCAGTAATGTTTTGGAAACGGTACAACGTCTTGCAGATGCCAGGGTCATTACAGCAGAGCTATTAGGAAGAATCTGCCACCCTCTCCTCAGTCGTAATGGGTCCATTTCCCTTTTAGTATACACTCTGTTATAAAGGTTGAAGCACATGGGAACCATTGGGTCAAATAAATTTGAAATTACACTGTTGTCACTTTGTGGAAATAGGCTGAATCCTCAAACAAAGTTTGCTTGACAGCTCCAAGATAATTATATAATATTGAGATGCATGGCAATAATTGCCCATAAACTGAAATGTCAGACACTGTTAAAGAGCAGGCTTTTTCTAGCTAGTTGCATCTGTTGCACTCGGCCTTGAGTATGAAAGTTTAGTTCTGCCACAAAATCAATTTATTTTAGATGGAACATTGAGAAATCTGCTCACAAATGCTTGTCTCAAGCTATCCATCACATTATGCAGTGAAACGTGTCTCCTGGGAGAGCAACATGTGATGGAGAGGAGTGTGCAGGTCATGTTTTGGGTCTTGTTTGCCAGAGATAATGTGGACAAACCAGAGTCAGAGGTTTACTCAGCAGCAGCTGCAAAAATAGAACAAAAGCTCGATAGCACAGGGCTGAATCAATTTCAACTCTCATTCTTTCTGCTTGTCTAAGATGAGGAGTTTGCTGTGTAGCCCAAAATGCACACAAAGACATACACGGACACTACAAAATGACTTTCAGGCCTACATATACATTATCCCAAGTGCAGGATAGGCACAGAGGCATAGAAGCGTGAATTGAAAGGAACAGGTGTATGACGATCTTCTGAAAACAACCAAAAGTTAATTATTATACTTTGGCCAACAGATTTAGCCTTTCCAACACGATCAGCAGTTGGCGCTGCAGCAACAGCTGTGACGCACAAACCCTTAGCACGTGACTGCTGCAATTTGCATCAATAATTATACCTCTGCTCTGGGTCATAACCCAGCCAAATCTGAACACACAGGCATGATGCACATACTGTTAGATTCAGTGTGACTTGTTTTTCACAAAGATGCCATTAACTCATGTCCATTAGGACTAAATGTTCAAAAGTTTTCTCAGAAATCATCTCCTTATAATGCCAGACGAAGTATCATAGTAACCTATTGATAGTTATAACATAGACTTTAATGATCCCACAAGGTGCCAATTTGCCAAAAATGGTAATAGGTCAAAAATATGGGGCTCAAGTTAATATTAATATCAGAATGTTGCATAAACATGCATCTTATAATGGAATAGAAACACTGACACTGTCCTCTATCTATTGCCTTGTGTTGAAAACCTGCAGACAAACAAACACCTCAATCAAACTATTTTAAATTGTGGTCAGGAGCGTGGTCGGTTGTGGGGGTTTGTCGGTTCTCTTGAGTTTGTCTCATGGGGGCAGGGGGGCTTAGTGTCAGACTTTGAAAACCATTGGTATAGACTACACACACAGGCCCAACATAAGCAGTCTCGAAGGAAGTATTGAGAGTCCATGTTTCCTCTCCTTCATGTTCCTCCAATTACACCATCCAGCCCACCCAAACAGACACAATGGAGTTGACACAAAATACACAAATGCATCCAGAGCCAGACAGATTCATGCATACAATTCCAAGGACAAGCACAAACCCTCAAAAGCTTATCCCATGAACTCAAAATACAAACCTGTGCGCACAGACATCCTCTCTAGACACACACAGGTCAGTGTGTCCCAGCATTCAGCAGCGAAGAGAAGCCATTGTCTGTTTCCTGTTGGCTGAGAGCCACACTCATTGTCCAGCCATAACAGACCACAGAGTTTTTCCCCCATCACCTTGATGACATTGCTTGACCTTTTTTAACAGGGCATGTCAGGTCAGCTTTGGTTGCTGCTGCCTTGCGCACAAGTAGGTGTATGTGTGTTTTTGTGTTTTACATGGTACTATATTGTAAATCTGGATAGCAATTTATCTTATGACAGGTTTCCTATATGCTCCTGTCAGAGGTTTTCATAGATCTGCCTGGAGGCATCAGGAGGACTGATCCTCTGCTGCTTAATTTGTCTGCCTCATTAACTCTGGGTATGTAACAACAGCTACAATATTAGAAAGCATAGATGTTCTTGTAGTGGTTAGGGAACAATGGGATTAAATAAGGTAATTTGTAGACAATATACAACACAACCAACATAATAGATTGAAGCAAATAGGGGACATTAATTAATGATTGTTAGGGGGTAGCTTTAGAGGTTTGGTTAGGGTTTTTTGTGACCTATGGTTACCCTCTTTGTAGTCATGTATGTGTCTTTGTACCTATTTTCTGAGCCATACTTGAGTTCTCTTATGTTTTCAGAGTGTCATTAGTTCACTTTATTACAGTTTCTGTTACAAAGATACAGTAGAAAACCTGAAGATTTACACAATACAGTGGTTAAAATACAGTTTGTTCCTTGGGTTGATAGTCTTGGTTGGTTTGTTGCATTGTTGTGCTTTGGTCAGGCAAGTCATGGTCAGACATTGGTCTGTAGCTTCCAGATTTTAGTTCACAGAGAAATAACGTATACTCTCAACTATGGGATGGATTGCCATAAAATTTAGCAGAGACATTCATGATCCCAAGAGGATAAATCCTAATAACTTTGGTCATCCTTACCATTTCATTTAGCACTGCAATTAGTCAACATTTCCACTTTTTTATGACAGAATAATTCAGCAGCCTCAGCTGTAGTTTAATTAATTACATACAATGCCAAGATTAAATTCAAGTTAACAGGCACTTTGTTCTGGAAGCAGAGCTAATGGTCCACACACATTTAGTACTGATAGTTAATTGCTACGTAACTTTGCTTTGGTATTGGTGCACACAGATAATGTTTCTTGCCACTGTTTTACATTAAATTGTCTTGTATTTTCAGTAGACTCCTGGAGGATTTTCATTGGAAAGAACTGATACTACTTCCATGCCTGAGTGTATGGTAATAATCTAGGCCGAGCACCAAACGTCCATTTGAGCTCCATTCTTCTTGTTTTAAGCTTGTCATCGTTTGTCATGTGCCAGGTTTCCTTTCATCACAATATTATTAAAATCCCTAACGTGACTTTGCTCCATCGTTCATTATTCACTTTGTAAATCCACTATGAATAGCGAGGAGAGTAAAATGTTAAACTGAATAGCTTTGGTGCCACTAAATTAATTGTTTTCATGAATACCAAATGAAGACCAGCGACGTTTTGCAGCTTGTTCTGACATTTTCTGTAATTGAGGTTGTAGCACTCGGGGATTGTAAATGATCCTTTTATTTACTGAGATGTTAATAGATGTGAACTCGCTCTGTCTGCTAAGAATGTGTGTGAGTGAGAAAAAAAGACAATGATAATGTCCTTTTTATTTTTATTTGAACTTTAAAACCCAGCAGGTTTTCTCAGGTGGTTTGCCATCAGCTCTTTTGGTCTCAACTGAATTAAACAAAATGAGAGATCACGTTAGCCACACCAGCTCTGTTGTTAGTACAATTTTGTCTAGTAAAATTATGATATATAGTATATCTAAAAATGTCAGGAGGGTCTACATGATGCCTTTCAGATTATAAGTCCTCCCTTAAAATGCTTATCTTAGCTTTGAACTTAGTGGCAGGCATTACGTCAGCCCCTGGCACACTCACTTGCCTTCTTCTTCTAGCACATTTTTGCATGCTGTCATCCACTTTAAATAGTGCGTCTCCTGGTGTGTATGTGTAGTAGAGGTCATGGAAACCTTATCCATCAAACCATCAGCTAACATCAGCCTTTCCCCTCTGACCTCTGTAATGACTGTCAGTCTCGTCATTCCATGCTCAAGTAGTCGTCTCTCACCCTGCTGTCTATGCGAAAGATGACATCAACCCCAGATCTGCTGGAAGAAACTTCCTCGGCACATGGCACAGACCAAATATCCCCATCCTCCACTTTGTTTCCTCTTCTGCTTCCTACACATGATGAGCTCCCTGAGCTGAGTCAACAAGAGCAATTTTTTTGGCAGTGTATAAATCTCTCTTTCCTTTGTGTACTGCTTTTGTTCTCACCTGTCCCAAAACGGGGTTGGATGTGTACATTATTCACTAAATAACATTTTACTCATCAAGTTAATTGGTGAGATCTGAAGAACATCGCTAAAAAATAGGGCTGATGCAATAACTGCTATAATGAAATACCACACTATTGACAAGCCAACCGCAGGGGATGGCAAGAAACAGCACATCACATCATGTTCCTTCACCACAAGAGCGAGAGTCTGACAAGGCAAGAAACACAATCAGTCAGATGTTCGTACAGGTTTTAAATAAACTCCCAGCCAAACTTATTTGAGCAATAAAACAAAGGTGAACTGCATAATTTTGGCCCAAACTGATTTTTGTAAGCATCCATTGCAGTTTACAGACAGTCTTTGGTTCTAAGTGACCTAGCGTACGTGACATAGTTACAAGCACACAGTTTTCTTGTGCAATGAAGGATTATTACCAACATCTCTGAAGTTAGTGGTTTAGATAATCTGGCTAAACTGTTGGCTTATTTACCGCTAACGTCTGACTGCTTCTGTTCCTTTTTCTGTCAGACAGTCCTCTGATGTTGCCATGTTCCAAATCTCAGCAATAACTTTGGTGATTAATGATGACCAGAACTACAAAAACAAGTTCTAATAAGCCTCTAATGAACTTTAAAGATTATTCCATTGAAGTTCTCGGTCAGCTATAATCTGATTCAACATGCTTTCATTAGTCTTTGAGAAATAAGATCAAAGTTCATTTAACACACAAGATATAAAATCTGAGGTTTCGGCGCCGTTGCTCTCTCTGCAGGAAAACAGCTCAACTTCCTTGCTTTTGTCACTACTGCTCTTGATTAGACATAAACACAGCGCCACAGACAGACGGACAGGCAGACCCAGGGCTAGATAGACTAAACCGACTGATCAGACAGCCACGGGAAGTGGAAATGAAAACTAATCAGACGAAGTTGGGGTCTAGTCAGAGAAATAAGGTCAGAATACTCTCTGTCGTTGTTTCTACCCCCTCCTTTCTATTTCTCTGCGTCTCTTTTTCTACCTCTTTGGCACTAGCTTGGCCCCAATCACAGCACCTGCTTTCCCCATCATCTCTTTGTAGCACATCCCACTCTGCGCAGAGCTAGCGCTGTGCTGTTCTACGGCCCGCTGACTTCAAACATGAGCTACTCCAGGAATGATAATGACAGAAACATGCCTGGAAAAATAGGATTGTCCTCCAAAAATACACTCTGCTCTTTGTGTTGCTGGTCCCATTTTGTGTGTGTGTGTGTGTGTGTAATTGGCACAAGTCGGGTCTCAGCGCACAGAGTGATTGATGGTTGTTCTCTTCTACCTGTTTACCAGTGTTTGGATGTGATTGGCTGGGTACAAGGCAGTAATAAAAGGCTGGCTAGGCAATAACAGGGATTGTTCTATCCCAAGAAGCACACCTGTCCCATGCCAGAGCTGACAAGTTATACACACTCACACACACACACACACACACAGAGCTTGTGAGACATTCCCACTGTGCTCCATTTCACATTCCGATCCTCTGACAGCATGTCTGCTTTTATATGATCATATTCAAGGTTTACAAAAAAATAAATGACACCTTTAGTTTGAAAGACTTGTTTGTTTTTGTTTGACGCTGTCCACCATTTGGAAAAAAGAAAGGTGACTATTTTTCGGATGGTTAATGGTGGTTACTGTTATGCAGCCCTCCAGACAGAACAATCGGTGCCTCCATCACTGCCTCTCCATTGATCCCTTTTATTATTGATTTTAAAAGAAAGATTATATGTTATGTCATCTGTGAAATTTTGTGACATTTCATTAAGTCATACACATAGAAATCATCATATGCGGACTGATGGGAAAACTGGAAAACTACAGCAATCATAAACTTCAATAAAATGCACAATTTCACATTATGAACTCAAGCTCAATAACTTTTGACTCTTTTAGTGCATACTGCAAGTTAGAATTACATTACATAATCACACAGTGGGCAAAGCGACACGATATGTCACATAGAACAAAGTGCCCATAATATAGCTATAAGGGACTGATCACCATCCAAATCACATACTTTCTCCTTGTACTTTCAGTACATAGTGTTGGATACAGTACGCATACAATTACTACATACTACATTCAAACATTGCACCTTGAACTTCAACCTTCTTGTTTGTACATCAGTCCCAATTTAGAGTATAAAGAAAAAGTGATTTAGAAGGGGTGCTACATTACTTAACGTTACCTTGGAGATACAACAAAACGGCAATCACCGAGTTCACCAGAGACAGAGGTCAACCCAGAGAGCTCTACTGTTGTTACTTTGCAATCTATGTAACATGCAGTATTCCATTCACAAGAGTAAAATTACACATGCATTTCTCCATCATTATTTTCATTGTTATGTCATGTCTTGTTATCAGTCTTTATGAACAGTTGATGAACAAATGCGTTTGCATCAGTCATTGCAGCTCAATCAGTGTGACATATTCCTCTGTTCAGAGAACTGTGGGGCAAAATGTGACCACATTCAGTAGGACATTCTGGTATTTTTGACCTACTGCATTAGACATTTAATGTATGTCATACTAAATCTTCTTCTGGCGTGCTAAATAGTATAGGAGTATAGGTATTCATTATGCACCCGTAGTCTGAAGCAAAGAAAAACATTTATTTTTGTTTTTATTATATGCTGAGATTTCAGTCTTTCTGAACTCATTTTCAAGCCTTGGTGTTCACTCTTTTGGAACAAAACTCTCTGCCCCTCCTTATCTCCTACTTAAACTTTCAGTAGTGTAGTGATGAATTTTTATGAGGAGAATGTTTTTTTCAAGTCAAACTGAAAGTAAAAGAAGTAAAAGTTTTTGCAAAGAAACCACACCTTAGTATTCATCAGTGATAGAAATTAGTTTGGTGTCATATATCGACAGGCACTAAAAAAAGTTCCTAATATTACTTAAATTCAAATGGCATACAGGCCTGTTGGAGGCATTTAAAAGCACAGACTGTGCAATGTTTTCAGATATGATTATTATGAAAAGATCATCTTTACATTGGAGACACGTGAAATGTCAGCTTAGGTTTTATTCACATTGAATTAACATTTATGGTGCAACTATATATGAGTTTTCTGCAGACAAACCGTTACATCATGCTTGTCAACATGCCAACCGCATTACAGATAAACCTGCAAACAGATGGGAAGTCACGAGTCCGGCTCACAGGAATGTTCTTGTCATGGCGGCACGGCATCAAGGTCTCTTCAGGAATCTCACAGAGCTCTCGGCCATCACCTGCTCAGCACTAGTCAGCATGACTAGTAGACACGGAAATGGACAGATTGACCATGTATGGCTGTGGTGCCAATATGGATTATGACTCAGTGTCGTATCTGTGGCCTCATAGTTTAAGAATGATAGAGGACACCTGTTTCCTCGATCATTTAGGATGCCTTTTTGTCTTGAGGACTAAGATGTCCACTTTAGATCCCTTGTCAGCAGAAGACACAATTTTATCTATTAATAATGTGAAGAGTGATTATTCCATCTCACATCTTTTCATTGAATACTTTTTAGAGGCCTTTAGATCCAACTGGATCCAATTATACAGCATTTCACAAAGCAAAGAGTGCTTCCATTTCTATTAATCATCTCTAAAGGTCATTTTAAACAGTTGAAAGACAACCAATATTTCTTTTTCAAAATTTCATTCTTTATGAAGAATGAAATTTAGTCAGTTTGCCAATACTATTTTTGATATTGTCAACAAAGCCCATGAGTCGACCAAAACTAATAACACATTAGGCTCAGTACTTTCTGACTTTCCAAATCCATTGTTTCCTACAGTAAATGTTTGAGATCATAAATATATCCTTTGTATTTCTAAGGCTCAGTCATTACCTAAAATAGCTGGGCACTGTAGTTTTTTGTTTTTGTTTGTTTGCAATCATTACTCCAACCTGAGTAAGTAATGGGTATATTTTCATCAGATTTAGTGCACTGGTGAGATTAAATCAAACTACAAAGCCCAGGTTCATGAAGGAACATATCACCCATGTGTTTTTTGGTTTTTTAAGATATTTTTTTTGGCCTTTTTGAGCTTTTTATTTGACAGAGACAGCTGAAGAGTGACAGGAATGTGGGGAGAGAGAGAGAGATGGGGAATGACATGCAGCAAAGGGCTACAGGTCGGATTTGAACCCTGGGCCGCTGTGGCAAGGACTGAGCCTTTGTACATGGGGCGGATGCTCTACCAACTGAGCTAACCGACACCCCATATCACCCATGTGTTTTTAATAGTTTTGGACAACAATGAAAGTCTATGAAACACAGGGATAAACTATATCAGGCTTTGGCTAGATCAATTTCTCATTAGTTTTGGTCTTTCAATCAACTGATAATGTATGAAATCCCTTTGTAGTTTATAGTATACTGGCCTAACAATATGTGACACCTGTACCCTGTGAATAAAAAATAGGATAACTGAGTTAAGGTGGTTTTCATATTATCTATCAGTGGCCCATCCTAATGACCAAGCAAACATTTGCAGCTTTCTTAAGAAGCTCTCTAGTAAGTCAAATGTCAAGGATTAATCCTAAATATAGAGGAAGAACAAACTGTTTGTCCATTTATGGAGCCTGACATAGTGAGTAAAGCGTCAGCAGAGGAAGGGGATAGAATGACTTATTTGACAGCTATTCTATGACGGCCTCAATGTACTGAAATAAAACATCAGGAATGTAGAATATGTGTGCTTTCCAACTTTGTGAAAGATGTAATCTTTGTTGTTTGTCATGCAATGCCATATTTGATCATTTTATTAGTCATCAGCTGTAAGTTGGAAACTCTTTTGTGCTTTCAGTTTGTTGTTCATTGACGTTGATATGTAATGGAAGTGCATTCACAATAATGATACTGCTACTTTCTTCCACCTCAATTGTGATTCCCATTCAAGGACAATGACTAATGGAACACAAGAGCGCCTTGATTTGATTGTTCTGACAGAATGGCATTTTGCATGCACCCCCTTCCATTGTCTCAGATTTGTTCTTTTTGTTTGTTTCCTGCTGCCTTGAGGAGGAATTTACTTTTGTTAGAGGAAATAGAACCACAAGACTGAGCATTTACAATGGAACAATTTGGTGTTGAGCCAAACCTCCTTCGTAAGAAGGAAGAGATTAATGTGAAGCCAAATTCCTCGTCATTCTTCCCATAGTTTGTCAGAGGAATCCACATTTTCCTTCGGCCAACACACTGTTCATCTCTCCCACCATCTGTGTAATCCTCTCAGATTGGGTCCATGACATCACTGAGTGATAACAACATGAGAGCCGCCGGCTTCTTCAGGAAAACTCTTAAATAGATTGAGCCAGAAATCATAACACAGTTTAAGGGATTTGGAAAGGTTTTGCAATAATGTACGAACAGATTGTCTCCGTCAGATCTTTTTCCTTTATGGTGTATGAGAACATTTGGTCCTGGTTTCCAGTGCTTATAGCAAAAGGATAGAACTGGTCATGCTCGGCCCATTAACAAAGGTTCATCCAGGGTCCTTTGTGAATGGAGAACACCTCCCAAGTCACCCACGGGGTCTTCGGCACACCAGTAACTTTATTGCTGCATCTCTTTCTCCTTCATTTGCAGTCACCAGTCAGTCAATTTGGAGGTTGAATATATTTTAAATTTAAGCTTTTGTCCACAAATTGTTAAATTGTTTGTTTACATCATGCATTTGAGTTTCACTTTTTCATTTTGTAATCCACTGATACAACTGCTGAGCAGATTCCTCGAACCATCCAGCAGGGAGTTTTGGTGCCCGTAGAGACACTGATGGAAAGAGTGGAACTGAACTAGCAAGTTCGCAATTTGTCACAGAAATAAGCTACGGTCTGAACTCATCCAGTAGAGCCTCATTTATCCCAGTTTCAGCCATCTGAGCTTAGCTGCAAAGCAATGATAAATTAAAGATGGAGACAATGGGCAAGAATATGTCAAATTACTCCAATGTGACAGATATCACATGCACTCACTGTCCAGAGACCTTTTTTGCATTTTTCATAAGCTTTATCTCTGTCTATTCCTGCATTTTGTTCTTATGATCATTTCACTAGTCCAGACCTCTGTCCCTGAGAGTTGCAAATTTGGGAGAATTTTCAGACCGATGCACGTTCCTCTCAGAACACTGTCCACATTGGTGATACCACCAACAAGCCTCGTCTGATAACTGGGTAAGGTGTGTTATCATCTTTTGGCTACAATGGTAAGTGTTGATACTTCTTGCACTGATGAATACTAAAGATGGGAACATATTGTGTACTACATGGGTACAAGCACAATTTGAATTAATTTGCATTTTGAAGTTGATAAGAACAGATGGTTAGGAACTAAAGACAAAAAAAGTTTTACAGGGAAACAAAACAAAGTACATTTGCCCTTCAACTGACTCTCAGTACATGTTGCTACTTATTTGCATTAGGTTAAAGTGTTGCTAAGATTTCGGTGCCAGATGTTACGCTCCTCTCTTTGTTACTCCAGTTATTTGAAATGCGGGTCACTTTGTCGCATGGTGTCATTGCTGGTGTGAACGCACAGAAAATGTGTCAAGTGTTTTACACCATCCATGGAGATGCTAAACCAATGACGACAAGGCTAAACATAGCCGGGGACCAAAATGAACAGCCTTTGTTGAGCACTCACAAAGGTATTTGCCATCATGTCCAGCCCTGAACTGCAACTCCAAAGTGAGGTATTACTCTTATCGTTGGCATGAAGTCAGCACCCTTTCGTATGTGTGGCTCAGCAGCTGTTGATTCGACAGTTAAGGGTCTGATTCGGGTTGAGGGTATGCACGTGCATGTTTGTCTGATTTTATGCAGGCATGGCCTTGTGAGCATGTGCTGTCTCTGTGAACTATTACATGTGTCCTCTTGACCTCATAGTTGAACTGTATGGCCTTGCCCCTGTAAGGCATGCTTTGCCCCTTCATTCATGACATGATGAGCGCACCACTTAGGTGGCTTGTTCATGTGTCACGTTTATTCAAGGGTCTCTGTGTCTTAATCGGTATTCTGTTTCAGACATGCAACTGTGTCTGAACTGCTATGATTAGCTCTGACATGCTTATAGGTTCATGTTGAATCATTGCAGATATGACAGAGAGAGAAAGAGAGAGGGTATGACATGCAACAAAGGTCCCTGGCTAGAACAGAAGTAGGGATGTTGCCATCACAGTATATGTCTTATTCCTGAGCCACCATATGGCTTAATTTGTACCACAGTTCACTCTGAATCACCTGGAAGAGGCTGCAAAGCCATTCACAGATGTAGCAAGAATTTTAATTAGCGCTTTGAGCATTGTATCAAAACCCACAAACTTGCGCCTCCTCTTGGTAACAAATCCCAACTGGATAAAATCTTCCAAGAAAGGACTTGACTGCTTATCAGGAGGAGAGACCTGCAAAAAGACCGAAGTGTTGGTAGAAACGATCAGAGAGGTACATCACCTGTGATGTGAGTGCTAAACAGTTTTCATCCAGCGGCAGTGAAGCAGACTGCAGTATATATTAAGCCTTAATGGTGCAGAATCTTCAAAACCTGCAGAGGAAGGGGGCGTTGGAACAAGGCTACTAGAATTCCAACAGTGTTCCAGCTCAGACCTACCACCAGGAGGTTTTCTGTGTTTGTGTTTGTGTGTGTGTGTGCATGTGTGTGTTGCTGGCATGAACCGCTGGAATGGAACGATGTTAGACCAAGTGGTAACCGTGGAATTTTCTCCTCATCTGCTTTAAGCTTTCCTAAACCACTGCTGATGCTGCCAGAGACACCATCTCTAGATGATAACAAAGACTAACCAGCTGTGCGAAATATTCTCCCCTAAACTTAAGCTAGCTCCCGCAGCACGCCTACACACAGACAGACACGTATACACATATACACACAACCTAAGGCCCAAAGTATTCAAACCCTTATAAGGTAAAATCGCAGGTCGGTCTAGAGTGAATCTGTTTTGCAGCGTCCCGGGCGAACTTTGGTATTTGTGGCTGGGAAAAGCATCAAGTATGCAGAAAGGACATCCTTCAGTGTTTGTTTTCTCTGCTTCCCTGTATGCATCCTGTGGTTCTGACTGACTGGCTGCTGGCATTACGTAAAAGCCAGACTCCGTGCTTATATATTTTTTTCCACCTCAGTTTTGGTAAATGATTCAGCAGAGCCTGACTAAATGAATGTTTTCAGAGCCTGGTTATGAGTATAAACAGCTTTCCATTTTTTTTGGCCTGACGTGCCGATCGTTCCAAATTTGTGGTTTGTCTATGTGTGTATGCTGCACATTTTAGGCGACGTGACATTTTCTGCATACATGTGCCATTTTTCTAAGCATTTGCAGATTTTGGTATTTATTTGATAAAGTATTGATTAACATATACGTGCACGTGTTCTTCAATGTGTGTGTTAGTGCGTACCTGTGCTCCCAGCTATGTAGTTAATCATGTCCACCTACAGTCATTCAATAATACCTGGTAGAAATGGCGACTCACGCCACAGCTACCCCACAATGCCCCCTTCTCCTCTTTTTTATCACCAGCTAGCAATTATGTGCTCCAGTGAGAGGCATGCAACTCACACAAACACACACACACAGGGACACACACTCACCTTGATTAGCAAACTTAATGGATCGCCTTGCTCTGTATTCCAAGAACATTCCATAAAGCAGAGGGCCATATAATTGCTTTCTACTAGAACTGTGGTAAGCATTAACGCACAACCACTGCCACCTTCTCCTCTTCATCCTCCTATTCACCCTCTCCTTCCCCGCTCCTCCTCTGCATCCACATGTACCTGCACCTCCTATCTCAATCTGTTTCTTCTCATCCATCCTCTCATTTATGAATGAAATCATTCTCAGATACCATGTAAACCTACTGGATGTCATATCAAACCACAGAATTAACATCCAACTATGCAGTTTTTAGCTCATTGTTTTGCTTCGTTACCCTACACATACTGTAGATTGTATAGCTGAGTCTCATGGCTCTCATAAACCCCTTTATATATAAAACTGGAGGCAACAGTTCCCAGTAAACAAGCTTTGGGCAAGCCAAGTTTTGCTGCCTGTTCAGCATGAAACAGCAGAGACAAACCAAAAGTCAAGCATCTATAAAACTCAATGTCCCAATGTTTGTGGAGACACAACACAGAGCTAAAACAGCAATTTTGGACTGAAACATTAATCCAATAACATAGTCAAGCTCCTCTGCCAGATAATATAAGTTTGTTTGCTGATATTGTGTCAGTCCTGTGATTCTGTGAATGTCTTGTTGTCTTGCTGACTTAGAGCAGCTGTAATTGATGTACTAGTGTAAATGACTATTTGAAAACAGCATTACAGCGTGAAAGCGGTCACGTTGTGATGAACCTGCAGAGAATCATCACCTGAATCTGCAGCTTCCCTTGGCTTTACAAAGCTTTATAGTGAGCTTCAACTCTGCTTGTCACAAAAGTTGCAAGGGATGTGGTTGTCTGATTGGCAGTGATGCAGTGTTATACTGTTGTAGAAGTTGTGTTTGATTTCATTTTTTTAAGATTAGATTTCTCTGAAATTTGTCTTTTATCACAAGGTGTACAATGTTTCACATGTGCTGGGCACATACACTAATTTCACATTTCTTTAAATCTTATTAATATTCTTTGGAGCAGTTAGACATTGTTTACATTTGGAAGGCTATCAAGTTTGAGCTGGCACAGTTCACTTTTAAGTGTTGAAGTGATGCAATTCTTAAAAGGTGCAGATAGATGCAGTGTCAGTGGTGCGTGTGCATGCATGTAGTACATATAAACATTTCACTCAGATGAGACTGAACCATGCAGATGCTCACACTTATATTTGGCATTTACACCTATAGAATAATCTGCACATTGGAGTGAAGTGAAGCTCACATCGGAAAACATGTTGTTTTCACACACAAGTTCAGCCACAGTCAAGTTTGCACATAGTCATGCATTCTTTGTTAGCTTAACTTTCCATGTTGAAGCAAAGGCTCAACCGGGGGCTATTTTCCTACCATCTTCGCTCACCCAATGAGGTCACACCATCCAGAATCCAGAGAATGTCAAGAATGGCAAAGTTTAAGAGCTTCTGAACAGCCCTATATGTTATCAGATGGAAGGAGGCTGTTTGAGAGGGGAGGTCGAAATGTGATCCACTTCTGTAACGGTGAAATGAAGGAGGGGGGAGGGAGTGACACACTTCTTCACCTTATAGCTTCTTCTCTAATCTTTGATCCACCTATAGCAGATGCCAGGACTTCAGTTCAACACTGCTTCATTTACATTGTTGTTTTAAATCTGACGTGGACACCTTAAGATGATGACATTATCCTGGCACAAAAAGCAGGATTCAAAACGGCACTTTGTCAGACCTGAATTAAGTGGTGGGAATGTCCTAATTTAACCCCAAAGTTGTAGATTAGATTGGATTACTTTGAGATCAAAGTAAAATTGCACCCTGAGTGAACTAGTTTGTAGCAAAGCCACATGGCCATCAACATTCAGATTTATGTTTTCTGAAATAGGTCATTTGGACTAATTCTGCACAAGAACACCTTTGTAGGCTGAGTATTTGATTGAAGTTACAGTTCAGCCCCAGTCTCAGCTCATGGGTCCTTGTTTTTCTGTGCACAAACAGTCCCACTCTTTGTTGTACAGCTTACCCCTGGATCCGGCCACAACACTGTTTTGGTCCGTTTTCCACGTGGCTTCATACCCCACCAGAAGCGTTTCAGAAGCAGTGCGTTTTGCCGCTTTTGTTAACTTTCTCAGATTTGGTGGTTTATGTGCTTCTACCATGAGTAAGTAAGCTACATAGTTAAATAGTTTCCCTTTTAGCTGTTTTTACGATCAGAAGTCTGCACATGGTGTTTTATTTAAAAATCGACCAGATTCTCTATGCAGTTTTTGTGTCTGACTTCTGTCCACCATTATCAATTATTCTGCTGGTTACTTTCTTGATAAATAAAGATAGATAATAGATACATTTCAGATATACCATGCAGCATACAGATATCACCTAAAGACTGAGTGAAATCTGAAAATGACAGCCTTGTCTGTCATGATGCCCGCTATCCAAAGTAATAGTATCCTCCCCATACCTGGCAGGTACACAGATGAGGCTGCAAATGCCTCACTCAGTAGAAGGATTATTATCATAATTAATATTTTTCACATTCTTAAACTATCCTGTGTCTCCTTTCGAGGTCTAGACTTCCAGCTTGCGATTCATCTGTTGAATCATAGAATGATCAGTATGCAACACAAAACACTGAAATATGAGTCTAAGGAATGTCTGAAAGTAAAGTTGTAACCTTGCATCACTAGAAATTAGCAGGTACTGAATCTCTGATGAGTTAGGCTTTTCATTGTTTTTCCTCTGACTTGAAGGTTTATTATCTATAATGTCTGTGTTCTAATCATTATGAAACCTGCACAGTTATTTCCTGAAAGACGAGATGACCCTTTGTCCAGACGTGCAGAGAGGGTGGGGGGGGGGGGGGCAGGGTTGGTAGTCTGTATGTTTTTTTGACAGGGCTCAGGCGGAGATGCTTGCTATTCCCTCAAGTGTCTGGAAAGTGTGCCGTTTCCATTACAGTCTGTCTCGTTTCAGCAGCAGTGGCGATGTTTTTGCATGGAGGCCTGAGAGTAAGGGACGAGCTCTGTGGCCTTGTGAGTCCAGGCCTCAGCATTGCAAGGTAAGGGAGGGATTAGCCGTGGCCCTCCAAGACACACACACATGGGTTACATGTGCAGCTTCAAAGACATAGCTTGACGGGCCTGGCTGCTGGCAGCCTGTTATCGCTGACAGGAAAGCAGAGGGATGCTGCCAGCGACTGGCTGCAGACTAGTTAGCTAGATAAATGGAGGGTGATAGGCTTACTGTTTTGCTAGTTAGCAGATTGAGTGACATGGTAACAGGCAAGCTACATGGGCATGACTGGCTGTTTTTCCTAAAACCTGCAATAACTTTTAAGTTGATTTGAAAAGGTCACATCTGTTATGAAAATTAGGTTTATACTGTGTTTCAGATGCTGAATCATGCAATGTGTACGTGAGTTCTTATTTCTTACATGTTCTGTTTTTCACTTCTCTAATATGATTTTGTTGCTAAAGCTGGCAGGGTGAGGTAAAGTTCAGGTTGATGTAGAAGAACAGAACGAGGGTCAGAGACAGGTCAGAGAGGTGACATTTAGGTTGGGGATATGCTGACTACTGATTAATGGAACTAAGAAAAACATTTAGATGCTATATATGGAAATTGTCTGTTAACAATTTGCAGGGGTTAAGACAGCCCACTAGAAAGTGTATAAGAACCAACTGTCAAGGCTCTTCGGGGAGCCTAATAAATTCAACTTAAACTTTGATGCTTCGAATCCAATCTTCTTTATTGAAGGGTCACTCTAAGAAAACAACATCCACACTCATCCAACAGCTATGCAGCAACATTATAATTCATTTGGATTAATTGGATTCATATTCCCTTTCATCTCATGAATGTAAATCCAATAGTCACTCTCCTTTTGGCTCTGTTTTTGGTCTCTACCAACTCCTGAAGGCAGTATAGTTTTTTAGCTGCCAAATGCTCCACTATGTTCACCAGCTAGTCGCTAAATTTGTTCTGTCTGTCTTTTTGGTGTTCAGCAGGAAGTCTACAGCCAATTTTTAGAGCTTTCTCCAAAAACACCTTCCTGCTGTGGCTGAAAACGACACTATGAGAGTAAATCAAAACAGTAAAGCTGTAGGCCAGATTGCTAAATCAGGGGGTGATGCAGATTGTGGCGATTCTAGGTTCATCACTATGAGTGACCCCTTTCAAGCTGCCACATGGCATCCAAGTTGTCTTTTGATACATTATTAGAAAAATCCATTATAGCTACTTTAAGTGAACAATCAGCCAGTAAGTTAAAGTGCAGTCTGCCTCAAGTAGCTGTAGCCTACAAGGATGACATCAGTGTTAAGTCTTAAAGAGCACGACCAGTGGAGATTGACACACAGCCAACAGCCCATCCTGGCATAAAAGCATAATGATGCAGTTAAAGTAACTTTTCAGTGATGCAAAGTTGTTAAGGGTATAGAATATCAACCGTAGTAAAACTGTCTGGATGGTAAATAGGTACATGTAACTACATGTAATCCTCCCACTAAAATAGACATCATTATACACTGTCACAATGGAACCGCCTGCTGTTTTATTGACTGAGTAGAGCTGTCAAATGGTTTTGTCTTAATGGCAAATCTGAAAGTAAAATATTAAATATTTTATGAGTTCAGTTGTGTCTGCTGTTTTTCACTGTCAGGACACTTAGTTGGGAAATACATTGTACGTTTCAGTTATATAACACAGTAAAATGACACTTTCTTTTATTGCCTTTCCTGGTATTAGGTAAAAGTAAGTTTAAAGTAAGTAAAACCTTGTGCATTGTCATGCTATCAAAGAACATAAAAGGTGTGAGCAATAGCCTTGTTAAGTGCTAAAATACTCATGAAGTACAGAATGTCTTTCTTGGGTTCAGCTGGACTGCTCCTGATGATGCTGTCAACAGAGGAGGTGTTCACTCTGGCCAACAGTACGGGAGTAATTTTCAGTTTCTAATTAACTTACAAGTGTTAGATCTACGATGCTAAAATTTAGAACAAGAACCAAAAGCTTTTTAGAAGAAGGGTTGTTGCCAGGAGAAGTTGTTAGGCCTGGTGGGCAAGTGTCTTGAGGGGGCACTGGCTTGTTACTAAAATGAGAATAGCTTGTCCACTTTAAAGGTCAGTCCACCTTAAGTATATCTGGGCTAAAGTTGTCACTAACTTAACTTAACTGCAGCTGGCAAACAAGACATGGGAACTTGGCTTGAGTCTTGACGAGTTTATTCACTAGCACTGCTTCGTACACAGCTATAACGGTACTGCTAACACACACAAGACCAACTGCAGGCTCACTAACATTACACTTGCATCCTCTACACTGAGGTATTCCTTAAAAGAGTTTGTTACTTGTATAACACATTTTAGTTTAACCAACATCTTTAAATACCTAAAAAAAAAAAATGTCCCTGATACCTAGCCCCCGGTGTGCCACTGTGCCACCAAAGTTATTTAATTGGTTCCTCACAACATAGATGAGTTGTTGATTTTGGCTTGCAGCACATGCAGGAGACAACACAGTAATCTGTTGTGTCCTTTAACCTCCCTCTCAAAACCAGACAGAAGAAATTGCTTTCACAACAGTGGGCCTGCACTTGTGCTTTGCTTAATTGCTCCTTAATTAACTTCCGATGCAGGTATTGAATGAGAAAGAAGATTTTGCTATCTTTAGACAGGCTTCTGTGAAGCTCAGAAACCAAATTGTCAGCAAGCCAACAAAGACCCTGAAGAATAAAGATACCAGCAATAACAAGCGACCATGAAGTGTGCCATGCAAAGAATATATGATCTAGTGTGCAATAAACAGCCAAAAAACAATATATTACCCTTTTAAATCCATAGTTACTGCTGCAGTGCAGCCACAGCTTTGGCTATTTGGAAACATACCTGACACATTACAGAGGTTTACTTGTCTGCAAATGATTTCTAAAACTGAAAAATGATTCACTCATCTTGGCTTTTCTCAGATTTGTGTGCTTCTCTGTGCACGTGGCCTGCTCAGTTCCTCTAACACATCATCATGCAAACTTTGTTACCTCACGACTAAATCCCTCCAGTATGGTTAATTCCACATGTTTTTCTTCTATTATACTTTAAAGTAAGATCCCTGGATCCAGCCCTGCTGGTTAACATTAGCACCTGACCTCTTGTTTCAAGCTGAAAGGAGGAAAAAAATCTTTCTGGGAAAGCCCTTCATTAACATTTATGGGAAACCTTTTGGCCCATCTTGTTTTTTTTCCCTTTCAAGATTAAAACACATAGTCCTTTTCCTCATTTTTCCATACCAGCCCCTCCCATACATCTAACTTCACATGGCTGTTTTGGGAAATCCCTCATAATGGGCAGTTAGTCTGTACTTTGCCTGGCAAACTGCTTTTTTCCCCTTTGGGAACACATCCATTGCATTCTTTGGAAATCGTGGGTGTAACCGTGTGGTATGATGGTGTTTTCTTACTGCAGAACGTACTGTGTTTCCATGCTGTTTTTAGTTTTCTGGACAGAGCAAAGAGGAATAACTGCTGGAACACCTCAACGATGAAAAGAATGCAGATATGAAAAGACAAACAGATTCTTTTTACAATCCAGACAGTATGCGTGGCGTCAAAAGGTGGTCAGATACTGTGGTTATACAACACAGCCAAATTTGGTTGTATCAGAGCACGTGGAGAGGGGAATTTTTTAGTGAACACACTTATATCCAGTGAGGTCAAAAATCTCTGCCTCTGTCTCCCTGTTTCCTCACTTGTGTGACTTTCCTGACCTTTTAACCGGGGGTTCCTCTTTCTCTGAGTAAGCCATACACTAAGAGGACTCCCTGCGTGGGAGGGAAGAGAGAGAGAGCGCGAGGGGGAAGCCTTCAACAAGAACTTCATCTTAACGTGACTCACCCAAAACTCTCCGCCTCCTTTCTTGACCCTTCTTGTAGCTTCTTATTCCTTGCTTTGCACTGCACTCAAGGCGCCAAACATATCTTTCTCCTCCCCTGGAAAAGGCCATGGTAGGTCAGGCTCCGGGCCACATAAATTCAGACAAATCTTTGCGGAGTGTGTTTGGTTGGACATTCCGTTCTGTGGTACACCTTGGGCCTCACAAATGTTGAAACAGCTTAAATATGTGGGAGCTCTGGGTATTTTTACTTTGGCTTTCCAGGGGCCTCAACCCGTGGAACAAAAACAAACACAATGGGGATTCCTACTCAAATCATCTCAATTGAATCATCTTTTGGTACACGTGAGACGGATGCCAAGTTTTGATTCTGTAAGGGTAATAAGAGTCGGTTAACCGCAGAGGTTCGGAAAGCCTGACAGGTTATGGGAAATGACTTCTGGTGACAGTTGTCAGGCATTCCACTTTCCATTCAACTTTTGGTTCCCTTTTTTAATTCTAAACCATATGTACTTCCACAAAACCTCCCTGGCAGATGTCTGCTGAAGCATATTACCATCTTACATCAGTTCATCTGTTTCCGAATGTCTTTCAGTGCAGTCTAATTTAATTGTTCAACAACAGCTTCTAGAAATTTCAGGCAGCACACTCTTTCTTTCCAGCACGATGAAGCACCATGCCACTGTGTTTGCAAGTTTTAGGTCCTTTTTAAAGGGCTTTTTCACCCAAATTACTGTACATATTTTCTGTTTTTCCTGTTGAGGTGTTCTTTATCTGAAGTATCAAGCCCTTAGGATAGTTATGGTTTTATTTGCCCAGGTCACACATCCCCATTTGTGGTTTCTGTCACCACACTAATTCAATAGAGATTAATGGAATTTTGTTTGTGGGGCTCACAGCATTAAAAGTGAAATTTGAAAAATGTAACAGCAGCTTGTGTCTTCGATGCTCAGGATATCTGCTCAACACGTTTTCATAGAGTTTTTGTAGAAAGTAGTCCCTATGAAAAGAGTCTGTGGATTATCTACAGTAACCCAGGTACCATGTATACTGTACATTTTTGCTGACCATGACCAAGATTCAAATAATTTCCACTAATAGATTTTCATATAGTTTAGAAATTAACAGAAAGCAGCAGATGGCTTGAATGGTTTGGCATAGCATGGGTTGCAACATGCTGATGTAAATACAGTATGTGATTTGTATTCTAGTTCTGTATGGTCTTGTGCTCTAACACAGACTTTATACTTACACTGTAGCACATGGAATGATTGACATGCACAATGTGCTCACCTTGAACTCCCAGCTTTGTCACCCTTTACTAGAGATGTGGGTGGTCCTGTGTATCAGTCCAGGTAGGCCAAAGGTGATGGCGAGTAGGGTTTCCCACTCACCATACAGCTTCTGTTCTCTGTATGTTGTTCTCAGCATGGACAATGTAGTACTTAATGTTCTGTACTTGCTATAATGTTCAAATACTTTGTTTTACTGATTTGGCTATTTGTGTTTTATTGCTTATTGGATAATAACATCAGGTGAACCAATCAAGTGTAAATCTTAGTTAATCAGAGGACAGTTCAGGAGCTTTATACCCCTTCTTAAAATGTCAGAGCTAGCATTCACAGTGCATACGTTAGTCCTCCAATCTTTGGGATATTTGACTTATTTTCCACTTAATGTCATACAGCACAAAAAAATCGTAGTTATAAAAGCCCTTTATTAGCGTTGCTTGTTTGGTATAGAGTAGGGCGACCTGGAGGGCATGCAAGCTGTTTGTCTTACGAGTACAAACAACCATTGCTGACGTCCAACCAGCCTACATTGCAGCAGTGCTTGTTGAGGTTGCCAAATACTTTTTTCCTAATAGAAAAAAAACAGCAAATCAGCATGAATTCTTGGAATGTAACGTGTAGTAAATCAAGCTACAGTGTAGTAATGTTAGATATAAAGCTGATGTTTTTTTAATCAGACATAGGGAAGTTTGCTATGGAAGAGTGAATTCTCCATGAGGTAGGTGAGTTTATTGGCTTTTCCCTCTTGTTTGGGTATAGAGGTCCAGTCTGTGGGGGTCAAACCCAATAAACACAGGAGGAGTCGTGCCAAGTGGAGATGTATTTACTGAAGCCCCCTCTGTTTTTCCCCACGGTGGAGGCTCACGTCCATTCGTAACCAACAGCCTCCATCCTTCTGCTTTCCAACAGTTCCTAGCCTGCAGCTCTCCTGTATTTGTGGAGCCATCACAGTGAGAGGTAGGCAGCAGACACATTCTTTACAGTCCCGCTGATTGGAGCGAGCACTTTATTTGCTCTGGGACAGACTGGACTTGTCAAACAGACTTATATTTCTGTTTATTTTTGCAGTACTCTGCTCTGGTTGGGTGTCTCTCCGTGTGAGTGTGCACTGTGACCAGCAAGGTGTTACAGTACACGATGTTACGTTTGTCACTCCACCTTTACACAACATGTCCCATTTGCAATTTTCTCCTCCTTTAACTACATATTACTACGTACTTGACAGTTTTAATTCCAGATGTATTTTTTTTGTTGTGCTTAGAAAGGGCCTCTTTGCTGATAATGGCTGATCTCAGAGGTTAAGAGTGTTATCTCAGAGTAATTCTACAAGTCTTATCAACAGAGGTACTCCTTAATCTGTAATCATTTCTAAGAACCTCTGTAGTTAATTCTTAGTAACACACCGGAAGTCTCTGAAGATGTGTAAGAGGCTTTATGATCATCTTAGCTTTACAATTCATTTGAAAAATGGGACTTGGGTCCTTTGGGCTTCAGTCTCACAGAGACTGGAGGATTGTTCTGTACAACATCCCTTAATTAAACCTTTCCACAAAAATTAAAAATACCACTTCCGTTCCCTTGGTAGTCTTTTATATCATCAGCCTACAAATTGAGACCCTTGATGTAATTTTGGTATTCTCTTTCAATTTTGGTTTTCTATCTCAAAATAATAAAAAGAGTGGGTAATGAACAGTCACTGGAACATTAATTGAAACTCAATTACGAAGAAGGCTTCATTTCTGTTTAATGAGTCTTTACACAGCCAGTCATTCACACTTTTATATGTAATTATATAAGGGTACAACAGCCTTTCACAGCTCTCCAAAATGCAATTACCTTTCACACACACACACACACACACACACACACACACACACACCATATGCTTTTACAAAGCTGAAGCTACCCCATTTAACAATCTGAGGCATAATGCCCTGCACTTTCACTTTGTTCCTCACTCTCTTTTCAAATGGTTTGTTTAATCCTGGCCTTGCTGCTATCTCCCACCATTCAGACGGCTGTAAATGTGTCCAAGCAGGACTATAGTGTGGCATTTTCCTCCTTGCAGCCCTGATATCCTGGGAGCCCCAAGTGAAAGCAGTCTGAGAGTGCAATAGGTTTGGCTGAAACAGCTCTGTTACAGAGGAAGACTGCCAGATCCTTGTGGTCTATGTGGTGCGAGGGTCTCCAGATCTGCTACTGTTAAATGTGCACGGCTTCACATTGACCTACTTCTCAACATTTATGTAATCCTAAAGCTGATAGGGAGGATTGCAAAAGAGAGAGGGGGGGTGTCATGGCTTGGTTAACCACAGGTATGTTCCAACATACACTAAGGATTTGTTTGGATAATGCAAGGACAGGCCATGGAGGGTTTGTTTTCTCTTGGCTGCTACTAAATGAGTTGTTGTCATTTCATACTTTCGTTACAGGCTGTGACAGCGCTAACCCTTGCAGTTAGTTCGCTTTAGGAATGTAGCTTTGACCGCCATAACATCATCACTCAGGCCTTTTTTCCATGTATGCACCCACCTGTGTGACTCATGTATGAGTGCTCTATGTGCCCTTTGTGTTCCTGCGAGAGAGACTGAAAAAATAATCATTAAATACTGATTTCCGATAACAGACCTTCACACTTACAAAATCATATGTGTGTTTTGTGCCTGTCAGTGTGTGTGTGCACGCACAGTGGAGTGTATGAATGTAACAATAGCCCTGTCAGACCCCCATTACAGCTTCTGTAGATTTTCTCCCTCATGGCTGCCATTTATTCAAGCCTTCAGGCGCTCTTTCTGTAGAAGCACTCGGTGAAACCGCTGCCCGTGACAAACTTTTGACACATCTATAATTGAGCTATTTAATCTAACTCACTCCTCTCAGCAAACAAAGGGAATCATCTCTCAATTTCCTCCGCAATGTCACAGCTTTAATACCTGAAAGGCTCAGATAGCCTTATCCACCTAGTTGCTGAATAGCTGATGAGATTTGTGCATTTATTTTAAATTCCACCTGGTTGATTGCCCTGAAATGCAGTCATTATTGCTGTATATCTGTATTCCACTGGTCTTTGAACTTCCTTCAGCATTAGGCCTCCGCTATCTGTAACGATCATCATCTGTGTCCCGGATGTTCAGCCAAAGCTTAGCTATGACGCACAAGACTCACTTGTGCCCACATGTCAATACAAACAAGTTACTTTTTTTCTTTGAATCAGTGGATGGAAACATTTGACCAGTTGTTTATTATGTTTTTGAGTCCTTTCAGATTCTAAAAGAAGCCTTGAAGCTGCAACAGTCAATACTTCTATGTATTTATAATAGAAACGCTCTCATAAACTGTACACTACCTGCTCAACACCAAACGGCAGTTAGTTAGCAGCTAGCTGGTGAACAGAGTGGGGCATTTAGGAGCTAAAGAGCCAGATATTTCCTTCTGGTGAGACCGAAACAGAGCTTAAAGAAAATATAGACATATATATAGACTTATTACCTATTTGCCAGGTGACCAGAAACACAACTTCAGGTGATTACTAAAGTTGCTCTGCTGGATGTGCAAAGGCCAGTTGTTCCCAAACTTTCAAAATTTAACTAACTAAGCTTATATTTAAGTTGTACAGCGACAAACAAACAAAACAAAGGTTCAGGCTGTGTTGAGGGCTGAGATGCATCAGCATCTCTTTGAGCTCTGTTTACCATGTCAAATCTTTTCATCTCTTGCTCTCACTGTCACTATGATTTTAATAATTTCATGATTGCTTTATACCTCTGTTATATGTTCACCATATCAACATAATAAGTTAATAATGTATCAATGTAATTTTTGCAGCTTGTTCTCCTTCACCCAAATGACAAATAAACCCATATTTTATATGTATTGCCATATATTATGTTTTATTTTAGACTAGTCAAATTAATTTGAGGTAAGAAACAGGGGATTTTGTCACAATGATTCATGACAAAATTAATCAATCCTCTTTGTTGCCTTAACCAAGCAAACTGTCTGGAACAGAATGCCACTAATTTTATGTACTTTACAAATTCACAAGTTGCATCTGATAACTGTCATTTAAAGAGGTTGACCTCCTTGCGTGTGAGGCGTAGAAGAATGCTGTATCCCCATTATGTCGGAGCGTGGGACTCTGTTGCCTGGTGTAGGGAGGCTAAGATGACCTTCAGGAATGCTATTGTTGTGTACTCTATTCCCTTTCCAAATGCACCGTGCTCTATCAGACTGATGGTCCTTTTTAGCAGAATGCGATATCCACGGGTACCAGGGGCGAGAGAAGGGATAAGGGGTCCATAAAAAGCCCCAAATAAAAGGCTGTTCTCTCTGCTCCGTCTCCCCTGTCCTGTGCTGGAACGGCAGGAATGTGGCAGGCAGACCGAGTGGATCTCAGAGCCTTCAGCCCCTAATGAATTTTAAAAGGCCTTTTTCATTCAAAGCAGGGTGCTGGCTAACAGCATGTCGCCTGGCCAAGCACTCGGGGGGCGAGGAGGAGAGAGGAGAGGAGAGGAGAGAAGAGAGCATAAGAGGGTGGGAGGGAGAGGAGATGCTGGCAAAGTGAGTTGGCACCTAGGCCGGGTGGGGTATTGGATGTCCCTCACAGTGAGAGATAATAGGCCACTCTGCATGAGAAGCCACTGTAGGAGCATTCTTGACCCTGCCACGAGGGTCTAAAGAGAATAGAGGGAATGTGAGAGACAAAGAAAGAAAGAAGGACAAGAAGTACGAGAAGAACAGAGAAAGGGCCAGACAGCTACTAAAGATGGAGTAATTCATCAAAGAAAAGGCTCCAATGTGGTTTGCTTATTCAGTTTCTTACCTGGAGTTAGATGAAATATCAATGCCACCCTTATGTTTCTATTGCAAACATGAATCTGCAGCCAGCAGTGATTAGCTTAGCACAAAATCTTAAAAAGGGGAACGCTTTAGGTATCAGTTTTCACTCATTCTTGACAAGACAGTGAATCATAAATATTGATCCAACAATTTTACTGCTGATGATAACTGATAACTGATACCTTAAGCTTAACAGTATATTGACCTCTACTGTATACCACCAAGATAATATGCACTATAACTACCACAAACCACTAAAATTAATTGGTGGACCTGAAAATTTGTGACTGTAGCCAGTGGATGGATTTACTTCTCTGTGAATGCAATGTGAATCACATGAGGAAACTGCAGAACATTAACTTAAAGCGTAATCTGCTCTAATTATCAATGTATCTGTGGGGTGCAGTTACTGTTTGATGTAGTGTTACATTAAGCAAGATATGTGATCTAAGCGACTTTGTCTGCCATAGTCACTGATTCCAAACACGCTAGCTTTGATATCCCTGAAATACCATTCCATTATCCTGGGACTTGCCTATGCTGCACATAGATTTTTGACAATGGTGTGATCCATCCAGTCAGCTGTAGTCTTGTGAAAATAACAGCTTGAGATATCAAGGTTACATCAGAACAAAAACCTCATTAAACCTTGAAGTGGTTGCGTGAAAGCAGGAAAACTGCCAACAAAGCATAAGTATTTAGGTTATCTGCTTCACTGATTGCCTGTTTCTGCAACAACATGCCGATGCTAGCATCAAAACGTGCCGTAAACATCATGAAGAATGCAGGTGGAGGTGTGATGGTGTCAGGAGGGTTTTCTTGGCTTACGGTGACAGCTGAGAATTGTTCTAACACAGAATTGCTTTTCTCGAGATCTGTAGCCTATTGAAATGTCTCAAAAAAATCTCAAACCCATGAGGCATCATTTACGATGAGATTCAGCAATATGTAGTGTTTCTTTTTAACCACTGCAAGACCTGAGTCATGCTTCAAATCCCTAATGGACTTTGAACGCATACTATGGAATTCAGAATGTTGAAGATAAACCGGTCCCCTCTAGATCTAACCTTTTTTGCTGATTTCTCTCATAAAATTAATGAATTTGACTCAAAGCCTTAAGTCAAGCACATCCAATGCTTACTTGTCAAATTTCTGATGTTGGCACAGGGCCAAAGCTCACCTGGGCTGCTGCTAAGTGAAGCTGATTTTCAGTAACTGCTGCAAAACTTAGCCAAATCTGAAATTTATAGATAGAGTGAGCTCTCACTTGGTTTTATGGTGCAAGGATGCAGCTGAGTTTGCGGCATTTGGGGAGGGTAAGGCGAGGGGATAATTTAGTAGGTTGCAGTCTGCAACGTCACTACTAGATGCCACAAAATCCTGCACACTGGACCTTTTAAAAGACCAATACATGGTGCTGATGTAAAATGAAAGTTTTACGTCATTGGGAACTTGGAGGAAACTTGATGATACTGTCACTTGGCTCCACAAATTGATTCGACTGAACATTGTAGTTGTGTCATCGTTCTAGTTTTTCTTGCTGATTTTGGGCAGTAGCTTTGTTTTTTTTTTTACTCTAAGTGATGAATTACACAAGTCTGTATTTTATCTTTGTGTAGTCGAGTGTATGTCTTACCATTCACAAACTGTATACACAAGACTATTACATCACACAGTGCACGCTCAATCTTCTTAATGTGCACCAACTTTTTGGTGGGAGGAACCTGCCTAAAATGTGGTGACATAGTACTTATGTAGAGTTTTCGTCAGTTTGTTCTAGTTTTTTTTTCCAACACAAGCATTTGGGCCTGTTTTTCTGTCCACTTCTCATTATCCATATGTACTAAATCACTCATCCAAACTCATGGGCGACCTAATTGGTGTTCTTTACCACACGCACCCAGCAGAGAGAGCAGATATCATACTGTTGTCTATGTATAGGGGCCATATAGGGGGCTAAACACCCTTTGGGTCACATCACCTCCAGTGATGTCAGAGGAAATGCCAGAGAGATGAAGTAAAGAGCTGCTTCATACAGTTCTCCAGATTCCTAGGAAGACGACCACTGAGATAGTGGAGGTTCCAGATAGAAGAAGAAAGGAAAAAGCAGTGACTGATAATGATGGTGGAAACAGAGCACAGCGTGTGTATAATGTGTGTTGGCCTTGTTATGAAAGTGTTTTTTAATTATATACTCAATATGATCTGGGTACTAAATATTAGGTGCCTGCTTGCTTTGTTGTTGAAATCTGGCTTTGCTGATGGGCACAGACAAGCAGGCAAAGTCTTTGTAAACACATGAAATATTTGAACTGACTGAGGTTTTTCTCACTAATGATGAATCAATGTTGTGCATAAGGAATGGCTTTGCTGGGATGAGCTGAGACTCTACAGCAATAGGACACCAAGTCAAC
Organism: Argyrosomus regius; assembly: GCA_946959425.1. Classification (NCBI taxonomy): domain Eukaryota; kingdom Metazoa; phylum Chordata; class Actinopteri; family Sciaenidae; genus Argyrosomus; species Argyrosomus regius. Next base: position 23,446,321 of record OX336888.1, on the reverse strand, counting down.
ATAGCCAACATCAAAAGCATAAATTCTCTCGAAACCATCTGGATTGTTTACTTCCTCAGAATGTGACTCAACCTTTGAACACATCTACAAACCTAACTAAATGAGAAACAGAGTGCCTTGGCGATGCATTTGCTTTGCATGAGCAAGAAATGAGAGGGATTAACTGTTACCTATACTCAATATGCCATACGCTGTTGCTGTGAAAGCTTTTATGAAACCACCAATAAATTTGTGAACCCAGTTACTTGGACGGACGCTGTGTTCTGCCTGATTAACTGAAGCAGAAAGATGAGCAGAATGCCTGCAGAGAAGATGAAACGTGGTCGAGGAAAGTTTGATTATTTTGTGGGATTCCACTGTCCCACACTTCTGGAACATGAAGAGATGGGGGGAAAAAACATCGGGTCACAAGGCCATTTGAAGAAAGAGCCATCCAGGCACACAGCTGTAAGCACTAATACATAGCAGCATGTTGTTGGTACACTACACACTTTTTGCCAGTTAATTAGGTACACCTAGCTAAAACTTAGCAGTCTAATACAACAGTTCTAACCTTCATACAGGTTATGATTTTACATTTTTATTCAAACTGTTTTAGAGGTGTCGATTTAACTTCATGATCATTTTGAAGAATGCAGTTTGTGGTGCTTTTGAAGTGTATTGCAGTATACTGAGAGGTGTTATTTAGCCTACCCTCATTGTTATGAATCGGGTGGACAAAATTAAGGCGGTGATGCACTGTGTTTACTGACAGCAGTTTTCTGAAGTGCTCCACAGCCCATGTAGTGATGTGTTTTATACAGTCAGGTTTTTAATGCCCCTCAGGGGTCAAAGGTCATGGCCTTTCAATGTTCATTTTCAACCTTGCCCAGAGATTTTTGCAGAGATTTGTATAGTTTCTCTGAATCTTTTAATGATAATGTGGATTGTAGATGGTGAAATCCATAAAATATTAGCAATTATGTGTTGATAAATGTTGTTCTTATACTGTTGGACTATTAGTTTTTAAATGGAAACTTTAGTTGTGAACGGCAGAGCCTTTTCGGGAATGCTCCTTTCATCAATCAATCATGATATTTCCAGTTGTTACCGGTGTTTCTCTGAGCATTACACAGCTTTCCCAGTGTTTCGTTGCCTGTCCCAACCTTTTTGAAACATGTTGCAGGAACCAAATTAAGGATGATGTTTTCAAAAAACAGGTTTATCAGTTTGAACACTAAATATCTGGTCTTTGCACTGTATTCGATTGAATATAGGTTGACTTTATTGGAATCATGGTTGTAATCAACTGGCTACTGAGTTTATAATACCACTGTGTATGTATTTGTGCATAAATGTTATAGGAGGCTACACAGTCCTTCATTGTGTTATCTTAGATACATGGCACTCTACCTGGATGACCTCATAGTTCTGCCCTCCACAAATGAGGAGAAGCAGAGGCATTGTGTTGGCCAAAAAGCACAGTGAGCAGACTGAGGTCATAGTGAGATAGGGCCTGTGGAAACACTGATGCTCTCGCTAACATGACTGGCCTTGGAAACTACTCCCGCAGGAACCCCAAAAACAGGACAGTAAAATCACACTGGGCGGTCAGACAGGAGAGCAGACCAGCCAATGTTCAGCCAAAAAAAGACCTGCTCTTTCCTCAGGTTTCCAGTTCAGCAGAGAGGACGTGAAGGTGAAATCTAGATTTCCATCCAGGGAATGTGTTTCATAGCATACTCTGTCATTCGAGTGGCAGCCATCCTTTTACTTCCTTCCTATAAATATATAAAGGCAGATGACCCAGAACATGAGGACAGGAAGAGGCTTTTTTAGAGTTTGTGTTGGTTCTTCAGCGTACCTATTTTATGCAGCCACTGTCTTGTAAAAGTTTTAACATACTTCCTCCAAAATGACATCATTTCATGGCTCATTAGGGTGATGTCATCGCAACCTGTTGGAGAGTAAAGGTTTTGTTTCATTGCTCTCAATCTTAGGAATCTGGTTGCTTCGTATTACCGTGCCTTACAGAAATCCAGTGAAAATCCTCAAACTGATTTTCATCATCTTGTTTACAGATGTCTGATTAGAACTGGACCATTTCGTAATATTCCTGAAGATAGGAAATGCTGATGGTGTGGCGCATTTGCTGGTGTGGCTTACTGTACGTCATACAGTTCAGTTTTGTTTAATAAATGTAATCTAATTTAAGTGTATTTCCGTTTGTGTCCTTGTGTTTGTTCCAGGCAGAGGTCATGAAAGGAGCTCTGAAGGATTTGAATCTGAACATTGTGGAAATGACTGATGAGAACGCCACACTGGATGGAGGCGATGTGCTTTTTACAGGTAAACTACTTCCCCTCAATCACTGTAGTTTGTTGAAACTCATCTGTGTCAGTTTGTACTGAGTGCAAATGTGGATACATGCCAGCCTAAACTTTAGTCCTGTGGAATTGATGTGATATTTTACAGCAAAAGAGAAACTTCATTTAGCATTCAACAAGAATGCTGCTGATGACAAACTTTAATATTCATAACACCCCTCAATATGAACCACCACACTGGAGATTGAGGTATTCTTTGAACTTAACTGCGAACTGTAATGTTTGTCCTGTGAGTGGAACTAAGGGCGTCTTCTCAAACACCAGTTCAGAATATGATTCTAAATGAACATTGCTTCCCACACGATAAACAGGAAAAAATACATTACTGTACTAGCTTCTGTGCTTTTAGTTCAATTTCCAGGATTGCATGTTTTTACGTCATTCAGCACACAGATAAATAAACTTTTGGCTCTACAATAAATATCATTAGGAGCTTAACAAAACCTTATAGGTGGAGTCCATGTTTTTCCACCTTGCTTCAATTTTGAAGTCATAAAGAAACACAGAAATTCCCAACCATTACAAAAAAAATATTGTGCGTATTGTGTTTCTGATTGGCTTGCAGGTGTCATAAAATAAAATAAACAAAATTGTACAATAACATGATGTATTATTTCTTACATAATACACTTCATACTATGTATGTACTTGTTCATGAAGTACAAATAGGAGGATGTAGTAGACATGAGCCTCTGCAGTCTAACTTCATAGATTTTTGTGAGAAGAAGAGGAGTGTCTAAGCATATTTCTGTGTTTCAGGATCTTCCGCAGAAACATTCCTCTGTGTGTGACCTTGTTTACCCAGTGCTAAACAGAATTTCCCTTGAAAATAATCTGTAGCAAAAATGTTCTACCCTACAGCACAGTTAAAGAGTGACTCTCACCGTGGGTGTCTTATTCCTCTGAAATTAGGTAAAGAATTGATGAGGACAGAGAGTCAGGAGCATGGTGGTCTATATTAGATCTTCTGTACATTCTATTGCACTCGCGTGGTGAGTTAAAATGTGGGTCAGTGTCTATACACTGCGCAGGCCACTAGGAAAAAGCATAGTACACTTAATTGGGTTTCTAGACACTGTGCTCTCGTTCCTTCCAGCTGAAATCGGTTTCACATGGCAGGGCTAGAAACATTTCCTGTTGGCAGGGCCCTGGCTAACGGCTCATTTTGTAAAGGCTCAGCAGCTACATTAGGAGCCCATCCCTGAGCTCAGTGTGCTGCTGCAGCCTTGCCAGGCATTCAGAGCTCTGTCTGTTTGTGCCCCACCATACTGACCACAGTTGGCCTTTTCTCACAGGCATGCATAAAGTACACACTGTGGTGAGTGCAGTGTTCAGCTGCTGTAGCTCCACAGGCTCACTGTGTAGCTGGTGTTCAAGGTTTTTTAGATTTTATCATTGTAGGCCATTGCAGATTTTAGAAGTTTTTAGATGTCATATATATGTTTGTTCTGCAGATATTATACATTAGTCTGATATTCCCTCTTCTGTCTGCCATCCCAATTCCTCAGAGATCATTTTTGATACTTTTGTACACCCTTTTTACCCTGTGTCATCTTTTTTACATAGGTTTAGATATGTATAGTTATAGTACATATTTATTTAACAATTCCACATATAGTTTTTTAAGGTGACAGTGTTTTTCTTTCTTTTTGTGTATGTCTCTGTTGATCTAGGAGGTGAGCTGCTGCATACAAGTGCCCTTACATGCATGAATAATTTTGTTATTGTACTGCATAATTAATATTTGTTTACACAGCTTCACTGACATCTGATTCATTCTTTAGGTCGAGAGTTCTTTGTGGGGCTTTCCAAACGGACCAATCAGAGAGGAGCAGAGATCCTAGCAGATGCCTTTAAGGTGAGTTTTTAAATGGTGCAGTGGTGGAAACAGAGGCCTTAAATGTGAAGTAACTTTTACTTATATCATTTTTGAGACCTATTACATAATATATATACACAAGTCCTAAAGTATCTGAATTTAAATGTACTTAAAGGTCCAGTGTATACCATTTAGGAGGATGTATGATGCAGAAATGGAATACAATGTTCATAAGTATGTTCTCATTAGTGTATAATCACTGTTTTCATTACCTTAGAATGAGCCCTCTATCTACAGACAGAGCGGCTTCTTTTACATGGAATCCATCATATTGCACCGCCATGTCTGTACAGTTATTTGCAAGTTTTGCAGCTAATGTAGTTTCTCCTCCTAGCTTGGAAGGGAAGCGGTTCATCAGCTAGTCGCTAACTTACTGCCACCCATTCCGTGCTAGACAGGCAGCGCACAGTATATTTTTAGAGCTTTTCTTGCTGAGGACATTTGTTTGTTGCAGCTTAAAACAACATTGAGAATGGTGTGAGATGGAGTGAGTTACACCGTAAAACCAAATCAGTAAGTTGAATAATACTATAAAGCGTTGTTGATCTGAGAGGAGCTACAAAAGTTCTAGTTCTCTGGTGGCATCGCTACAAGCAAATTTTTCCCACTATACATCTGGCCCATTACTTATGTTAACATACTGATTAGAGACAATTAGGGCAGTCCCAAAAATGTAGGTAAAAAAAAGATTAGTTAGTTTTCTAACTACAGAAATGTATTGAAAGTGTGTGTTTTTCTAGACACATTACTGTATGAGAATGGAGAAACAGAGACATCTTTTTTTTATATAGACACCACTCTTTTCTTAAGTCTCTTAAATGGTCCTTAAACACAAGCCTGCTACAGGAAACAAAAAGATAAATATGTTACCAATCATAAAAGCATGAGCCAAGGAAGATAAGAGCATTATCACTCCATTTATCTTGTTTTTTCAGTCTGTTTTACCCCTCCTTTCTCTCTGATTCCATTTCTTCCTTCATCCATCTCTGCCTCACTCCACCCCCTCTTTTCTGGCCATTATATCTATCTCTCACCCATCCATCCATCCACTTCTGCCTCCATTTCTTCCTTCCCTGCATTCACTTTGCTGTGCTGACTGTTGATGTCCGCTTGTGTCAAGGCCACACTGTTTGTGTGGACTATATTGTGCAGGACATATAAACATGAACTGTTGCTGGGAGATGTCGGAACCCTTTGGCCCATCCTATTGGCTGTATATGCAGTAAAATTGATGACGAAAGCTAAGTGGTTAGCAAAAACACTGTACCAAGGCTGTGGAGCTGGGTAGAACATTCAAAACATTGTTTACAGAACATTTTGTAGAGACATACAAGAAATAGGTTGGGACGTTGAAGTATCTATTGTAGACCTTTTTAATTAATTCATTTTCCATAACTACTTATCCTTTGGCAGGTCACTAATCCCAGCTGACATTGGTGAGAGGTGGAGTACACTCAGGTCATCAGTTCATCACAGGTCTGACACATGGAAACAAACAACCATTTACACCTATCACACCTATGGGCAGTTTAGACCTACCAATTAAACTACATGTCTTTAGACTATGGGAGGAAGCCTGAGTACCTGGAAAGGACCCACACAAACACAAGAACTATTAAAAAGACATAAGTGACCCTAAATGTCACACTGGGTTCCTTCATTACAATGAATGTGGACAGTATATAAAGTATACATTTGAGGATTTATGTTGAGTGGAAACAAATGGGCTTGGGGATGAGTGCCACAATGAGGCAGGGAAGTCGTTCAGTATTGAGAGACAAATGCAGTTTTGATCTTTTCATGATGACATGTTGAAATGTCCCAAACTTGTTGCCAATAAGAGAAATATTAATTGCTATCCTTAAAGTAAAGGCAAGAGTAAGCGTATAAGACCAATCTATGTCTCCTTTCAACCCTTGTTAAATGTAAATGGTTTTGAGTGTTTTCACAATATTTTCCATTCTGACTAACTTCCGTTCTTTCCGGTGTGATCTTGATAGCCGCAACTGCCTCAGCAGCCACCACCCGAGTATGACACACTCACACATCTAAAGGAAATATTCCCCAAAAATATCCCAAACATCTCTGACACAACAGCTTTAGGTAGACTGGGACGATTTAGGCACGCAGCCTAGAAACAGAGTCACTGGGTGCATCACAAACACAGACTGATTCTATCTTGCTGACTGTTATTGTAATGTGAAGGAGTTTCATACCGCAGACTTACTGTACGTGTATTACTTTTGGATTTGCTTTAAGAGACCATATCAAAAGAGAAAAGTCAGCTGACTCACAAGTTCAGAGGTGGGTCATGGCATGAAGAGTTCAACACATTACTTTAACCTGAATGGCCTTGTTGCTTGCTTCCACCTTCCCATCTGTATCTGATTTGAATTCCTCATTATGGATTCCTCTGTGTTTTCTGTTATCTTTGATAAGACAGGACTTAATGATGCGTCTCTGGCAAATGACACTAGGAAAAATCGTTTGAGCGTCCATTATTGTTTTTTCCGTTTTTTATCAGATTGATTCCTCCTATCGCTGTTGTTTTTTCCTTTCATTATCAAATTAAGCATCATTTTGTTGCCAGGTTTGTTTAGCACTCAACAACTGCATACAGATGTCGAAGCTCTTTTATTTATGGTCCTTGCAGAGGTCAGAGCAGATGGTACTGTCGATTGACTGAAGTAATATGGAGGCCAAATCACTTCCTTTCTTCTACAGCTAAGAGGTGTTGGATCCTAACTTGTACCAATAAAACACAAACACGGCTAAGGACATTCAGTGTTCTGTGGGTTAGTCAGTCAGATCTTTTCAGCTCACATCATGGCAGTGTATGAGCCTTTTACTGCAGATGAAAAGCAACTCCATCTCTCCTTTAATTCCCTTATGGATTTATCTCGATAAGGAGAAAAGTATGACTCACATTTCTAATTTTACACTGCAACAAAACTTCCTGTTCATGGATAAGGAATGAAGAAAGTTCAGATTACATAATTCCCAGTTGTCCTTTTGAATCTTCTAAACAAGTGCCAAGGAAAGAGTAATTTAGGTTTTTCACATGATGAACTGCCAAGTGCTATTCTGTTTTTGAGTCACTGTTTCAGTGAATCATAACGCTTTAATTGTGCTAATGATGCAGTCCAAATATTGACCTGAAAAGTGTTAACATATACTTGAATGGAAAATGTCACGATAGGGTGTAACGATGGAAAATGTACACAATACTTCATAGGGTTTTATGAAGCTAAGAGCTATAAAAACCCATTCAAAACATATTATGTGATTAAGAAAACATATGGATGTCAGTTGGAGGTTATTTTCTTAGGCGCAAACCAAAATTTATATGGTCATATAGATGTATTCACATAGATTCAGGAAGGAAAGGCCTTGGAAAATAAGCTTAAAGTCTTATATCCTATCATAATTCAAATTGCAGCTTGGTATCACTTCAAGGTTTACAAATGTCTATAGGATTCAACTCTGGCTTTTGCAATTCTCAAAAGACTTACAGTATGTCTAACTGTCACACACTGTAGTCCATGTCCATGTATCAAATGCTCAATTAATCAAGTTGAAAGTGGGAAGTTCTTCCAGTCCAGTAAATCAAAATCAAAATCAAAACAAAGTCTGTGCTGTCGTTCCAGCAGGGTACACTACTCTATAACTCTTCAAATATGGACCCCATGCTTTAATTCTTCGAAGGGTTTCAACTGGCATTTCAATAAATAAATAGAACACTATAGGCCCCTATACGATATTGTAGAAATGATCCTGTGCTGCACTAATATGAGTCATACATCAAGATGCAATTGCTGGCTGAATACTGCTTTTATCCTCAGACTGAAAAGAGATTTAAAGGCCCTGAAAACTAATATTTTCTTAATCAGCCTTTTACCATGAGTGATGGGGTCCTACGTGAATATACAATATTCTGCAATAGTTTGAACAGCTTTAGTCATTTTGCATGAGTGATGTCTATATTTGTGTTTTTCTCCTTGCTTTTCTCACTGGTTTGAAGTAGGTGGGCTCAGTGGAAAAATGTCATGTGTACAACCCATGCACCAGTCACAGTTTAACAACATTTAAAACAATGTGATGATAGTTGTAGTGTTGTTTGCTCATGTTGCCAGGCTACTGTCAGTGACCAAACCACACCCATACAGTCCTGATCAAGCAGATTATCTGAGATTTTGACTGTTAGTTTCAAAAAATAACTTTTAATTGTTGCATATTAAGCAGTGAATATGTATCACTGTAGATGATATTTGAAACATTGAATTTTTAGAGAGTTACAGATATTCTTGATTTGACTAGATATGAAAAGATACCTGAATGTTCAGGTCTTAAAACACTTTTATCAGTGGAGGTTCCAAGTCAAATTGTCCAGGGTGTACCCTGCCTCTTGCCCAGTGCCTGCTGGGATAGGCTCCAGTCCCCTGAAAAGGATAAGTGTTTACAGAAAATGGATGGATGGATACCATTTTATGACCTGTTGTTTTGTAACACCTCAACATTTGGTATGCAACATCCAGCAGCCAGAGAGAGCTCCTCCAATCAGGCTCCTGCAAGTTGCTCTATAATATCCCTGAGCTCAGTAACATCATCTCCCAGACACTCCTGCTGTTTCCGCCCTTGAGCTGCCCACCACTTCATTTTAAAGGCCACTTTAGGCCCAGTTTAATGTCATTACATAAACCACTACAATGCTCTTTGATTTTTTTATAAAACCAATTTATCTTATCATATTTAATTTACACTGACTGGAGCTGTAACACTTTGTTGTTGTTGTTCAAGTGTTGTCACTGACAAACGAAGGCTTTAACTGAGATATCGTGTACAATCCTACATTTATGAGGGTCATCTTATTAGGATTAAACTAAATATAAATTAATTCCTAAAGTTTCTGTTTATTACCTGGACCCGTCCCATCTTCCTGAAGCGTGTTATATTCAATATTCAGTTTTTGCTTCACCTAACTGGATTGTGCTTTGCAGGACTACGCTGTGTCAACAGTGCCTGTGCTGGAAGGACTGCACCTAAAAAGTTTTTGCAGCATGGGAGGACCAGGCCTCATCGTCATCGGCTCCAGTGAACCAGCACAGAAAGCCCTCAAAGTATGGAGTTTGTGTACATTTGTGTTGTATGTGCAGTAAAAGCATTACCCCCTTGCTTTGCTTCTCCCAGCTATAGTCACGGAAACCACTGAATCAATGTAGTCGCAATGTTTCTACAACTATGACGCACATTGACGCAGCTGATTCTTTTTTTTTGATTCTTTGGTTGACTTTTGGCTCATTGCTGTTTGTACGAACAGCCCTGTCCTTTTTTTTCCTGTTCTGCAAAGTATTCAGCAAGAATAACACTACAAGACACGACATCACACATGTTGATTCAGAGCAGACTGCCTTACTTACAGCTTCATTGCTGCTTCCCACTGCAAGCGCATTGAACCCTCCTGTCACCTTAATCCCTCTTTATTAATTCATATTCTTGGCTAATCTGAGGGGATTGCCCCTGGCGCTCACGCTCCAGCTTAATTTACTAAGGTTTTGTCCCTCCATTAAACAGCTTGAGCTCATTACGGCGTGAAACGCTTCTGAATCGATCGAGCTTCGTCACAGCAATAGCCCTCAAAATATAAACTCAGGGGATGCTGAAGGACATGCCATGAAGAAGAGGCAGTTTGCACCCTGGCAGAGACAGATTGGTCATTTTCACAGAGAAAGTAATAAATCACAGTCTATCCGTCTGATGGAATTATCCCTAAAATTCACAAACATCAACACGTGAGACTGCTTGTGGACTTGTGCTCGGGCCACATGACTGAAATAATAATAAGTAATGCTGTATTTGCACAGCAAAGACATGCATAGATGCACGTGTTGTATGAAGCACACAGACAGACTTGGCCTTGACAGATCACCTCGCTGGCAGGGCTTTTCACGTGCCCACTAGTGTGATACCCCCCCCTGCTGGCCCAGCCCTACACAAGGTTACTTTAAGTCAAGTAAAAAATCAGTGTATCTCAGGGGCAATTAAAACCAGGCCATCTGACAGCACACCCTAATGAGGCATAGTACTTGAGAACAGCACAAGGTCACACTTGTTGATTTTGAAAGCATGTTTGCATTGCTTAAGTGTACACAAGAACTTGAGAATCAATGCATAAACACATGTGCTAATTGCTTTTATATTCCAGCATTGACTCATTAAGATTCCTGCCTGTTTGATCACCCCGGTAATTAGCTACTGCGGCGAGGAGTGGCCGTTAGCAAGACTTAATGACAGGCTGCTCGCTTTCTAATTATGACTTACGTCACCCTCTCTTGCAACAATTAGCTCCTGTTTTAAAGGTCTTTTAATGACCCTGGATTTGTAATTAGGTAATGTTCTCTTTGTGGGGGGGAGTGAGAGCTCATGAATGCTGTTTTAATGAATTCAAACTGCTTGTTTTGGATGTAGATGCAGCTCTTAAGGCAATGAGGCTCCTTGTCCGTGTATTCTTGGACAAAGACGCTTTGTACAAATTAAAGTTGGAGCCTGACTAATTCACTTCATCGTTAGAGAGCTAAATTTTGCTGCTATAGAATATTTACTGACTGAAGAAAGGAGGACCTGACTCTCTTTTGCAGTTCGGCGCCATCTTTACCTTGGATTTCTTTAACACTAAGTCTCAGTGCTCAGTAGCCAGGTGTAGTCTCCTGTCTGTATTTATCTCTCCCAGGGATGAGTATACATGTTGACCGGATGGATTTCGTCATCCATCTGCTGCTGTCATTGCCAAGCTTTGCTCATGAAGTCATCATCCCAAAATACCGCCTCTGTCAGAGGCTGCAGAGCCCACTCCCTGTTTGCTCTCACACTACTCCTTCCCTATAGTGGACTTGTGGGCATCGCTTTAAGCTCGCCAGGCAGCCCTTTACTCAGCCCTGTTTGATTCATGAGGTCATTACTCTCTACTGGTCAGGGCTTGATCTTCACCTCAAGGATGTTTTTACACACTTGGGTTTTATAGATAATGAGGTGACAACACAGGGAAGGTTATATTTAGGATGAGTTGTGTTTGATGACCAAATCCTGATCACAAACATGCTCATGTGTACAAGCAAGTTACCAAAATCTGACTCTATTCTACATTTTTGATTAACTTTGATGTTTGATAAACAGATTTATGGGTTATGAGTATGTTTAGTATCAGGAGCTTCAACATTGATGTCAAACCATTCATTCACTCAGCTGCAGTGCCAGAGAGCAGCAGCTGATATCACCGATTCAGGTCTGTGAGCTATCAGCTTGTGTCTTCCTGAGACAATAAAACAAGATCCTGCTGAAGGATCTCAGGCAGGCCAGCTTAGTAACCACTTAAAACTCACTTTTTATGTCCTTTTCTTAACTGATGGTATTTGTTGTAATTATTTAAATTATTTGATCTTGTTTTATATATCTTATAGGCGACAGCCACACTAATGGCTGTACTTACAACACTATTAAAGGTGCTAATAAGTTTAACCGTTATAATGGTTACCATTTTCACCATCTTATATCAGAATGTTAGCTGCTAATTAGCACCAAACACAAAGTACAGCTGAGGCTGATGGGAATCATTTATTTTGCAAGTGTTTGGTGCTTAAACCAGAGGAAATTTTGAGATTCAGCCTGATGGGGACATGAATGTACATATGTATTGTAATTTTATGGGTATCTGTATATAACACACACAACAATAGTTGTTGAGATACTTCAGTCTAGCCTAAATGGGGGACTGACTGACCGGCAGACATCCCTGGGGTCATCCCTAGCGCGGCTAAGAGTTTTTCAGTTATGTATTGTGTCAGGAAGAGGGCCATATATGGCATTTGAGCTCTAGATTTTGTTGCCAATGATGTCATCGGGTCACTTAGTCAGCTGCAGAGTCAGGCAGTCAGACAACAGCAGCAGCAGCTGATATCATATCATAGATTACAGTGTAGGGTCTATGAATTGTTGCCTTGTTTATGCATAAAAACACATAACAGTTGTGGATTGTTTCAGGGCACTTTTCTAAGACTTTTCTCTCTTTTCTCAGTGTTATCTAAGATGTTCTGCATCCTCCCCTTCACTTCCCTTCCCTCCCTCCTAGTCATCTTCCATCGGATACCTTAGGGTGCAGCAATAAACACTCCCTATAGACCAATAATATTTCCAGAGTGAAACGTGTGTCAAGGAGTCATAACAAACATTTATTGTACATCAACAGGAAGCAATTTCAGTTTCATTTCCCCTCTGGAGTTGGAAGCAGCCTCAAGTAGGATTTGTCTTGTACATGCTGCTGTTGTTCATCAGTGAAAAGAAGTATTGTAAAATTTTTAAAGGTTTCCTGGGAAGGATTACTACAAATGAGCATTATAAATATTCATACCAGGAGCCAAGATACAGATTATGCTGATGACCATGGTGGATGGCACAGTTCCAGTAAATTGTCAGTGTTTTTGTTAACTGGTCAAGATTGTCATCACCCAGGGAGGATTTTATTACCTTCCAGTAAATATTTTGTTTTAGCAGCTCTGACCGAGCACATTCATTGCCCAGTTAGCACTCTGTGTATTAACTGGACCTCAGCCATTGTCTCGAAGTAAGCTGCTGCTGATTTTCTGAATACCTCGAGGGCCAGGATGACTATGGTGAAGCCTCTGTTCTCCATTTTTTCTTCTGCTCTTAAACATTTAAAGAAAACTCACAAATCTGAGGCATATTAATGATGTCAGGCAGATGAACTGATGTTAGTGAAGGCTTCGCAAAGTCTAATGTGTGCTTAAAAACATACAGTAATGAAGATAACCTTTCATTGATTTTTTTTTCATTATTGAGCCGAAAGTTTGAAGAAATTAAAACATCTCCAGTATTAAAAATACATGAGCTAGTAATCTGGCCTTATATTGACCGGTTGCACCCAGTGACGATGAACAGAGAACCAACTGTTCCATTAGTCAGGTGAACTTTTGTAGGATTTAATTACATTTCATGGATCAGAACTTTACACGAAGCACGATGAAATTCTGCTGCAGGACATTTTCCTTAACACCCTGAATGTTTTTTCTTTTCCGTTTGTATTGAGAAAGTGGGATGTTTTAGAGACAGAGAATGTGGTAGGAACAACTGTGATCTTTGGTGGAATCAACGTTTATTCTCCCTTCTACCACTCTTAATCCCCCTGTGTGTGAGAAATCGTGCTGGCGGTCACGCACATGGACAGTGTTTTCATTCAGGGCTGCTGCAATCACCTGACACACCCACAAGTGACCTGGGAATGTGTCTGGTCTGGTTACACATTACAGCCATATACACACACACACACACACACACACACACACACACACACACACACACACACACACACACATATGCACACAGTGCTTGGATTCCACCCTGCAATGTCAGCTTCTATAAAGTTAATCTGATTTATGTTGTCAGTCAAATGCAGAGCCTGTTAATTTATTGTTTAGAAATCTAAAATGAGTTATTGCATGTAAATTAGATGTTGACATATATTAGTTAGGCTCTATCACTTTGCTTTACTGGCGCAATGCATGATTTCCTTTTTCATTCTTTGATTTTAACATTGTGCAAACTTCAATTAGTGTGTTTTGCACAGCACTTCCCAGAGACCAGTGCTTTATTTAACAAGTCCAGTACTGTGACAACTTTTTCCTTAGATTTTTTATTTAGTGATGGGATTTACTGCTCATACTAACCGCACAATTGTTCTTCTATTTATTCCAAGCAAGCACTGCTTCTGCTGCCAGAAACATAAAATGTGTCACTTCCTGTGTGCTGAATAGATTTTCCCAGGAACTGGGAGTACTTAGAACAGCACATTTTCTGTTGGGTTATATCATTTGGCAACAGACATCTATTTACATGACAATAGCTTTTTTTTTTTTTTTCAAGATACAAGGTGTGTGAGTGCATTCAGCTTATTATGCGACTAATGTAATGCAATCCATATTTGTATATAACTCACACAGAAAATGGTCTTTGACGTTTCGGTAAACGCCCAGTCCGCCCTATTGCAGCAGACTTAGTCAGTGGGAATTGAAATGAAAACATCTCCAGCAACAAAGCCCATTGTGCTCACAAACCACACGTTTGCTCCCACGTTTGTAGTCGTGTCATCACAGCCACTCCTCTAAACCTATATGTGCGTCAAGCAGACGTCACACATTTGATTGCAGTGTAGTCCCATATGTGCCATTTGGCAAATCATATGAACATTTCTATTTTTTAGAATTGCAGCTTTTGATAATGTTTTTTTTAAAATTGCTAATCATCAACAAACCTTAGCATGAACTCATCCTACCCATGAATAAATAAGAAAGAAGACAGAACGAAGAGCAGTAAAAAAGCACAAGAATATGAGTCAGAGGGACGTCCATATCTGGTCAAAATCTCTATTCTCAAAATACTCAAAATACAATGTTGACGTATTGGATTTTTTTAAACTCGCTTTCCACCTCCCCTCCCCTTCGTGTCTCAGAGGTATCCGCCCGCAGATGTTCTGCTCATAAACATTAAGAGGCACCTGCCTCTCCTCTGGTCATAACATCCTCACCCCTGACTTCCACTTGGCAACTTGGGCGTCTTCTCCGCCTCTCTTCCCCCCACTGCCTGTCCCACCTTCAACTCCTTCAGATTACATAAATAACATGACATCTGCTGAGAAAGAATGTCTGTCTGCTCCTGTGTTCTCCATTAAGGCCCCCCAGGCCCCGAGAGTGGTTTGGCCAGCAGAAAGATGTGGTTTTGCCTTTGGTATTGTGGCCTTGCTTCTGACTTAAAGTGTCTGATAGTCTGAATAAATGTTTTCTGTCTGTCTCTCTGAAAGTCATATGGACTTCCACAGCCTGGTGTTTATCTTAATATCAATTTCCCGTCTATCTCTTATCTGTGTGTGTAGATCATGCAACAAATGAGTGACCACCGCTATGACAAACTGACTGTGCCTGATGACCTCGCTGCCAACTGCATCTACATGAACTTACCTAATAAGGGACATGTGCTGCTTCACTGCACAGCGGAGGAGTATCCAGAGAGTGCAAAGGTAATGCTCAGCTCATTTTACATACACACATAGTAACTCTGTCTCATGCACCCAATCACACATTCATTTATAATCCTGAGGGAGGAAGAAACACCGTCAGGACAGTCAGACTGGTTTAGTGGCTCAAATTTAAAGAGAACTTCTCTTTGTTGCTCTCCATCCTGTCCAGACCTCTGAGACAAACAACTGGCAGGAGAGGGAAACCCTGCAAGAATCTATGTGGTTGTTTTACACAGACCACTGCAGGTCAACCACAACCAACACTGTGTTTTTTGACAAAGGAGCGTGCAGTTTTATGTGAAATGACCTTTTGTGGACATGGCTCCAACCACAGATGAAGAGCCAGGGACGTTAGGAAGTCTAAGGAAAGAAAGTCTTGGGTGTTTTTCCCCTTAGAATCACTAAAATAGTTCTTAAAGCTGCTATAATCAATATTTTTAGATTAGCAATGAATTAAATGACTATGTCAAAGTGGTGACTGATGTGTAGAACCCATTGAATTATCACCTGGTTCTTCATTTCCCCTCAGCTCTGCAGAGCGTTTTCCAGTCTTTCAAGAACATTGTTTTGGTTTCACAGCCCACAACTTTACTATTTTGGTTCAGTCTCACTACTCTCATAGGGTCAGTGAAAAAACTCCAACACTCCCCTCATTGATGAACCCCAGTGTATGCATCCTGTCTAGCATTAAATAGAAGAAAGACAAAATTAGCGACTAGCTGGTGGTGGTGCAAGAGTTGTTGGAGACCAAACCAGAGCTAAAAGGAAAATGAATGTTGGACTTTGTAAGGGAAACACAGTCACAACCCTAATTGAATTCTAATGCAGCTCTGTATCTGCAGGATGTGTAAGCAAGCCACTGTTTGCTAACATGTTTGCCATATCAACTTAGTAAGGCCATAGGGTGTTAATGTTGCGGTTTCCCCAGGTAGCTCAAAAAAAATCAATGAATGCCAGTGTAGGATTTAGTGGCATCTCGTGGTGTAGTTGTGGAATGCAACTCCCTACTCTCGCCATGCCATTCCAGGCATGAAGTAGAAACTACAGTGCTCACAAAACACGCAAAAAATTTGCTTCTCTAGAACCAGGCTCCGATAGAGATAGCGGTGCAACATGGCGGACTCTGTGGAAGAGGATCTACAGCGTCTGTAAATATTAAAGGCTCGTTCTAAGATAACAAAAGCATGACAGGTCTTATTTTTAGGTGATTATACACTAATGAAAACCTAATTATGAATATTATTTTCCATTTCTGCCATATTCTGTAAATATACACGATTTAGTCTTTTAATAAGAAAGCAAAATACAAAATTATATTTGTTACATCTTAAATCTATTGGCAAAGTGCCAAATACATTTTCTGACCCACCAATGACTGTACCAATCGACATGAATAGTAAAATGGCTTACTGTTAGATAGAAACATTTTAAGTTTTGTACTTGAGGTTGCAAAGTTGGCACTGTGTCAGAAACTCATGAGGAAAATCCCAAAAGGAATCTATAAGGATGAGACACATTTTAAAGGAATATTGAAGCATTGCCCTGAGAACCCTTTTTAAGAACTATCCTTACAGCATGTGTTCTGTGTTAAACTGCTTAGTGCTGTATGCTGGCTCGATGTACCTGGCTGAACTCAGTGTCTCACAGCATACACTGTCACTGTCTGAACAGGTATAAACCAACCATTTTTAAATGTCTTTCAAACATACAGTGACCTACTTGCAAACATCGTCAAAATGTGCCTTTCACTCACAACACTTGCATCTTGTTTTCCACCGTTTTTCTCTGTGAATGACGTGTTATTATCTCACTTTGTCTGTTGGGGTTTGGAAAGGCTGAGCAGTAACTGTGTTATTTAGATGCTTTGGGGTCACTCCACATCACAATAAGTTAAAAGGATTCTCACAGGAACAAATCCAGCGCCCTACAATCTGCAGAGACAGTGCTCAGACCTCAAAATGTACTCTGTGGCTAAAACCCCAACCTCCACCAGCTATTTTTAGAAGGAAGAATTCACAAAATTATGCGTCTTTGGACTCGCATCCACGGCGAGGGCTCAGTTTTTTCCAGGAAGATTAACAGAAGGAATTCAACTCGACCATAATAAAATTCTATTTGTGTAACTCATGCTTCCTGCTTTGGTAGCACCTTTTAACGGACCATTTGAAGCAATATTTGAAAAATGTATGTTTGTTCCATGATCCAGTTTCCTTTTCATAATGTTCAAACCCACCAGAAATTGGCCTGGAACCCACTTTTGGTCCAAACCCATGTTTAAGAAATTGTAGCTTAAAGAAAGTGGAAAAATATAAATAGCACAAGACATAACACAGGCAGTAAGACAGTAGGGGTAGTTTTTTATCATAGTTAACTATCATGCCTTGTACAGTAAGCCTACAGTTGGTACATGGTTCCCAAGGGAACTTGTTGCTTGTTCCTCCAATGAGATATAGAGATTTCTCAGCACAATCACAGAGACATTCTGAAAGACTTGTGCTGCTTTCTAACTCTAAACATTGTCTGTGCTGATCTCCGGTCTATTTTTAGTTTGCTCGTGAAGTTACATAAGAGTCCCACATTAACAAAGGCAGGGGGTCATGAGAGAGGATTGGTGGGGTCGGTGGGGGTGGAGACAGGACATCTTTAATGGTTAGAAGTGGCGACGGCTCTAGAGGGCTCGGTTTAGAGATAAAGAAACTGAACAGACAAAAGACCTAGTGAAAAATAGAAGCCCCTACTGTGTGGAACCATGCCACCCTCCGACCCAACATATAAATCTCAACCACAGTAATGAGGATTTGGCTGGAAATGTTAAAAAAAAAGAGACACTTTGGAGGTGGAGATGTTATAAACGGCAGGGGATTTAGTGATGTTGTTTTGGGGTAGTTATACAAAAGCTCAACCTTTCCTGAGTTGACCCTCTGATCACTTTTTTGGATGGCAGTGTAGCTCGGTCACTTGGTTCAGACTGAACTATCTCAACATTGTGGGCTGGATTCCCAAACAGATGTTCATGTTCCTTAGAGGATGATTTTGTTTGACGTTGGTGATCCCCCAACTTTTTCTTTGGTGTCATCATGAAGTTGACATTTGACAACCATTGGTCGAATTTCCATGAAACTTGATACACACAGTCATGTTCCTCTCAGTATGAACTGTAAAAACTTTGCTGATCTCTTAACTCATCTAAGTGCCATTAGACATTTTAAGACAAGTCTTAAATGTATCCAACGCTTTAGTTTGTCGCCAAAGACGCAAAAAAGTGATTGTAAAAATTGTATGTATTAACAGCATATTTATAAGTGGTATAATGTGTTACAGAAGAGTATGATTGTGTGTATGTTGCACAAAATGTCCTGAGTAGAAAAGATCAAAAGTTATAAGGCACATAAGTGAGGTGGCTTTGAACATGGCAATTGGTTCACCAGAGGCTTCGTCAGCCATATTGCATCACGAGATAAGAATTTGTTTAGTTGGTCCCTCTGGCTGTGCCGCAAGGCCTCACTCAGTATCACAGCAGGGTTGAAGTGAGAGTTTAAAGAGAAAAATATCCTGGTTTGGAAGTCTGGTAGGAAAACACTGGTTTTCTTCTGGAAAATGTCCACAGGGTGACACACTACTTTACGAGGGTCTTTTGAGAATGTTGTAATAGTTCTCACTCCCATCTCTTTTTTATATTTTGCCGGGAGACCAGGAAACCTTCTTGAAAGCTTGTTCTTCTACTTCACATTTTGTCTCTCTGCAGGGCTTTTATATCACAGAACATTACAAGTTGACAAGCAGAGTAAACAAACTTAAGTGTTGCATAAGTTCCCCTTCGCAGTTTAACTATACTGCCAGTTGAGCTGTACTTAAGCTTTTCTAAAGAGCTTGTTGAAGCACTGGCTGGTCAGTACTTGTAATACTGGCTCACAGAACTGGTACCCAAGGGCGGAGTCAAGAGGTAGCTGTTACCATGACAACATCTATTTTGTATTTGATTATTTATTTTTTATAAGGGCAGGTTCTTATTTCCCAAATATATCATAGAATTTAAACATGTTTTTCCAATGATATTTGGCTGACATGATTCCATAATAACCATTGATGATTTCTAGATGGAATAATCTAAAAGGGTAGGATGTCAGTTTTTCCGATGACAGCTTTGTCTGTGTACCCGGCAGGTGTTCGAGAAGTTGAAGGACCACATGCTGATCCCTTTGTCCAACATGGAGAAGGTCAAAGTGGATGGAGCCCTCACATGCTGCTCTGTACTCATCAACAAGAAGGCCAACATCTGAACACGCTGACCAGGGGGGTCTCTCAGTGCATGGTAACCAAGCAGAGCCTGTATCCGATCACCAAGGATCCCGAGGTTTAGCAAAACTATCGTTGCAAGACGGATAGGCAAGTTTGTTGTTGCTGAGGGACAAAGAAAGTATTAATTGGAGGGACTCATCTGCTCCCCGTTTTCCCCCAAAACACTCAAATAACATACAAAGGTCTTAAAAGAGTGTGAATAGTTCAGATGACATAAAACACAGTTAGTTTCAGGTTATTGTTGTGTCTGTAAGAATTAGGATATTACATGTAATTTAGTCTTATTTTACCCTTGATTTAGGTATATTCTAACATTTTCTATAAAAAGCTGGATACAAGGCAAAGAAAAATAGTCTTTCCAACATTGTACTGCAGGTTTATGAATTACTTAACTAACACAGACATCTACAGTGTAAAAAAACAGTTGGTTTATACTGTTTACATACACTATTTTTAACTGTGATTTAATTTTTGTGTGTGTTTTGTTAATTCAGTTGGGACTCAGTTTGTAATGTGACTCTTGAGGAACTGTATTTTTGAGCAAGATGGAGGAAAGAATCCCAAGGCTGTAATATAAAATTCTCAATATCACAATTGCTTCCTGATGTTTCTTTACAACTGCTGCCGAGTACATTTCATAATCGTACATAATTTGAAGACCACTGACACACTTGTGTATTTTCTAAAAATGCATGTTCATCTACCTGATTTTTAGGTTGTTCTCACTCTATAAATACAGTTCGCCTGATAAGCTTTTGGTGTGATTGCACTGTCATGATTATTTGTTTTTTGTGATTGATATTGAAAGTACTGCCATTGAGACCTGGGGTGCTCTTACTTTTCACGACTATTCTACTAATCAGTGCTATTGATCGTTCATTACTGGAGATGATTTTTGACTGTTCTCAATAATTGCCACCAGCTAGAGAAGATAACAGTAGCCTGTTCATTTAGTCTACATGGACCATGGCCATTTTCTTAAGCAATTTTGCATCCCTCCCATTTAGCCTTTGTTTACTTGTAATCTGTTCCAACCCTACAAAAGACAGATAACAGCTGCCTGTGTAGGAACTGTATGTTTTGATTATTATAAACTGAACTATGCTTTTATTTATTCCAACATAACATCACTTCTCCTTTTTCAATGACGTCACTTGAATGATTCTGAAGGCGCTGTAGTTCTCACACCATTGGGTCTGCCTGTCTGTTGTGTTGTTGATTACACTGGTTCTTTTTTTCCCTGTCTGGCAGTTTTTGCTCTGAAACTGACGTTTGTTCCACTAACTCCAATAGCTCCAAATGTGACTGCAGTGAGAGACTTTGCACTCAGCATGCAGAACAAGCTAACTGCCCCTGTTTGGTGAGTTTCCATGTGTTCACAATAGTAGCTGCCAGCAGGAGTTCAGAGGATGTTGATGAGCTCTGTTTTGGTGGCCTTATCTGTTGTTGCTGAATTTGTGCTTGAGGCCTGTAGACATAGCATATGTAAACATGCACACTGTACATACATTATATACTCTACAAGTTAAAGCCAATCACATCTGAGACCATGTTGTTTCTCAATGTGATTTTAAGTGAAAGTTGAGGAAATGACATCAGGAGGTGATTCAAACTCCTTCCATAGACGTTTGCGTATGGACAAGCGGGCAGTGATGATGAAACATGGAAAGAATTCCTGTTGGGAGGAGAGGCTTGTACACCAGTAAACACTGACTCTCTTAAACTTTCTCTGTCTTTCTCTTGACTGTCTCACTCTCAGTGCTCACTGTCTCCCACCCTGTGCTATTGCCTCATAGACTATCTGGGCTAATTTATGGCCATGATATCATACAGTCTGGCGAACACTGTAGATGTGATGGCCTGCTGTTAAAGTGTGACACTAGTAGTATATTTTAAAGAAGGCAGCTGGCTGAGTGCAGGGTGATAGCATAGTTGCAGAACATCCAGTTCTGATTCTCACGCAGTTACTCACGAAGGCTGAGCCAGGCAGGACCAGTCATACACTGTCTAATTAGTACAATGATAACCACTGTCTTTTAGGCAAGTAAAGTGACTACATCTAAAATTTTCATCCAATTGCACATTGTTCCAAATCATAACTTGGTTGGACAGCTTTTGGGCAACCTTTCCCTACTGCTGATGTCAAATCCTTCAAAAAACATTTAAAACATTTTTGACTCCTGGCTGGCAAAGCTGTATGAGTAACTGAAAAAAAAGTGTGCTGACTTTGTTGAGGGCTTATTTATCACTCTTAGTAATTCCCTCACTCATCCCAGTAGTCATTGATGTTGTTTGCCCTTGTTCCAACTCAGGTCTCTTGGTTTTCATACAAGTTGTGTAAATAATTATTTGAGTCATCTTAAATTCAGCCTTCATCTACTTTGTGTAATAAATTAACATCTAGCATTCAACTGTGTTGTACTTCTTTTAAATTTTGGTTAAAATAACCCCAGTTGTGGAGATTAATACATTTCATGATGAATAAATCACATTTTAATTAATATTTTTGTTCAACAGCTCTACAAACCTGAGCCTGGGCCAACTGTTCTCTCATTTTCAGTACTGTAGAATATTTAGCATCATCTCACAAAACAGAGACAACCTATTTCTGCTCGTTGATCTCTGCTACCACCTAGTGACACCAAACATGTAAAACAGACAAAAACAAGGTTTGTATGTTAGAGCGCCACAGTGCAGCACCAGTGTGTTTGAAGGCAGGAAAACGTGCTGTCAAACAAGCTGCTTAAGACCGTTAAAAATGTGTCTGTTATGTTGTGGTTGATTTCACAAGAAATGCAACAGAAGGAAAAAGCTTTTCAATGTTTATTACCAAAAATACAAACATTCAAGTTATAACGTTCTGCATAATGCTCTAAATGTTTGTCTTGGCTGTTACATGGAAGGGGATGACAAATAGAAACAAACGTTTTAGACTGAATAAAAATCCCATACAAAAAAATATGTACAATATAAATGAGTTAATGAGTATATCTCAACAAACAATGGCAACATCAATGAAAGAAGATCCAGAAAACCAAAATGCTGTTTTTTCAGATCATTTGTAAGTTAATATACACAAGAAATAAGGAAGTTACATTCAAATTCTAAATTAAAATAATGTACAAACTCAAGCTGACACCTCCTTCCTGACACTGTTTTTCCTTTTGTTTCCACTTTTTTATCTAAGGTACCCAAAGTGTAGAACAGTACTAAAACACTAATAGTAAAACACCAATTATTGTTAAAGTTTATATGAAATTTACAGATACTAGATGTCACATTAAAGCACAACATCTCAGACCTAAACAATTTGGTGCTACAAGCCACCAGACTCCATTGACAAAAGCAACACAGGTAGAGGTGTGACATCATGACTCCACTATGTCTTTACGCAGTGAATAGTTGTTGCTGTGATATTCATGTTTGAAATCTCATACGAAAGATACTATACTATACAAAATACTGACTTCTTGACCACCAAAGAAAAGTTTTCAAATGTTAATTTGTCTTTGAATCTTTTGTGCATTCATGGAATTTCAGCTACAATAGAGTGCATAAAGGGTGACAGAAATGATGAGATGATCAAAACTAACCCCATTACATTGTGAAAGATAACATAAATTTGCTTAAACCATTTCCCAAATAAATCTTTGAGAGATTTTATTCCTATTGAAGCCTTTCCCACAGCCAGAACTACTGGTGCAGTATGTGTGTGTAGGTGACGTATACTTGTTATATTGTACATTTAGCTACAGGGGAAATTAGTATAGAGGTTGCCTGGCCCTCTAGCAACAGCGACTTTGCAGTTGAATCTGTCAACCAAAGGCAAGTAGGAATGGTTAAGAAAGTCAGTGCCTAAGCAGGCTGGGGTGCAGACTGAGCCCTCTGTGCAGTAAGAGTGACATGTTTCTAAGAGATCATCCTTCACCACCAGGCCTTCTTTCTCTCCAACCTTCTCCTCAACATACTTGTTTTCTTTTGAGCAAACAATGACACTGTCTTTGTTCAAAGTCACATAGTCTGGAAAGATTTTAGTCCCAGGACTGCCATCTGCCTGTTCTATGCCTGAGAAGCCTCTCTCTGGTGACAGGAGCTCAGTGGATTCCTCTGATGGCTTCCCCAATGCTGAAACCTCACCTTCAGACATTATCTCCACCACAGATGAACACGTGGTTTCCTCAGAGAGTTGCTTTGCTGTTAATGGAGGATTCTGTAGTGAGAACACAAAGTAATTTATTTTTAACACCTGAGGACACCAATGCACATTTAAAGTGATGTAGTGTAAACTAGACTCTAATAACACTTGCGTGTATCACTTGCAATTTATTTGTTATTATTATTGTGTTAATATTGGTAATCAGAAGATTGATGGTTTGATCCCTGGCTCTTCCAGTCTGCATGTGGAAGTGTCCTTGGGCAAGATACTGAACCCTAAATTGCTCCTGAAGGCTGTGCCATCAGTGTGTGAATGAATTAGCTCCTGTCTGATGAACATGATAGTCAATGCCATCGGTGTATGAATGGGATGTGTAGTGTAAAAGCACTGAGTGGTTGGAAGAATAGAAAGGCGCTATATAAGTACAGTCCATTTACCATTTGTAAAAACAAAAAGATAATTTACCCATTTCTGCCCGCTCATCTCTGCCAGAAAGCCTTGTAGGACTTTGTCAAGGTTGGGCACCGGTGGCCAAAAATAGAGCTTGAGCTTACTATAAAAAGTACACAAAATAGTAGACATAAAATCTGTTGTGAACCGGTGTTGTAAAGAAAGTAATTAAAACAACTGGTTAAACTTTTTGGGCACTAAGTAGAGTAATTAGTAAAAATGTGTAGGAAGGTATTTCATTTTGTCACATTTATTTTTGTTTGATTTTTTTTTTCTTTCTCACTGTCATCGTAAGAAGTGACTGATTACAGTCTGAAGTTGGATAAAAAAGTCTTACCTGAGATACATGGGAAACAAGTAAATGAGGATGACAGCAGGTATCAGCATCAAGGCAGGGATACACAGCATGAGCCATTTGCCTGCAAAGGTTATTTATATGGCATTATGGTTTGAATGGTGTTCAATTGTCGGACCTGACAGGTCTATAATGTTTATTTTAATGTATCAAGGCACAGAATTGCATTTCATGCACCACTACAATTGTGATCTCAAAACTGAATTTAAATAAACTACTTGCTAACCACTGCATTGCATTTGATGCAACTTTACAACTGTTTGGTTGTGATTTATATTCAATCCAATCAGGTTTACTAATAAACGGGTTGCTCTGACTTTTGTCAGTGTGAGCTTACCTCTATCAGTAGGGGTGTGACCATCAAGCACATCAGACCAGTTACTCCAGTTGCCTGAGTAAATGGGGCCAGTAGGTTTAGCTCTGATCCTAACACTGTACTGGCTACCCATTGGAACATCTAGACAAGTGTCAGTCTCAGGACCATTTAGGGGTACAATCTAGGGACAGAAAGGGTGAATTGACATTTAATATTAACAGCATTAAATGGCAATCTTAGTGATTATGTACTTTATTGGAATCTCTATAGCTTTTGCAGTTCCCAAGTTCCCTTACAAAACAATGTCTTAATGCATTTAGTTCACATTGCCTGAATGATGTTGCATTAGCAGAAATGTTTTTTTTTTTTTTTTTTTGTTTTTTTTGCATATCCTCATGTTTCTACACATCACATTTTTTTGCAACATCCAAAATTAAAACAATATAGTGTATAACCTTTGTTGAATTTTTTTGCTTTGAACATCTCACTGAATTGAGAATTCTTTTCTTTGAGGCCATCTAGTGGTAATATCATACCAACATAAAATGAATTGGAAGTGACCGCAAAAGGTTCTTTATTCATCAGAAATCACTATCAGAAAAAGTAGATCTAAAACAAAAAACAAAAAAAATCCCTTGGTATTCATGAGAAGAGTCATATGTCCCTCCCCTGACTTCAGAACAACCATGCTCCCTTTTGGGTAAAACAAGTGCTGTGAAAGTGCCTTCATCACACTTGCCACACATCAACACTTCATCACTGGTTAGTTAATGATGTCACTGAGTAAATGTATGCCGATTGTAGATCCTGAAGATCCATTTGAATTAGAAAAGGTCTCAGTGAACTAAGTTTTTATGGTGAAAAAACATGGGCCTGCCATAAAACACCTGAAGAATGGTATTGGATGGACCTGGTCTGTCCACTTGAAACATGAACTGAGCTGACCCACTTTTTATTCAGGTCATGTAGGAAGTGGGGCTAAAACCAACCTGTTTTCTCTTGGCTTGTATTGTCACGATAAGTACAAACCACTATCAAAATAGAGACAGTTTTCCACTTCCCCTCAGTGAGGTCATTTGTTTACAGTACTGGCATACTGGACAGACTACCAAAACAGGAAAATGGTGTCATAACGAGTGAAGAAGTGACAGAAGTGACAAAAGTAACAGAAATATATCACATGGAGAACTGATAAAGTAATAATATATGTCAGTTTCATCCACTTCAATGAAGGCAGACTGAAAGGACACTCATTAACCCCTATTTCTTTCATTTTTTCAATATAATGATGCCAATGATTATTGTTCGGCAATGACACTATAATTGTTTGTGTAACTGGCCAAAGGATTCTGGCTCCTAGTAGCTAAAAAGCAATATGTTATTCTTATTTTATACTATTTAATTGACTAAGACCTGAATTTGCATTCATCTGCTTTCACTCAAAAGGAGGCAGGGGCATGACCCATGGCAAAGTACCCAGATGGGCTGTTCTTATCTATCTTAACCATGAAATGATATCTCACCAGCCATCCCCCCCCTCGGATCCGGTAGCCGACTTCATACTGCAGGTGAGCTGCCAGAGATGGAAGTGGAGCTTCCCAGTTTAAGCACAACTTATCTTTCTCAAATGCTCCTTTCAGATGACTTGGTGGGGATGTTTTGACTAAAAACAAAAAGCGCACACAATGTTTCAATACACAAAGCCATGGAAGCACACTTCATCTGAGGCCTGACTGAAAAAAAATAAAAGGTCAAGAGAGCAGTATCTTGGGCTCTTTCTACTACAGCAACTAAAAAATGCAATGTGCTGCAAAAAATCTAGGCGAGCTCACTAAACAAAGGTCTATTAAATATTAGTCTTAAATATGTTTGGGCAAATTGGTTTTTGAATTCTGGATTTTTCAAATTAGTTAATTTATGGTACAGCTGCTTATGCTAGTCTTTATCTATCTAGTTCTTGCTTGAATCTCTTTGATACTCTTTAATATAACCAGCTAAGAAGTTGAAAAAATACAGATAGCACATCCAAAACAAAAAAAGGGTTAAGTTACAGGTGTAGCAAAAAAATCACTCACTGCTGTTGTTGAGAGTGAACTCTTGCGTATAGAAGGTTCTGCTGAGTGGAGCTGAAGTGCTGTTGAGCTTGACCCTCATTTTTCTGAATTCATCTCCATGGAAACAGCATAGGTAAGTCAAATCCCTGTCAGTGAGACATTCTGTCCAGTCCAAAGTTGTACTGTAAAAATTAAATTAATAATATTATCACATCACATCAGATCACATCCGAAGTGAGTTTGGTTTTGTGTTTAATGAGTATAACCTTGCAATGCGGCTGCACTGGCAAGTTCATGCAAAAATCTGTCTTGCCAGGCTTCAATATGTGTTTGGCATCCTATGAGGAACTACTAGCAGCTACAACAAGAGTTATGGGCACTGTTTAATGCTAGGTGTGTGTAATGACGTGTGTGACAACAATGTCAGCTGCTAAAGAACTTAGATGCTGCTAGCATCAAAAGAAGACATTTTCCAAACAGTTTCCAAGTAAAATAGTTGGTAACATTGTGCCATTGTTGCTAAAAGCAATCCTACACAATGTTATTGTGGAGGATTTAATAAAAAACAACCTGTAACATTACCATAAAGAGTCATCTTAATCAATCACTTGTGAAATGTAATAATGTAGTAAGAATGTAATGTACCTGAGACCTATCTTGTAGAAAAGTTTGTACCCATCCTCTACACCATATCGGCGCTTATCCCACTGACATGTGATATTTTGCAGGTCAGAGGTGTAGCAGATGAGTAAAATATCATCTGAAAAAAAGAAAAGAAAAAAATTTAATTCAAGTATTACATCTGTAACAGAAGAGGTCACAGCGTGAGATGCTACTTAGTCATCCACTCAGACTTTCACACACTTTTCTCATTTATACACACCTGCACTTTGGGGAACCATGGCTCGCACAGGCTGTGACCAGCTGCTCCAGTGCCCAGTATTTGGACTTTGGGGATATTTAGCATTGACCTGGACCTCAACTTCCTCCCCTGGTACCAAAGAGTCTAGTTTGTCAACTTCTGATACCTGTAGAAATTACAAACATTAGATTTGACAATATTATTCATATAGGCCTAATTTTTGTTTGTCTTGTTTGTAAAAGCTTGGCAATGTCTACCATATCTGTCTCCCATGAACTGAATGTTTATTTTACTACAACAAGCTGTTTCCAATGTTGTTAGCAAGAATTTGTCAATAGCCGGCCTCATAACTGCAAAACATGTGTAACCACACAAGTCCAAGACCTCCACTTCTAGCTTCTTGACCTGCAAGATTGCCTGAGACCAGACTGCTGATGCAACAGTTGGTTTGCACAACCAAAGATTTCTGCAGAAACTGTCAGAAACAAGTTCATTGTCTTAACCGACTTGAATGGGCAAATGCTCACCTTTGATGGTGTCTGGCATTATGCAGAAGTGTTTTCTTCATAACTGAATGTCAAATGGCAGGCAGCATATATAGGTTGTAAACATTTTGTTTTTTCACTCCATTACAATTACTTTACAAACAAGCCCAGCATATTAACTGGGCATACCAATACGTGATTTCAAAGTCATTTTGGAAGAGTTCTATGTATGTCTACCTCTTTTGTCTTCTCTCCCAGCCCCTTGGAGAAGTATCGAATCTTGTAAATCACATCATCTTGCAAATATTTCGAGACTTTTAACTCCCAGGTAACCTGCAGCTGTCCAGCTTGGCCATTTTGGTGTAAAGACACATTGAAGGGGGGTTCCAGGAGAACTAGAGAGAAAAAAGTGATAAATAAGGAAGAACACATTACAGAATCCATTAGTGAAAATAATTTACTGGTGTTTAATGTTTATGCATATATATGTATATAGCTTCATGTGAATTTTCTTTTTTTCAAACAAGTGATCAAATTATTTTGAATCCTTTTTTTAGTCAGTAAGTAAATGTTGTATAAAAAATGCCTTACCATGGTCATTCACCCAGACTTGACGTTTGTAGAGGCTGGTGTTGGTGTTACGTTTCACTACTTCCAGGTATGTTTCCACATACAGGCAAATGTCATAGCTTGAAAATGAGCAGATGTGGAGGAAAGTGTCCTCTTCGGTTCTCTGAACAGACAATTCACACTTCGACAGTGATGGCCTTAATAGACATTATGGTATATATTAATCCATCAATCAAACTTTATTTATATAGCATCTTTCACACAGGTAAGTGCAGTACAAAGTGCTGAGAAGGAGAAGCCAGTGACTCGAAGATATTTAAAGGTCACACTAATACTAATGAAGAAGATATTTTCATTGAATAAAGAATGTATTCTTAACAATATAATTCTAACAAATATAAGTCTAACTTAAATAATTTGAGACTCTCTAGGGTCTCTTGATGCACAAAACACACTAAGTTTACTGCGTATAACATACCTGCCACAAACTCTGTAGAACAAATCATAAGTGCTGTTGTCTGAAGTCTCAAAGAAGCAAGTGAAATCATCTTGTGTGCGGGAGAAACATTTAGGATTTTGCTCATCCTTTAAGAGCAAAACATCTGTTTCACAAATGACAAACATAATATATGAACGCACCTGGAATAAAACATGGATTTTTTAAACTAAATGAAAGCAAGATGTTAACTATGAAATATTATATTGTGACAACAAGATAGTGTCTTCTAATAAATTGAATCTTTCTGGTGTTCAAGAAATTTTGCCACCTTGTGGGAACACGTTACGTGTGAACAAGACCCACTCATTGTAGGTATGGGTGACAGACTTTTGTGGTGTAATATATCTCGTTCCCACAAGATAATAGCCTTTCAGAACATAGCATTTTGTTCCAACAGCTTGTTTGCACAAAATTATATCTCCGCCGTTATATAGTTGGCACTTCACTTCAACTTATCTTGTTTTCACAGGAATGAAAAAAAAAGGAATTAAATGCTACATCAGAAAAATACAGATGTCAATTTGACTGAATTCAAGTAGTACTTCAACTGTACAAATATAAACCATCCTTAAGCCCTACCTTCCTTTGACAGATGATTGACAGTCCCATCCTGCCCAGGCACAAGTATCCCAGCCACAAAGCCCAAATGTATCCACAGAATAATGAGTACCTCCCACCTGTAGGGCAAATACATGGTAGATTGAGGTATCCTAAACCACCATGGCACTTACACTAACACAACACATGCTTGTGTGTGTGCATTGAGTGTTGTCTCTTATTCATGGTTAGAAGTGGGCATGGGTGGGTAGGGTTGAGCAGTGGTGAGAGGGTTGGCCCAATGTGAGTTGTGCTTAGAGCAGGAAGTGTGCTTTGTGTATAGTGGAAGTAAGCACAGAAAAGGCAGTTTGGGAGGAGTGATTGAGAGCAAAGATAAATTAAATATGTGCATACGTTTATTTAACCCTAGGTATTAAGCTAACTAGGGTTAACCCAGTATCTTCCATGGAAGAAACCTAGTATACACCTTGTTTCATCACCTGGCTGGGTTTACAGTATTGAGTACATACTATGTATTGAGTCTTTACAGCAGCTGGCCTTGTTCAATTTCAGCTGAAGCCCTTTGCTGCATATCACCCCCCCCCCCCTCTCTCAGGCCTGTCCTGTCTCTACCCAGCACCCAAATGGTGCCAAATGCCTCTGGGGTTGTCAATTCCTCTCATCAATGCCAATGTGTTTTTCTGACACTTTTGCATTGCAAAACAATGTATTAAACTTATAGGTATATGTTGCAGGAAAAGTAATGGTGACGAGGAAGAAATAATGCAAAACGTGGCTTCATTTCACAAAGAAAGATGACAACATTTTTAGTTTTGACATCTGTAAAATGATAATTTTAAGGGTGAAAACACCAGGAATATGCTGAAACATCTTTACAGCATCAACATGAGCTTAAATTACAGGACTGTTATGCAGCACTTGAGTGCTGCTGCTTTTAAACAGTGGAGCTTTTGCACACCTTAATCACATGCGTGCCTGTTTTCTTTTTTATCAATGAAGTCTCATCAGATTACTATCATTTTTAATAAAGTGTATTGAGAGAGACTAATCATTAACAAAGGTTTAATAGTATCATTGTGGACAGAAACTATGTGGTGTGCTTCATAAGCTTTAAATTCCTAGGTGTCCACATACATCACATTCTTTTTCTTAATATCTCCTCCACAGTGTTTATGTCCTTTGAGGAGACTAAAAAAAGTAAACTTTCCCCTCTCTGCTGACTTACCACATCCTGCAAAACAAGGGTACACCAGCATAGTCCTTTTATAGCTCAGAACTGATTTGTTATTCCAAGATAAAGTTGAAGAAGTTAACAGCACATTTATTTATATATAGTATAAAGACAGCATGAGTATGGCTGGAAGCTATCATTAGCATCCACATGACTGCACTGATTGGCTGCTACACAAACACTTTTTCTCAACTGTCTTACCTTCAGTATTTTATATGAGATAAAAACCTGCCAAATCACCCTAACCCTATAAAACAAAATATTAAATTATATGACCAATTTCCTGCTGAGTTCCTTAAAAATGTATCTTAATCAACTGACTGACTGACTGACTGACTGACTGACTGATTAAACTGAGCCCAATTGCACAAACATTATCTTTTTTTTTCATTCCAAGTGGAAGTACATTACATGTGGTTTAATGCTTAAAAGAGCAATGTGTAAGACATGGCCTGAATTAGAGTTCATGAATGCCTAAACATAGCGGCGGCATGGGGCAGCTGTGGCTCAGAGGTACTAATCAGCACTAATCAGAAGATCAGCGGTTTGATCCCCGGTTCGATCCCCTCCAGTCTGCATGTCGAAGTGTCCTTGGGCAAGATACTGAACCCCAAATTGCTCCCGAAGGCTGTGCCATCGGTGTGTGAATGTGTATGAATGGTTAGCTCCTCAAACTGATGAGCAGTTGGCACCTTGCATGGCAGCCAATGCCATCAGTGTATGAATGTGTGTGAATGGGTGAATGAGATACGTACTGTAAAGCGCTTTGAGTGGTCGGAAGACTAGAAAGGCGCTATATACTGTAAGTACAGTCCATTTACCATTTACATAAAAAAAATGAACATTATCAATAGAATGTAAAAAGGTAACAGCTATAACATTATGCCAAAGAAGCCTATGTTGCCTGTGTTGTAGAGAAATCTACTGAAATTTAGCATGCTAACCAACTTGTACTTTCTTGGGAAAAAAGGAACCTTTAGCTTTGTTATTAGAAAAGCTTTGTGCTTTTCTAATTTTATAGTTTGCTCATCGTTTGTAAAATATGCTGCTCTGCTGCAAGTGTGTGATTGGTCATATGCTGCAGACACCGCCTCTTGTATGTGAATTTGCTCGTAGCTGGATTGGGAAAAAGATTCTTCCCAAGCACTCTCTTATCTGAGCACTGCCCAGAGCAGTTATCCAGCTCTCTCCCCATTATAACTTTTACACATCACTATGTTTGTACATCATCAGTCTCCTGATCATCCTTTTAGTTGAGCTGAAGCAATTTCAGTTGATTAGTTAATCAACACATAATTCATTGGGAACTGTTTTGATAATTGATTAAATGTTTGATAACATTTGACAATGTTAAATGTCAAAAGATCAAATATGTGCCACTACTGTATAAAATGTAATATTTTGTGCTTGATCAGTTTTTGAAAGTTAAGTTTTGAAAGTTAAGTTTAAAAAAAAGTCATTCAGTCATGAAAATCCAGAAAACAACATTGACTTTACCATATACAATCAAAACTTGAGGTTTCTTTGATCGGGTTTTATTCTCATGTTCAAAAACTAATATTCACTCACAGTAAAAATGAAACATGTGAGCATGACACTTTGGTAACAGGAAAACATACAGACAAGTGCTGACCACAAACTGATATAATCTCTACCAATGCAGTGAAGCTTAGATGTCACCCTGCAATTTATTCTGTTCTGAAAATTGTACACAAGTTATCCAGAAGTTTTTATGATTTTCTGATTTTGAGAACTCTGCCTATAACAGTATAACTCTGTCTAGAACTATGTCGAAAACAATAAGCCTACCTAGCCTAACAGCCATAAATGACACTGCAAACAATGATGCCAGGAAATGGTTCACGGAAAATTTAAAAAAAAAAAGATAGTGATCTAACACAAGTAAAACATAACAGTTAAACTTACTTACAACATTAACCACATTAGACTTCATTTGAGAAATTGACTATATTGTATTGACTTTCTGAGTTTAGCTTTTTTAGCTTTTGGCTTTTTAGTTTTAACTAGTAAGACCTACCTTTAAAGGTGTGCAACTCAGCTTTATTGGTGGACACCCATTAAGCTGGCACAGTTGGTAAAAATATGGAATTACACTTGTTTTGCTCTCGGAAATATTTTTTTATACAATATTTTTTAGACATTTAAAGGTTGCTTATAGCAAGGTACATAAGTTTGATTTTTCCAAGATGTTTGCCTTTTTCCTAACATGACATTCATAACATGGGGTTACAGTGGTGCCCAAAAGGCAACTATTCAAAGGTACTCAAAAGATAGATTCCAGATGGGGATAAAAATAAATGTCATTATTCCAAATTTGTTGTATAGCTGGTGTCTATGTGTGGGAGTCGACAGGAAGCTGGCCCACTGAGACCATGTTTGTGACAGTTCTGTGCCTGCGGTTGGCTTGAGGAAAGCCAGTGACAGATCAGCTCTGTGCAGCAGGGCAGATCAGGGTTCCTGAACTCTACAAGGACACTTTGGCCCCCAGTAGCCTGGCATGTGGTTTCCCAACATGCTCACTGTTACTATAAGAAGGCCAGAAACAACAACTAAAACACAAGACAAAAATCTTTGCTAACGTCATCTGTGTCACTGAAAATACTGAGACAACTACTTGTGGTGATTCTAGTCATAATGCAAAACCTTTATTCAAGGAACCAGTTAATGAAAACGTACTGTACATTTTCATATGGTGGATATATTACCATACATTGTGTTAGGTTGCAGCAAAGGGTCCAACATTTTAACTTTTGTCCCAATCAGAGCTACAATGTTGTGTGTTTTTTCTGAGACTGTTTTGTACTGACAGGTGGGGGTCTCGACAGTGGCAGTAACGCAGTGTTCATCCTCTGGACTTCCTCTTGGGGCTATGTGGCATACTAGGGTCTGGGGGGGCTGGTAGTCAGACCTCCTTGGCTGTGGCGTCTATCCCAGTGTAGGTTAAGTTCTCAAAGAGAGACATGTTCAAATAACCGTGGTAGATTAATTGAAGCTTGTGATTTAACTGGCTTGGTCTCTCAGGAATATCTCTCAGAAATGGCAGTGGTTATGGTTATATCTGACCGATCAGGATTTCAGGGTGACTCCTCCTCAGAGACAAAACCTATGGAGTCTCACAAGGTTTCATTTTAGGTCCTATTCTCTTTAGCATTAATAAGTTACCTCTTGGTGAAATCATCAGAAAGCATAGCACTGAATTTCACAGCTATGCTGATGACACACAGTTATATATTCCTGTATCCCCGAACAACACTTAGAATATGGAAGCAGGTCCGCCGGCACTATGGATGGCATAGTTTTTCACTGAAATCCCCAATCCATGCAAATCATATGTTTCCCCCCTCTCTTCAGGACAGCGTGTTTCTGCAGTGGCAAAACAGAGGACTGCGCACACAACAGGACCTCTTCATAGATGGTTCCTTTGTCTCCTTTCAACAATTGCGCACAAAATTTCTTATTCCACATACACACTTCTTTCGATACTTACAGTTGCGTGATTTCATCCAAAAACAGCTGCCTCATTTTCCAGAATATCCCCTGAGCTCTGATATTCACTCTCTATTGGCACCTGTGCAGTCATTTAATATTTAACCTATATAGTGCACTTTCATCCCAAAAATCCCTGTCCCTTGACACCATTAAACATAGATGGGCGCAGGACTTAAATGAGAACATACTTGATGAAACTTGGGACGCAATATTAAAAAGAGTCCACACCTCCTCTATCTGTGCAAGGCATGGACTAATACAGTGCAAAATCTTGCATCGAGCTCACTGGACCAAAGAGAAGTTATCAGAGAGACACACTTTGGATCAGAAGTACTTTATATTATATGAAATTGGAAAAAATAAAATACACACTTAGAGGTTCAGCTGGCAAATCTAATAAGATTTGGCAACCTTTTCTGAGATATGTGGAAAAGAAATCAGAGCTGCATGAATCGAGTTAATTAGGACAACCACTTATTTCATTGTGTTTAGATGACAACCCACTTAAATACTATTCAATATGTACTGTACTTCTTTAATGTTTTTTGCTTGTTTGTTTTTTTGTGGTTTTATTGTTGTAGTTCTTATGTTTTGCTGAATTGGTCCTTGATTTCTAGTCTCTCGTAGGGCTGAGCTTTCCAGCGCTGCTTAAGCTCATAGATGGACAGGGAGAGAAACATGGATGAATATGGTAAAATGCAGGAAAGAAAGTCAGAATATTATAGTCATTAGTTACAAAAAGTTGAATACTTGCACCTTATGATCACAGTTTTTGGGTTTCTCCATTCTGTATCCTTGTGGCAGTTTTTCATGAAGCTCAGCGCATGTCATGCCACCTGACAAAAACAGAGAAGAAAACATGTTTATACTTATCATGGTGATGGTAAACATGAGACAACCAATGATAAGGATCATTACAATCATTTCAACCACAGGAACAGCCGATGTAGATATGATCACAAAAAATTGTCCTCAAGTGACCTTCATACAGTACATACTAGAGTTCCTCAACTTCTGCACTTTGAAAGTGTAAATCTATGCCTCTAGTATTTGTAATTTACGTAAATTGATAAGAGTAAATGGTACAGCTTTTGTGCAGAAAGACACTGAGTTCATGTCATACTGCTTACATACCTAAGCTTACAATCTCCCAGAGAAGAACACCGAAAGACCACCTGTGAGAGAAAATGCAAAGACAGAAATGTTAGAAAAACAGAATGGAAATGGGAGAAAAATATAAGGATTGTATTAGGAACACCTGAAAGTAATCATTAACTTAATGCCTTCAGCCTTTTTTGATCATATGAGAGTTGAGGCTTAAAGTTTGCAAAGAAAATAGCATCATCTTATACAAGCTAATCTACAATTACAGAAAATAGTGAAATATTTGAATCCAGTATTTAATCTAGTCACTAAAATGAATGTAAATGCTCATGTTGCGTGTAAAACCTCCTCTAAATAATAAATAATAAATAATAAATAAATATGTACAGGAA
This sequence comes from Argyrosomus regius, assembly GCA_946959425.1. Classification (NCBI taxonomy): domain Eukaryota; kingdom Metazoa; phylum Chordata; class Actinopteri; family Sciaenidae; genus Argyrosomus; species Argyrosomus regius. Next base: position 23,410,155 of record OX336888.1, on the reverse strand, counting down.
CTGATAAGGAACCACTGAAGTGTCTCAACAGGATGACACTGCCATCTTTTCTAAGATGTGATTAGTGAATAAATTCACGAGAAAAACCACTAGTTTCACATGTCTCAATGCTTTGTGGTAGATCTATGAGCAGACAATGCATGTGCTGTCGGCCTGTCCCTTTGTCTTTGATTATCTTTTTTCTTCTGTGCACTACATTTCACTCTGTCTCAGATCTTGCTCTCATCTCTCCCTCATACTCTCCTACTACTATTATGAATGTTTACAGCACTCTCTGACCCCACAGGCAGCCTTCACACTTCTTCCGTTAGCTGTCCTACGCTCTTCTAACTTGTTATCCACTGTGTATAATTAGGCACAGTTGACAGACCAACGTCTCACTATGTCTGCCAAGTTGCACCCAAGGCTTCCTGGTTGTGCTTATCAGTTACACAGCACACTATTATCACTCCACCAGTGACAGAGGGAAGATTTGTTGTTTTCTGTGGGCAGGCGTTTTGTGGTGTACATAAATAATCTAACAGAAATAACTTTAATAAGGTTAAGAAGAAATGAGAAGGAAGAATTGCGATTGTGAAAGGTTCTTGATGGTACTTCAGGATGTGTGCATTAACCACTTAGCCACTGGTTTCAAGTTTGCAACATCAGAAGCATGCCATGTAACTCAATATGCCCCTAAAATTCTCTGAAATGTTTTTCTATTTTTGCATTTTTGCACAGCGGTTTCAGCATAATGCTCCTGACGTTTAAGCTCCTGCGTGAGAAACATTTTGAGCTTGGCCTGCCCTAAAAAACCCCACCTGTTGTAATGAATACAAGAGCTCATGACCTGACAGTGTCACTCAGACATCACTCTTGGTCATAAAGATTCTGTAGTTCAGGAACTCAATGGCCATCCAGCATACAGGCATCCTCCCCTGAAAGCCAAGCAACAGATTCATGTTAAACTTTCTGATTTGTTGAGAAATTAACATGGAAGTGGTCTGATTGTAAGTATCAAAAAGTAAAATATAAAAGAATAAATACATGTTTGGATCAGTTCATTCAAATGGCAGGCTGTTATTGTGGTGCCACAAATTTATCTTGGAGATCATGTACATCGCTGTACCACCATTACACATTATGTTGTAGCTGATGATAGTTACACATGACTGCCCTCTACAGGCCATCTCAATTATTATCTTAATCTCTCAGGTGCTGTTTGAGGTAAAGACAACCCATACTAGATTTAGCAGCAGTAAGTAATTAATCTTGAAAATAAGGTGTAATAAGTTGTTAACTGCCAGATTACAGATATACACTGGTGTCTGGATATACTGGTAAATGTCTGTTGCAGCTTGTCTCCACTGATTAATCTTTCACAGATTAACATAGTTATTGTCCTCAACATTTGACAAAATGTGTGCATTACAACAACCAATTTGAAACAGCTGATATCAGCAGCATTAATCCATTCTGACTGAAAGTGAAACAAAATCATTCAAAAACAAAAACATTTTCTGAAAAAACTCGCCACAAGGTTGTCTCCTACAAGGACATTTCTGGCTGCCAAGTCCATGTGGATGAACTAGTAACAAGTAGTAGTACCATGTAGTAAGTAATAATAATAATAATAATAATAATAATAATAATAATAATAATAATAATAATAATAGTAACAATACATTTTATTAATAAGTGCTTTTCTGGATACTCAAAGACACTTTACACCAAAAACTTCGAAGCAGCAAATAACATCAAACAAATAACAACAATACACTAAAAACACATTAGACTAGGCTAAACATTGAAAGCAATTTTAAAAAGGTGTGTTTTTGATTTGAAAGTTGGACGGTCGACACAGTCACGGATGTGTTTGGGGAGTAGAATTCCAGAGGGAAGGGACAGCTACGAAGAAGGCTCTGTCACCCCAGGTTTGGTGCTTGGTCCTGGTTGGTATAGTCAGGAGGTTTGCATCAGATGAACAGAGGCTGTGGGATGTATTGTGGCGATGGAGATTTTGAACTGGATGTGCTGTGGGACTGGGAGCCAGTGGAGGTTCTGGGGGACAGGGATAATGTGGTCACATGTGTGGGTGTGGGTGAGCAGGCATGCTGTTGCAGTAGTCAATTCTGGAGGTGATGAAGGCGTGAATGAGGGTTTCTGCAGCAGAGAAGAAGAGTGATGGGCGGAGTCGGGCAATGAGCTTGAGGTGAAAAAAGGCAGTTCTGGTGATTTGGTTTATGTGATGTTCAAAGGAGATGTTATTGTCAAAGATGACCCCAAGGTTGCGACTGTGAGGGGAAGGTGACAAGGTGGAGTTTTGGATCGTGAGGCAGAAACTGTGAGCAGTTTTAGTGGGGGATTTGGGGCCGATGATAATCATGTCTGATTTGTCACAGTTGACTTTGAGGAAGTTAGTGTGCATCCAGGATGTTGGTGTTTGATGTCGGTGAGGCAGTTGGAGAGAGCGGAGTGAGTGACAGAGGTGATGGATTTGGTGGAGATGTAGAGCTGGATGTCCAAGAGAGGACATAAGAGGACATGAGAGGACCAAGCACTGAACCCTGTTATTTAGGTAGTGCATCCCTGTTACCACGTCTACACCGAACTACAGGAGCTGCTGGGAGATGAGGGTGGAAGCAGTGCCATGCTCCTTGGCAAAGGCAGGATCAGTCTCCAACACTCGACTCTTCCTCAAGAAGTCCAGATTACCATAGGGCTGACTGTGTGATGGCTGTGTACAGCTAACATGGAGACAACAGAGAGGAAGTAACATCAGGAAGAGGATGGAGTCTACACTTTACCCTGCACTTTGCCCTTACTATATAATTTAAACTCACTTTGGGAAAATATTGGGGTTAAGGCTAAAAAACTTTTCATATACTATCAGTATAATTTATTTTAACATCTTTTAATATCACACCGCATTACTGTAAGTCAGCAGGGAGATCAGCAAAAAGTGTGCAATATAAAATCTGATATAGAGGATGCCCCCTGACATTTTTTAATCTGTGAAACATGGTCTTTGTTCACTTCCTCCTCCTGTCCAGCTGTTCAACAGTTCAATGCTGGATTTCTCCAGTACACACCTAATTCTTGATATGTAAATAGTAAATTTATTCCAGATCTCTGTAAGACGAGAAAGTGTATGAACAAAACCATATATCTGTCTTTTTTCTGTTGAATGGATCAAACAGACTGCCGGATCGACGGAGGGGCTGCAGGGAAATGTAGATGCTTCAGTACAGGGGGTGGACAACTGAAAGGTTTGATAATGAAGCTGTTCTTGAATCTCTTTTTGAGTCACCTCATATTTCGTATCTGCATGCCTTGACCACTACACCACAGCCCCGAAACATCTGTTTCACAAATGACAAACATAATATATGAGCACACTGGAAATAAAAACATTTTTAAACTAATGAAAGCAAATTTTAACTATAAAATATTATATTGTGACAACAAGATAGTGTCTTCTAATAAACTTAACCTTTCTGTGGTTCAAGAAATGTTGCTACCTTGTGGGAACACGTTATGTGGGAACAGGATCCACTCATTGCCGGGACAGGTGATACAGATTTTTGGTGTAATATATCTCGTTCCCACAAGATAATAGCCTTGCACAACATAGTATTTTGTTCCAACAACTTGTTTAGAACAACGACTTGTTTTAACCCTATATATGGTTTCTCTTGTAGCTGCTCAACACAAATGTAATAATTTCACTGTAGTATTACAATAACAAAATATTATTTAGTTTAAATTTAATTAGTGTCAACATGTGTTTAAGAAAGTGGTCTCGATATGTTTCATTAGGTCTTTTTAAAAAAGGCCTATTTTCTATATAAAGATCAAATATGCGTCTATGTATGGGAGTCGACAGGAAGCTGGCCCTCTGAGACCATGTTTGTGACAGTTCTGTGCCTGCGGTTGGTTTGAGGAAACAGAGTGACAGATCAGCTCTGTGCAGCAGGGATCAGGGTTCCTGAACTCTACAAGACTCTATGACACTTTGGCCCCCAGTAGCCTGGCTTGTGGTTTCCCAACATGCTCACTGTTAAGAAGACCAGAAACAAAAACACAACACAACACAACACAACACAAAAATCTCTGCTAACATTATCTCACTGAAATTCCTATTTTAACTGGAAACTGGACATAAGCAAATGGGACAACTACTTGTGGTGATTCCAGTCACCATGCAAAATCTTTATTCAAGGAACCAGTTAATGAAAACATACTGTACATTTTCATATGATGGATATATTACTATACATTGCGTTAGGCTGCATAGTTATAAAAGTAAACTATAGTGGTGATAGCTGGTGGACTTGCTGTGCATCTGCCCTGTATTAGTTGCATTTTCCAAATAACTACTTTTTTGGTTGAGCAACACGTCAAACATGAACCATGGTTACATTTACATCAGTCCGTAACTACATTCAAATAGGAGGTTTTGATACATCTATGTGTCCTTTAAAAAGAGACAAAATACATACAGTAGTAGTTACATTAACATGGCAGTGATAAGCAAACAGTAAAAGACACAGATGGCATGAATGAGGCTGGCTTTAAGTGCTTCAATGTACGTGCCTTTCATCCTTTTCTAATAGTCTGAGAACTTGAGTGTTTGTGATCCACACTGTGTCCTTTCATCGTTATAAAAAGACTTTCCTTTCCATGTAGAGGAATGGAGAGAAAGTAAAAAAGTCCAGCGTCGACACCCCACAGACCCTGTGGTGTTTCAGCAAGTCACATAGCTCCTTATTTGCCGCTTCCCCTCATCACTCAGACAAAAGGGTCCAACATTGTAACTTCTGTCATAGCAAGAGGTACAATGTTGTATCTTTTCTCTGAGACTGCTTTGTGGTGACAGGGGGGGTCAGTATTTCCCAAAAGGCCCAGTGATACTCCTCATCTCTTATTGCCTCTGATACCTCCACACAGTGTCCTTTCACAGTCCTCCATCTATAGCTGGGTGGCTTTGGTGGAGCACCTGGTCCTCCTGTCTCGACGTTGAGCGGCAGGGAGGTGGCAGTAACGCGGCGACCATCCTCGGGACTTCCTCTTCGGGCTACGTGGCATGCTAGGGTCTGGGGGGGCTGGTAGTCAGGCCTCCTCGGCTGTGGCGTCTATCCCAGCGTAGGTGAAGTTCTCAAAGAGAGCCATGTTCACATAAGCCTGGAAGATAGATAGAAGCTTGTGATTTAAGATTTTTCAAGGTAAGCTAAACGTATGATAGCTCTATCTTTTCCTTCATGCTAACGCCTTTTAACATCCTCATGACATATTGCACAGACTGGAAATATGAGGCACAGGGAAAAACCAATCACGTCATACACATAGCTGTATAAAATGTAAGGGGGGAAATCAGGATTTCTGATAGCTAGTGTAAACAAACTGGTGCCAAATAGATCCAACCTACAATTTGCAGTAGTTCAGTATGAATGATTTCTGATAGTAAACCCAACATGTAACTAGATAATTATGTTACATTTCTAATTATCTGACATGACCATGACTATGGTGGTGGCATGTGGAAACCATCTTGAAGTAATGTTTGAACACTCCCAAGAGGTAACAACAGAACATTTTCCTATTCTTCTCTTTCTGCCAACATTGTGTGAATGCAGCATTACCTTCCTGGCCTCTTGCATCCTGTTGAGCTGGACAGAGATTTGGGAGAAGGGGGGTCTCTCGTAGGGCCGATCCCTCCAGCACTGCTTCATCAGCTCGTAGCTGGACAGGGAGATATACATGGATGAATACGGTAAAATGCAGTAAAGAATAAGCTAGTCATTAGATACAAAGTGCTGAATACTTACACTTCATCATCACAGTTTTTGGGTTTCTCCATCCTGAAGCCTTGTGGAAGTTTTTCATAAAGCTCAGCACACGTCATGCCACAATATGGTGTGCCACCTGACAAACACAGGGAGAAAACATGTTTATGTTTATCATGGTGATGGTAAATGCGAGACAATGATAAGGATCATTATCATCAGTTCAACCACAGGAACAGCCGATGTAGATATGATCACAAAAAACTGTCCTGAAGTGACCTTCATACATACTAGAGCTCATGAACTTCTGCAGTTGGAAAGTGTAAATCTATGTCTCTAGTATTTGTAATTTACGTAAATTGATGAGAGTAAATGGTACAGCTTTTGTGCAGAAAGACACTGAGTTCATGTCATACTGCCTACATACCTAAGCTTACAATCTCCCAGAGGAGAACACCGAAAGACCACCTGTGAGAGAAAATGCAAAGACAGAAATGTTAGAAAAACAGAATGGAAATGGGAGAAAAATATAAGGATTGTATTAGGAACACCTGAAAGTAATCATTAACTTAATGCCTTCAGCCTTTTTTGATCATATGCGAGTTGAGGCTTAAAGTTTGCAAAGAAAATAGCGTCATCTTATACAAGCTAATCTACAATTACAGTAAATAGTGAAATATTTGAATCCGGTATTTGGTCTAGTCAACTTTAAATGAATGTAAATGCTCATGTTGAATGTAAAACCTCCTGATTTTTGTGTTTCTGCAATGCACGGTGTCGAAAAAAAAAAAGCATGGTTTCATTTGCAAATTTAAATAATTAAATAAATATGTACAGGAACTGATAAGGAACCACTGATGTGTCTCAACAGCATGAAGCATTAATGTGATCAGCGAATGAATTCATGAGAAAAAACACTAGTTTCACATGTCACAGTGCTTTGTGGTATATCTATGAGCAGACAAATGTCTGTGCTGTCGGCGTGTCCCTTTGTCTTTGTATTTGTCTTTTCTTCAGTGCACTACATTTCACTCTGTCTCAGATCTTGCTCCCATTTCTGTGTCCCAAAGGCTTCCTGGTTGTGCTTTTTAGTTACACAGCACACTATTATCACTCCACCAGTGACAGAGGGAAGATTTGTTGTTTTCTGTGGGCAGGCGTTTTGTGGTGTACATAAATAATCTAACAGAAATCATTTTATTGAGGTTCCTGTGATAAAGAAGAAATGAGAAGGAAGAATTGTGATTGTAAAATGTTCTTGATTAAAGATGATACTTCAGGATGTGTGCATGAAGCCACTGGTCTCAACATCAGAAGGATGCCATATTACTCAATATGCCTAAAATTCTCAACAGTTTGCCAGTGTAACTCACACATCACTCTTGGTCGTATAGACGCTGTAGTTCAGGGACTCAATGGCCATCCAGCGTACAGGCAGCCTCCCCTGAAAGCCAAGCAAAAAATCAAATTCTGATTTGTTGACAAACAAACATGGGTTAACATGGGTAGAGTGATTGTAAATCTATATATATATATAAGAATGAATACATAAAAAAAGGCTTGAATCAGCTGCGCTGCTCCAAGATCAATTTGTGGCAACACAATTGATGTCATGATAATCGGTGTACCATCATTACACATTATCCTGTAGTTGATAAAATTCACACATGACTGCCCTCTACAGGCCATTTCACTTATTATCTTAATCTCTCAGCTGGGTCTGAGGTAAAGACAACCCATGCTAGATTCAGCAGCAGTAAGTAATTCATCATGAAAATAAGTTGTAATAAGTTGTTAACTGGTAGATTAGATGTTACACCAGTGTCTGGAGATTTACTGGTACATGTCCGTTGCATTTTGTCTGTGTCACTGATAGCTCAGTTATTGTCTTCAACATGTAACAAATGTGTGCATTAAAAAAGCTGATGTGATAGCAGCTGATATTAATCCACTCTTATTAAAGTGGAAATACATGGAATATAGAAATCCTTGTCTCCCAAATAACTAGTGCCTCCTACTGACTTAAAATCAACATTTTCTGAAAAACTCCAGCCCCAGCACTCACCATTGTCTTCTTAACGTAAACTTCTTCACCGCGGGACAGGCCAAAATCTGCTATCTTCGCCACAAGGTTGTCTCCTACAAGGACATTTCTGGCTGCCAAGTCCCGGTGGATGAACTAGTACCAACAGAGTGGAGGAGAGGTGCTATTACTAGTAATAATACTAGTCAAACATATATAATCATATAGCAGCTTCAGTACAATGTAGTAAGTGATAAAGTTCTATTAGAATATGGATGATGTAACAATCTAAATAAGTATTGTAAAATGTAATTCTGAATAAAAGCTATAAATATGCTTCTAATATAATAATATGCATAGGTAATGTAACACAATCACACCAAGGCTGAGTTACTACACTTTAAACACTGTCTCCTCCTTACCTGTTTGTCACTTAGGTAGTGCATCCCTGTTGCCACATCTACAGCGAACTGCAGCAGCTGCTGGGAGGTGAGAGTGGAAGCAGTGCCATGCTCCTTGGCAAAGGCAGGATCGGTCTCCAACACTCGACTTTTCCTCAAGAAGTCCAGAAGGTTACCATAGGGAGCATATTCAATGGCTATGTACAGGTAACCTGGAGACAACAGAGAGGAAATAACATCAGTAGGAGGACAGAGTCTGCACTTTACCCTGTTATAGTACTGTATGGAAGCAAATTGGCCATAAATGTCCCTTGATGTTTGATGTCTTACTATAAAATTTAAACTCACTTTGCGAAAAAACATATTTGACATCACAGTAAAATGTTGTTGGGATTATTGGGGTTAAGGCCAATAAACTTTTCATATCCTATCTGTACAAGTTGTTAGCAGCTCAGCCAGACTCACTATGGCCTTGACTTGCTTGCCTGCAATAGGCCGGGGATAAACGCAGATGGTAAGGGGCTTGGCCTTCAACAGTTCTGTCTTGACATTGACACTGAGGAAAACCAGGCCTTTTATGAAATCCTCACAGAACTCAACCAGATGGAGGCTTTGTCAATAGATGATGGCCTTCAGCCAAAGCAAGAGTTCCTACAGGTCATGAGGCATTTGTGCTTGTTGGAAGGGTTTCATGTTGATTTTACCAGGACCAGAGAGAATGCCAACACAATTTGTTAATACCATATGTGCAAGAAAAAGAAATAGCAGGGTGATGGACAGACTAGTCGGAAGAATTGGAACCTAATACAATTATGCTTCTCAGATACAAGAAGTTATGTTAATCAGGGTATGCTGTGTTTCCTGTGGCAACATCTTTACAAAATTTTTTTTACTCAAAATAAAAAAGATCTTTCCATCAAACCAACAGTATTGGCAGAATTAAATATATGGATGGATTGTGCTTTCTCCTGTTCGAGATAAGATTAGATTTTGTCCTGGCACAAACATACTCTATATGTGTATTCATGCTATTATATCAGCATGAAGTCACCATACAGATCAGCAAAAAACACATTACACTGTACACTATAAAACCCGATATAGAGGATGCTGACTATTTTATCTTCCCCTTGACATTTTTTTAATCTATCAAATATGTTCTTTGTTCACTTCCTCCCTCCTGTCCAGCTGTTCAACAGTTCAATGCTAGATTTCTCCAGCACACACCTAATTCTTTCACAATGTTGATATCTGAATAGTGAATTTATTCCAGATCACTGTAAGACAAGAAAGTGTATGAGCTGAAAACAAAACCATATATCTGCCCCTTTTTTCCAAATACCAGCCAGATGCTGAATGGATCAAACAAATGACAGCCTCAAACAAAAGAAAAAAATGAGAAAAACATATAAAGCAGCAAAACAGCAACTGAGCAACAGATTGTGTTACCACAGCAAGCAACGTGAGAGGAAGAACACATGCAAACTGTATGTCAAAGTAATATTATGTCTTTATTCTTTCTTTATTTTCCCATCTTTATCCTCCAGCTGGTTTTCCTCCTTCTCCTCAACAATCCTTCCTTCCACCCTTTCTTCCCCTCTTCCTTCCCCTCTTCCTTCCTTCCTCTTTACCTCCATTTTACAATTAATCAATCATTTTGGAAAGACTCCAAAATGTAAATCGAATATGCATGTGTTAATGTGTCAACCTTTCAAAAAGCCTTACAAATTTACAAATTGCAAAAAAAAATGTTGGTTAAAAGGATTATCTCACTGCTTCTACAGTTGATATGATTGCAATTTAATGTAAATGAGAAAGACAAGGCATTATGGGAGGGCAAGGACTTGTTAAAAATATTATAACTAGATAAATAAATTTTTGATTGTTCAAAATAATATTGTTCATATGAACAAGGTTTTGTTGCTCTAGTTGAGGTTGGGGTAAACGTTGGGTAAACAACAGATGTAAACACAGCAGAGTGAAGGTCTGCAGAGTCAAGTGCTACCTGAAGCCAACAAGGAGATACACTGAATCAGTCAGATGTTTATTTTTCAAGGCTGATTTGGTTTGGTAATGTCCTCACTGATGTACTTTCCATACTAAACTTCCTCTCTCAAACGTTATCAATCTTCAAACGATCAGCGATCAAACGAAAGCAATTTAAGCCATCGGCTGTAGCTGTGGGAAACTGATACTCCGTGGTAAAAACTGGGGCCAAGGAAACCTTATACAAATACATAAATACATGACAAAGCAGTATGCTTGTGAGGCACATGGACAAATCAAACAAATGTGATAGTGCAAAATGCTTCTGGCAGGCAAGGATTATTTAGATTGGACACATTCTGGTGCTTTCCAGGTGCAGATGACTGAGGATCAGATGGGAGGATCTGTTTGAATCTCAAACAGAACAAATTTAACCTGTTCCTTTACAGTACTACATACAGAGGTACAATTATTATTATTGAATTTGGATAGATAGAAGTAAGATCTGGTCAGGATATTGTCTACAATACAATGTCTGTCAATACTGACATATCTTGAACTAAAATGTATTAGCAAATACATTTAGAGCTCACATATCAACTGATCCATATATATTAACAGTTGGGTCAGACCCAACTGTTAATATATATGCAGTTTATTTATATGACTTGAGAATTCCTATCCCTGCCAAAAACAGTATTGCACATCATAACCATCAGTATGACAGACGTCATTATCCATAAAAGCCACTAGGTGTCGCTCACTCACCTCTGTTCTCACAGGCTCCTATCAGGTTGATGATGTTAGGATGCTGGCCTAGTTTGCACAGCACCTCCAGCTCCCCTGCAAAGTCTCGGTGGTCATTCTCTGAGGCAAACTCTGGAGGAAGATCAGCACACACAGCATCATTTAACAAAGTGCAAGCAAAGCAGCTTCTGCTGGCATCTTTGAAATTAAATTTTCACATCAGTTAAAGAATGCACTGCACTGGGATTATATTTGTTTGTATGGGAATCATGTGCAGTATCTGTATATATTGTGAGTGTTTGCAGGAATGTGTGCCAAAGTTACCTTTCAGCATTTTGATGGCTGCACTCATTTTATTGCCATCCTTCTTGATCATGGCTTTGATGACCTGGTTTTGAAACAGTTGTTAGCTACATTTTTAACTGAGTGAATAAAGAAAAGAAACCAAAGAAGAACACATTTTAAAACATTTAGAAAATATATTATTAGCCTAATCACCTGGCCAAAGTTTCCTTCTCCAATGACATCTTCAAACTTTATATCCTCCCATTCCAGGATTGGATAAGTGAGGGGCTCTGGTGTTGGTTTAGGCCTCCGTGTCAGGGTCAGAGTTCCTGAGTTAAACTGCAGAATAGTCTCCTCACCCTGAGGGTATAAACAGTCTTAAGCTTGGCAATAAATATACATATATTAAAGTTCTCTAGAGTAGGATTTTCCCCAAATACATTTGAGCTTTGTCAGATCAGATGTGATATCAACCAGGACTCAGTAAATCCCTCAGTTTATCAAAATTCTAATTAAAAAAATCTGAAACAAATACTGGTGCTGCCTTACCGATCCAGACTGGTAGGTGAATGTGCGTCGACGGTTGAGCAGCGTCTTGCGGATGAAGAAAAGAGCCAACAGTGCCAACAGGATAGTCACACAGGTGACAGTTACCGAGCCCACCACTGCCACCAACAGCTGGTAACCGTCCGAAGCAGGCTTCGCAGTCACACCCTGTGCGGTCGCGAGTAAAATCTGGCCTTTTTTGGCAGAGAAGAAGAAATGGAAAGTGAGGACAGAGAGAAAAAAACAAGTAAGGAGATGGAAATGATTTTCAGATAGTAGAGATAAATATTCTCTGTATGTATTATTATCCTGAGTAAATCCCTGTCCCTGTGTGGGTGGTCTTTGTTCAAAGTCACCTGGGAAAAGCACAATAATAGCCATAAGTATGGTAGGGTGGAAATGTTTCACAGAGTGCTACTTTTAGCTTGAATGGAAAATATATCCAAGAAATGATAAATAGTCCTTTTATCATTACAGTGGACTATTTAATCTTTCTTTTTGAGAAGATTACCAATTCCAGTAATCCAACTGCCCTACTGTGCCAACCCAGAGAGAAAATACTTTCAACAAGGTTTTCCCAAACCTTCTAGTTCCCAAATCTATCATGTGAATTGATCAAACAATATAAACATATCAAGCATATTAGATGCTGCTGTAGCAATGCTGCATGAAGGTGAGTGAGCAGACAATAACTTTCATACTTACCATCATCTTGTGTCTTCGCCTGAACAAATTTGCTCCACTCTCCTGGCACTTTGGAGAAAGCCCTAACTCTGAACTGGTAAAGCGTGCTGCCGTTGAGTGCTGTCACATCCTTGGTGGTCTTGTTTCCATCGTCTGTGTCCACCCAAGGGTGTGGGCTCCCCTGGCCAACTGGCTGGTACTCTATGGTGTATTTAATGATACCTCCATTGGGATCTTCAGGGGGCTGCCACTTCACTTGGATGGTTGACACGGACAGAGACTGGGCTTTGATGTTACGTGGAGATGATGGACCTGAGACGCAGAGAAATTATCACAGTTAGGGCAATCAACAATGATTCTGGAACTATATTTAAAAACAAAAAAATACAGGCTTTTATGCTTGCATGCTCTGGAAAAGCCTTCATATCAAAAACAAGGGTTTAACAGCATTCATTACTGCTTTTTTGGATGGATCTTTCTCTAATTTGTTGATCTCCACCAATTGAAGACTAAACTGGATTATTCTTTGACACCAAACTATCAGCTGCTAAACATTTTCTTTTAAAGTTTTTGGGCAGGGAGAGAGTCACCAAGCAACCAGCAAGCACCAATGCTACTCTTTTTCTTAGTGTTTAAAGTGAATCTAAGAAGCTCTTAGAAACTGCTGTAAATGTTGTAAAGTACGCTAAAAATCTAGCAACATTCAGAAGGAGCCTTCTTTGCAGCTTACTGACAGCAGAGTTTCTAGTTACCCTGGCTGGTGATGCGGAACTGGTAGGGTTTGGAGGGCGGCCCCTGGCTGCCACAGTTGATGAGGCGCACCACCACGGTGTAGTCTTGCTGGTACTCCAAGTTGTAGAACTTTGTGGAAAGCACATTGAGCAGGGTGGTCTCCTCCAGTAGTTTCTCAGTGTTGGGTGGTGGCCCGAAGAGCTGCACTAAAAAGCCACTGGCTGTAGCAGCATTAACGCCATTGTTGGCGGGCAGACGCCAGCGAACAGTGGCATTGCGACCTTCCCCCGAACTGATGTCAATCACAGGTTGAACTGTGGGCTCTGCAGCGACAGAGAACACGGGATGAACTGAGGGGACCGACAGCTCCTTGTGAATTTGTCTCATTAGGTCAGTAACAGTTCCCTCAAATTACCCACAGGGACAGACATACAGTATTTTTGAAGTGAATTGGACGGTTACATCAATTTATATTTCATGTGGCTGCTGTACAGTCATTAGAACTGTTAGATCACAACAGGAAAGTACTGGCTCTAAATCTTGGCCATGGTCCTTTCTGAATTAAATCGTAAGGGTGCTCTGGTTTCCTCCCACAGTCCAAAGACATACAGTTTATTTCATTGGAGGGCTGAACGTGTTTGAATGTCTGTTGTCCAAACCACATACTAATTCTAAGCAGAGTAGTATGTATGTTTACACGGGAAAAGTGACAAATAAAGCATACTCAAAACAATCAGTATGTATACTATAAACCCTTGATTTTTGAGTGTGCATAGTGATGTACACTATTTTCCCACATTGCATTGCACAAAGGAAATGGAGGAGCTCACAGCAAAAAATATGAAGCATTCACAGTAGAATAGAATCGATGCTCTGTGATAAACCCACAACTTAAATTATTAAGTGTCATGAGAAGATGGATGAATGACTAGCATAAATACAGTATTCTTTGAGACAGAATATCATTTGCATTCGCAACTGTTTGGTCACGGTTCTTCTCAAAGACATAAGAGTCACCAAATACACTATTATAAATAGTTTGTGCTTGTGCAAGAGACCAATGTTTCCTAAGAGATGAAACTGGTTCCATTTTACACATGGAACTATCCACATATTACCATTTCAGGTTTTTTTCATGATCCTTTCTGTACTCACACATTCAGATATGCTCGGAATCTGCCAGTCTCTGCCACTTGAATACATGTTCTTGCTATTCTAGTTGTGTGATTCCTAGCTAGCTGAGTGATGACCATTGGTTTTTTTTTGGGGTTTTTTTGGTATTTTAGCTTGGATCCCATAGGGTCTTCATTTTATTTAGCAAAGTGCCCACGGATCATTTCAGTCCACTGGGCGTCTTTCTATATTTGCCCCATGTCTGAGTCATCAGGATAGACACTGGGGAAAAGACAACTGGCTCCATGAGGCCTGGGAAAAACACTATTCAGCACAAATAATGAGAATTTACTATTAGTTTAGATAATTATGCTTCCTTAACTGCTGTGGTCCAGACTACAGACATTTGTTCCCAGGCAAGATTTCATGAATATAATCATGTATAGTAAGGGTGGGATCCCTATGAACTGGACATAGCCCAGTTATCTGTGTGTCTTACCAGGACAATCCGTCTCCATGATGGCCTCTGGCCCAGGGTCCCCCTCTCCACCTTCCCCAGGACGACTCAGCTGGACACAGACACGGTAGCTTGTTGAAGGCTCCAGATTCATCAGTGTGATGGGTGCTTTGTCACTATAAACTAAAAGGAAGTGGATGTTGGAAATGCTGATTTCTGAATAATCAAACAACTTAATTCAGAGGTTACACATTTTTGTTACATGTTATATGTTGAGTTGTTTTGGGAGAAAAAGCAATGATTTGTTATGATATCTCTGTCTATCTCTGTCTTCTTACCTATGATGGAGGACCAGGAGTTTCCGTTCTTCACAGGCTTATAGAGGACCTTTGTGGAGATAATGGGGCCGTCTCCTCTATAGGAGTCCCCCGGCATCACCAGCAGCTGCTTACTCCTTCTTTCCAGCAGTTTGGGTGCAGTAGTTGGCACAGGGGGCTCTGTGTAGACACAGAAAAATATTTTAAGTCTTTGCTGCTGTGATGTTCCTGGAAAAACTGGATATGATTGCAAAAAAAAAAATTCTCTCTGTTTATTTTTTCAAACCTTTAATGGTGAGGTTGAACTTGCAAGAGTCATGACCTCCATTGGTGGACACCCTGCACTCCCACAACCCTCCTTGTTGTGCACTCAAACGAGGGATCTCAAACAGGGCTGTACTCTTATTTGAGTCCATGACAGTGCGAGAGGCCTGAGAGTAAAATACATAACACATCATAGCAATGCAATGCACGATGAAAACCATATTTCCATTTCCTGTGCCTATTTTTGCTGCTGCTTGTATTTGTGTTATGAATGTCCTCCTCACTCTGAGAATTTTCTTAGTTCCTGTGGGAAGTGCTAGTACAATTCTTTATCAGATTACTTCTATTATCAAGGAAACAGCACAGAAAGAAAAACACAGAATCTGAACATGTCACTTATAGGCAACACGTGGTAACTGCTGCACTGTAGAGTGATACAGCCTTATCTGGTCAGGCCATTGTGTTGTTGACTTCCTCAGAGCTCGACTCAACCTTCAACCCAATCTTAAAGGCACAGTGCAATTTGACTTCAGGTCAACATGCTGCTTTATTTATTTTAAGAAACAATTAATTCAGTACTTTTTACACAATTAAAAGGAGTAGCACAACATTTTGGAAAGTTCACTAATTTGCTTTCTAGCAGAAGGTTAGATGCGAAGATCAATACCTACAAACAGGAGGTTATTGGCTTAGCTTAGTATAGAGAGAGGGAAGCAGCTAATCTGGATCTCTCCAGAGTAAAAACTTTATCTGACGCTGGCTGTCTTCAATCTCAGTGACGATAAGACTCCAGAATATAGTTCAATTTTTAGTTTTTATATGTCTATATGTATGTATTGATTAAACAAACAATGAAGTCAAGTCTTTCCATTAATTGCTCCGTCTGCCTATAACCTGTAATGATATGATAAATCAAGCAGCATCCTTGGCCTGTTCTCAAGGCACCCATTTTGGGAGCCACTGTACTAGATCACCCTCTCCTTGTGTGCATTGTATTTGACTTAAGTTTTTATTCAACCTGTGTATTTTTATTCAGACTATCTGTAAGTTATCTTGGCAGGAGTGTTGCAAGCTAGACATTCTACCTTGAGCACAGTGCTGTCCAACTTTCGCAGCTCAATGCTGTCGTGGCTGGGCAAGGGGTTGCCTGTGGCTGAACAAAAGATCTTGGGGCTGGAGTTCAGATTCCACTCTAAATTACTATCCAAATCCAAGATCTGGGGAGCTCGGTCTGAAAAAAGAGAGAGGCAAAGAACAGAGATTAAGAAGAGAATAGTGACCAAATGTGGCAGTAGAGAAAATGATGATAGAGAAAACTCATTGGATAGAAATAAGTAGATTATTGAATGTGATAAGTAATAAGGAGAAAGAAAAACTCCATTCGACAGAGGAGGCAGAACTAAAGGAAGAAAAAGAGCAAACAAAGAATTAATACGATGTGTCGGCACCTACCAGACTTCTCACAGTTCTGTCCTCTCCACCCTGTGGGACAATGGCATCCACTGAAGCGATTGCAAACTCCTCCATTCTGGCATTTACAGCTCAGCTTGCAGTTTGGTCCATACATGTCATTATGGCAGGCTTACAACAGAAACGACACACACAAAAGGGTTATGTTATGTTTTTAAACTTATACGTATATTAATTAAATTAAAAAAAACAACCAAAAAAACAGGGCAAATGAAGGTTATGCAGTCAATGAAAGTTATACTCACCCTTCTCACAGTGGTTCCCAAACCAGCCGCTGGCACAGGAGCAACCGTAAGGGTCTGGTAGGCAGAAACGAAGCCCCCTGCAGGTCAGCTTGGAGCCACATGACTGCTGGCAGTTTCGTCCGAACATTCCTTCTCTGCAGGCTGTAAGACCATCAGAGAAAGACAAATTCAAAATGTGTTTATCTAAATTCCTTGACTTTCGCTGTATCATGCTTCAGGAGGACAGCATAACTACTCACGCCAATGTACTCATGTGTAACCAGTAGACTTTATAGATTTTGTAGCTTCATCTTTATACAGTAGTTGTTGGTTGTTTTGATTGCAAATGCCTGAAAATGTTTTGGACCAATGTCCTCACAAATAAGGACACTGTACTGAGCTCAATACAAACCTGTCCCACAGCGCGTTCCCATGAATCCTGGAGGACAGATACAGTCTCCATGCACATCATGACACACTCCACCATTGAGACACTCCGGACAGTCCTTGTCACAGCTAGGACCCCACTTCATACTGGAACAGTCTGCAGGGAAAAAAGTTGCAAAATCCACACATGTTATGTCCTCCTTCAATATGTTTACAGAACTTGCCAGAAAAATTGGAAGGTTTCAGTCTATTGAACCCCAAATCATTTTATGACAGTATCTCCTGTTGACCAGAATGCAGACATGCAGTGTTTGGACAGTTTTCAAGCACATGCAGCCTGTTTATATTAGAGAATACATTATATAAAGTTCAAGGGAAATAAAAAAACCTTGGAATCATATAGGAAAACGCAGAGAAAAAAACACTACATCTGGTGGAGAGGGTGAGAGAGAGAAAACAGGGAAATCTCGAAGCAGAGCAGGCAGAGGGTGGAGTAGGTGTTGGTACTGTTGATGTCTCTATTACAATATTGAGGTAGAGGAAATATAACAAACATGTGCTGTCTCACTAAGACATGTTATGTTTCAAAACCAACGCTGCTGTTTTTTACTGTTGTGTTAATTTAACAGTTTAATTTACTTATTTGCTCCCTTTGAGAGTTAGATGAGAAGATCAATACCAATTCCATGGATGTCCTTTAAAAATAAGGCTAATGCCAACAGTTAGTTAGCTTAGCTTAGCATAAAGACTGGGAACACGGGTAAAAAGCTAGTCTGGTTCTGTCAAATCACATACCAGCACCTTTAAAGCTCTAAATAATGTGTATTACCACAGAAAAGTGTAACAATGACAATTTGAGGTTTTATGGGGTGTTATGTGCTTGAATATTTCTTGGCCAGGAAGAGGGACTTCTCTTAGACTTGTCAGGAATTGTTTTTACAATACATTTTTTAAACCAAAATATTTTTGTGGTGTCTTCCCTCTTTTTGCAGAATCTAAGGGCAATTTTAGCTTCTTTTCCCACCTCAACCTTCCTATTTGGGCAGTAAAGAATTGTATAAATCTTAGTAAATCTAGTAGATTGTGCAGTGAGTCACCTTTATTATATCTTTATTATCCTGTATTTTGTTAGATCACTTCAGGATTGAACAAACCTCTGACGATGAGCCTCATCCAGGATCCCTCAAAGGGGCTGCCCCCCACATAGCTGGCACTGTAGATGCCTTGATTGGCATAAGCTGCATTCTCCACTGTCAGTACAACTGTGCGATTGACCATATCATTCCAGTGAGTCATATAATGATAGTTTCCTAAAACAAACATAAGAAAACAAGATCTGAGTTAAAAATATGTAAGTATATAGTTATTATTAGTAGACGGCATTTGAATTCTTCTCTCTTCTTCATTAAATTTCCTGCTTCCATCTTATGCTGATTTACCATTGTACTTCCAGGTCACATCTCTATTTTGGGGATTGTGTAGCTGCTGCATGCTGATGTGAACTGTCTCTCCTTTGTTAGCAGTC
Source organism: Argyrosomus regius (assembly GCA_946959425.1). Lineage (NCBI taxonomy): Eukaryota > Metazoa > Chordata > Actinopteri > Sciaenidae > Argyrosomus > Argyrosomus regius. The sequence goes on along the minus strand of OX336888.1, from coordinate 23,391,229 downwards.
AGTGTAAGATGAGTTGGGACAAAATTTGCTGAAAGAAACACAGATACACACAATGATTATCCAAACATGACTTACTATCCAAATTAAACGCAAAAGAACATAAATAATTGGGTCATGGTGTAGGTCTGGTCATGGTATGAAGTCTGTACCCACCTCTGCCAAGGTTGTTGATCATTGTGATCTTCTCCACTGGGGGAGATTCACAGTAGAAGATACCAATGTGTTCCAGATGAGCAAAGTTTCTCGCTATCACCTCCTTGTTCTTGGATTTATTCACTATAAAATTCTTTTTGAGTAATCCAAAGATACTCTCGTCTCTCTTGATGTCCAGCTCAACCTGGCCAGGGCTGCGCTCTCCATTGATACAAGAAATGGTGAAGTTGTTGTGGTTGGTGACCTCCGCTGTGGAGATCATGGTCAAGTCGATCACAGCATCTGTACAAGGAAGTTATTAGAGCAAGGCAAGAAGGCAAGAAAATTGACATATATACCATTTTGGGACAAGACAATCACTGCAAACTTCTTTGGTTACTTTGGGCTGTTGCTCACAAATATGATACTAAAATCTGCTGTACATTATCGCATTCACACAGAAACACACTGTCTTTAAGAACATGTATGTATTCTGAATGGATGAAACCCATAATATTGTTTAGTTTCTCAGCATCTCTATGATGTGTTATTGTACTGCTCACTCTTTCTACAGCAATATTCAACTCCAGTGTTTTTCACATGTCTGGTGCAGGATTCAGGAGAAATGGCTGTAGTTAGTTCCCAATGGAAAACCACAGTTTGGCACACTTTCCAGACTAAATATGTCAAAAAGTGTCACTACTGGATTAAAATGATACAGAATGTTTTCAATTCCTTTTCATACACCTGACACAGAATATAGTTCATTTGAACACATGAAGGACATAATCATAGCAAAAAAATAGTTTATAACCCACACGTATCTGATTCTGCCACAGAATCTGATAGTGTTTTCATAAAAGTGAGTCTTACAACATCTTATACACTGAGGCCTGAGATAGTGATTGAGAAACTAGCAACATCAGCCCCTTTTGTACAATATTTCGGTAAAAAAAAATAAATTAAACCTCCAAGAATCTAGTTATTTTAATGAAAGTGCCAAGCCCAATAATGTCAGTTTGTTCAGCATTCCTGCTCTCTGGTATTTAAGCCCCAGATCCACAGAACAATGGCAGGAAACATGGATGAGCTCCTATTTTCCCCGAAGGGTTCAGGCATCTACACTCTACCCTCTGAGGGTATTTACGACTTTAATAAAACAAAAAATATTTAAAAAGCATATAACAATGAAAAATGTGTAAATTTAGTTGGGGACTTAATCTTTCTTTATCACACCCCTCTTAATATATCACATTCCTCTTAAATACATGCCGACTTTAATATTTTGCTCCTTTCCTCCAGCAAAGCTACACAAACAGCCTTAAAATAAATGCCCTCTTACCTGACGAACCAAAAAGGCACAATACAAACACCCACAAAATCCTCATGATTTTTATAATCCTCATAGGGAAAAAGTCGACGTTCTTAAATTGGATTTAACGGAGAGATTTGTACATCCAAAAACGATGACGCTGCGTCACGACGAATGGTGCGCTTTTTTACGCATAACTTGGCGAATCATCCAGAGCTCCAATTCAGGTGTGAAATCTCTTCGCTAGTGGTCCTGACTAAGTTTCAGAGATGGTATTGCCGTCCGTCACACACTAAGCAAAGATTTGGACTTGCAGTAAAACTCAGCTTTGTCTGGGTGGGAAAGGAAGGAAGAGCGTCACCAGACAGCGGAGGACTGCTGGCGCTCCAGACCTTCCCGATTCCGATTAATGTATTTATGAGTTTAAACTTTGTCACTTTTTGTTCCAATACGATGCCAACCACTCTGATTGCATTTCCATACAATTGATTCTGTTTTAGCAGTGATCCAATGATGGAGTGTTTTTCACTTTGACTCTCCTGTGGCATCAGAACGTTACTATTATCTATATTATCTAATTCCTGATTTATTTGCAAACGTGAAGCATCAGGATTTTTTTGGTTATCAGATACATTTTTGGAGAATTTAAGATTTAACAGTTCATCAAAATATAACTTCTACATACTGATAGTACTTGATCTCAATACTTTATATCTACCCATACTTAGATGCATTTGTGTGGCCAAGACCTACACTGTGCATGCACCATGTGTCCTCTGTAGCTGACATTGCATTTTATAGCTGACATGATTTTCTTTGTAGAACACCAAATGCAGCAGCAGCTGGTGTCTTGTTTTGCCAAATGCAACAGCTTTGTTCTTTCACTTCAACATGCTGCAGCTTTTATGGTCAGCTTCCCCCCTCCCCTCACTGTTATAATCAATCAGCCTCAGGAAATGATGAACAATATGCTTGTTGTGTCTATTCTGCCATTTCTGCTCCAATCTTTTAAAAGTACTCTTAATTTGAAACTCTGCACACGCCTTTTCTCATTTTCTCTGCAAAAACTGTCTGGCTTATTTGATGTTTTCTTTACATTTCCTTGCTGCTTCAGACAATCGACCTAAAGTTGACTCAACTTATTATTGTTTGAGATTTCCTGTTTTCGATTTCAGGAGCTCACGTGGTTTTCTAACAGCCTGCAAGGAATATTCTATTGTATTCTGGATTGTCAAAAAAAACATGATAAAATGATAGAATTCTTTGCAAAGCTTGTACAGATTGATGTCAAATCTGAAAAAGTAAACAATGTCAAGTCCTACCTGGCATAATATCAAATAGTCCATGAAAGACAAACTTAAAATCATAACAAAAGGAACAAGATTTCCTGCTGGTTCAATTAACTGAGGTAAAAAAGAAAAAGGAATCAAATAAAATCTGAAAAGAGTATACCCAGTTTGGAACTGTTTTGTCTACAAACCAGTGTTTCCATTTTGACTCTTGGCACACAAAGCATCTTGGCGCCTACGTTTAGCTCAGATCTGTATTGTCTCTTTGACCTGTTAGTGTGACCTGCGTAGCTCAGAAGCCAGAACAACTTCTTTTAAAAGACCATCTTGTTTCCTCTGCACTGACTTCAAAAACATCCACAGACAGGAATGGACTGTACAGAGAACAATGATACTGAACAGTCTAGAATGTTAACGCATTGCTAACTGCATTGCTAACTTACAGCACATACCCAACCAAAGGTATAAAACGAAACAATATGCAACAAGTGTACTGTTAAACTAGTTTTGCAAATAATTGGGGCACTTTTCTGTATTTTTTGCAGGTTTTGTAGACTCTGTGATTAGAGTTAAGGGAAACAAATGAAAAGGAGAGCAAAGAAAGAAGTATAAAGAGAGAAAAGGATTGAAAAGCATTGCTTGCTGCAGACACAGCTTGGTGGAGCCTCTATAGGAAGCCAAAAAGGAAAAGACCAAAGGCTGGGTCAACACAGATGCTTCAGCCTGTGGTTGCATTAATGCTTTCAGAAGCCAGAAACCAGGGGTGGGTGCTCTTGTGACTCTGTGGATGTGTGTGAACATGTGTGTGCATATGTGATGGTGCACTGGAATGAATGGGAAGCTACAGACTGCGTGTGTAGTGTAAATGTATATGTGTGCATAAAATATCATGTGTCTGTCCATGCATGCATGTGTATATCCATGCATGCATGTGTGTGTTTGTGTGAAGGAAATTATTCTGGTGGGTTGGACTTGCAGGGTGGAGAACACTCAGTGCTCCTCAGACTTTGGCCATTGTGTCCAAACTTCTTTGTTGCTCTATAGTAATTATGAACTGTGTTTGTTGTTACTGTCTGCTGCTTGCTTCATGACACTACCAGACAAAGATAGGGCTCAATGTGTCTCCTGGCCAAGTTCAGAAAGCACAATAGCGCTTTTCCAGGCATAACAACAGAACAACAAAGAAAATCTTGAGCAATCTTCTTCAACCATGCCCTGCAGACGACAGTGCAGGGTTAAAGAGCATCTTTTCAAGGGAAACTTTGGTGTTTTTCAACCTTATCTTCCCATATTTTTAAGTGTCTAATGGGGACATCACACTTTGAATTTTGTCCAGTATTCACTTTATATAGATTTTTCCTTTAATTGCTCACTCGTCTATATGTTTGCAGTCCCAAAATGGGCTACAACGTAATCCTTATGGACAATCGTCCAAAGTACAAGTTCTTTTTTGCCACTGATTGTTATTTATTATTTATTATTTATTAGGAGGAGGAGGAGGAGCGGTGAGGTGTGTCGTTGCAGGAATACAACAATGTAAATGTGAGTGTAGTAATGCCAGCTGGGAAAAGTTTGTTGTGTTGGAGTACAGAAAGTGTAGCTTAGTGTAAAAGGTTAGATATAAAAGGTTTTCAACACCCAGCTGAATATTTAGCTGACTTAAACATTGTGGGAGAGGCCTTTGAATTTGATTTGTATTTGAGTATACGGATAAAGAGCTTCTACGAACTGAAGAGTGGATAAAAGAGAGGGGGCAATAGGCAAAGAAGGGTGGATCAGCTACTGCAAGGCTGTGAAGCTTAGGAGGATGCTTTGACATGCTATGCCCTCAGAGTTTCACAGGTTAGGTTAAGCAAAAGGTAGAGAAAAGATGAATTCTTCTGTAGGGTCCTTCTCACAATGTCATCAAACAACAACAATCAATAACAATATGAGCTGGTAAGTAGCAAAAAATAAGCACTTGGACCTCATTCGATCGTGCACAGTTGCCTGCAAGGATTACATTGTAGCCTGCTTCACAACTTTTTGCTATAGCTTTGAAAAACAACAAAGTTACAGTATTATAAAACCCCTATTAATCCTAGCTGCAGTTTTGGTGTTCTTGGTGACACTGGATTGAGTCATTGAATCAGCTATCTACGTAAGTTTTCGTCATCACTGATGTTAACTGTGTAGTCCATTTATCTTCATAATCTCATTAGAACCTTTAACTCATGTCTGTCCTTATCTGTCATATGTTATTCTGAATCTGTTGTAACAGTTTACTTTACCACTCTTGAGCAGAACATTTCACAAACTCCATTGAGAAGAGTCATTGTGGTAAGCTGAAAGATTGTTAAGAAATGCCACCTAGCTTGTGTCAAACAGAAAATTTACAGCAGTATGTTCCAGGGCATGTATTAGTTGTTTCGGACATTTTGTTGTTGTTGTAGTGGAGGAGGTGGTGATGGCGAAGCTGGGGGTGTCTGGAAGTGAGACCGTCAACAGAGGCGGGAGGTCTCTCAGACTTTGTGAGAAAGTTTGTATTAAATTCCCATTTCCTCTCATTGTGTGGTAAGCTGGCCCAGCTCCACACGCACTGATCCCGGTGGACTCTGGGAGCCTAAGTAAGGGTGTCACTCACACCTCTTAGGCCCCCTAAATTACCCCCCTCAATTCCACCCCAACTGCAGTGAGGAACCCCTGACCTCCATCCCAACGTACCCCATGTTGTCAGATAAAGAAACCTTCCCAAGGATCATGGAGACCTAGAGAGACAGGAATCATGTGTGCTTGAAAGCATGATTGCTTAGTGATAGTGTTCGTGTGTGACAGAAAAGTCTTTATGCAATACACTGAATGAGCTGTTGATAGACGCAAAGACAGATTTTGAGATACAGCATGTGTGTGATCGCTTTTAGTAGAATTTAACAACCCTCGTCTTTCACAGTCAGATTTCCCCAAAGATAAAGTGCTCTAATGCCTTGATAACTCCAGTATCTGTGTTTTTTTTTTTTAAAGCAAGGAGATTTCTGACAAACTGACAGGAGGTCGACACACTATTACCACAGAAACATTTCCACTTGTTTTGGTGAACTAAGTTTCAGCCAATAATGTCCAGTGGCCCACTGGAGTTGGGCCACTGGGTGTCACGTAACCTGCATATCTGACTGTGGCCCAGTGCTGTCCTATGTGTTTGACTGTTACCCCAGTATCCAGTTGTTCTTGGTGGATTGTGGATATTGATTAAAAAATTCATGCCAATATTTTACAAACTCACACATTTTTAACCATGCTAGCAGCATAGCTTTTAATGGTCTCTCTATCACTTTAGCCCAGACCAAAATATCTCAACGACTTTTAGACAGATTGCCACGAAAAGATATTCATGGTGGCCTGTAGATAAAAGACTTTGGAGTTTTCTTCTTGGGCCATCATAAGGTTTACATTTGTAGTTTTAAGTGTCAAAACTTATTGGATGGATTGTTATTAAATTTGGTACCGATATTCATGTTTCCCTAAGGATAAATTGTAAAGACTCTATTCATGACTCAAGAATAGAGCATGTCTCAAAGCAGATATCAGCCTCTTTAATCTTGTTTAGATATGAAGCTTTGCTTATCTTTTTAGTCAGCTTGATCTAGGACTATTATGTATTCACTAACAGTATCAAAACAGTGTAATTACTTAGGCATGCAAACATTTCGATGGATGACAAAGGAACAATCAACATAAAGTGTTTTATAAGGTGCTGGCCATCACATGCTAACAGAACAGCTTCAATGGGCCTTGGCATTGATTCTACAAGTCTGTGACTCTACTGGGGGAATGAACACCATTCTTCCAAAAGATACTCCCTTTTTTTAATGATAATGTTTTAATGATGGTGGTTGCAAGCACAGTCTAACATATCTAGTCCGAAATCTCCCATAAGTGTTCAACTGGGTTGAGATGTGGTGACTGTCAAGGCCATATCTTATGATTCAGATAATTTTCATATTCATCAAACCATTCAGTGACCCCTCATGCCCTAAGCAGTCATCAAATGTGCTCCGTCTGCCATAATTTCTGACCCCTATTTACTGATGTCTCCCATAGATCTGAATATAGATGTCACTTTAGTCACAATTCCTATTGAAACACAGTTAAGCAGACTTTGTGACAGAAGCTTCTGACATCTATGCCACAACACTGAGCCCTCTTTCAAAGTCACTTTTCCTCTTGCTATCTTGATACAAAATCAGAAGTAACTGTATTTTTATACATGCCACAGAGTAAGATTGGATTAATTGCTTAATTATGCACCTGTGTGAAATAATTTGTTATTTTTCCCCACTCATTTATTCACATTTTTCCTTTAATTTTGTCACCCGTCTGTGTTTAAGACATGCAGCAGCACTGAAAGAGTGATTTAGGACAATAAACCACCTCCTTAGCCAAAGGACATGAAGACAGGACTTTTCCGAACCTTTGTCGCATGTTGCTTCCTTTTCTCTCCCATCCTTCCTGTCACTTTCCACTGTATACTTTCTCACAAAGAAGAGCTGCCATTTAAGTAACCTTAAGAGGAACATGCCTCCAAGAGTTGGATCGACACATGGAATGATAGGAAATGATTTGACAGGGGACGAGAAAATGCAAAGTCAGCACGAACACAGGGTTAGCACGATGTGTAAAATTGATAAAATACATAGTTATAGTTATGGACTACATGCTATATCATCTCATCTTTGTTAGATTATATAAATGTGAATACATGTTGCAGAGATGTATTCATAATCACTCAACCCTTACCATTTACATGCACACATACACATACACACTCCCAAACTACAAAGTGAGTCATTTTAGGCCCCTATGATTCAGGCTACAAGTTCCCTTTGAAGGGACCACTTGTCTTATAAAGAGATGTCCAATTTTATGGTTCAAGTCTTAATGTCAAATATAGACAGAAAGTGAAATAAAATATAAACTCAAAACTGTCAGAATATGCAGTGTTTCTATGTTCTTTAAGAAATATTTAGTTCAGCTAAACATAGGGGATAATCACAAGTTCTTAATTTATTTTAGAATTATTGTATGGGAGTACTCTTTGAATTTTTTTTATTTATTAAATAATGCAATATTAAAGGTGCCATAAGATTCTGGAGGATAATGTGTCACTTTTTATAGTCAATTTGTAAACGGGTTGTAACATAACTTCAAAATGAGATCCTCCACGACTTGTTATAGGCAACTTGTCAGTTGCCTATAACAGCCTGTGGACTACTCCACTTCCCTATTGTTAATAATGTGCAACACTAGCTAACATTAGCTTAGAAATTTAGTCTGCTAACTTAAACGAACTGATAATACAAAACCAAGTCCAAAGTCAAAGCTTGCATTACTGCGGAGCATGCAAAATAGTTTTGAAGTTGGCAGCGGCACTGGGTTCCAGCCAAAGATATTCTATTACAGAAGATAACGTGTTACAATCTCCACGAATGATATGAAATGATATACACTTCCTTTCTCTAAGTGGGTGTGGTCTCCTCACCCAGGATCTCCAAACCTCGTTAGGAAGTGTGGTAAATGTGTGGATGGATGAAAAGAGATTACACAGTGTCAGAGACAATTCATAGATTTCAATTTTTGTTTAGTTATAGATCATCTTTGGTGAAACAGATCGACAATTCAGTTTAGTGTTCATTTCAGCATTCAGTTTCATGTATATCATTTTTGGCTGATGTCTAGGATAATGCAGTTGCAACTGTGAATGTGAGCAACAGGATACTGGCTGCAGTTCACTGAACAGCCAAAGGTGTCATTAATAACAATGGTTTTCTGAACTTTTAAGATGGCCTTAGGGATGATAATGGACCTTAATGTCGGCAATTGACAGCACATTCCTGGCCTGCAACACAATTGTTATATTCATGTGTCTATTTCATCCGATTAAAAAAATCTGTTTGCAAAAATTGTTCCTGTGTTACAGCTTTTCATATCAATCTGCGGTGTCTGAGCTGCTGCTTTAACACAAAGGAGAAGTTAGTGTGTAAGGTAAGCTTTAGTGTTAATGGCTCTCATGACGATTTTCCATCTCCACATGTCTTGACTGGTCAACTTTTAATACTTTTACTTCATAATCTCTGGAAGGCTACAACATGCACATTTTTGTTAGTTTGGGAAAACAAGCTTGACGTTTCATGTAGTTTCCTGTATGACAGACAAAGCCAGTGCGTACTGAGCAGCTGGGATCATATCCACCAAAGACATGAGTAATGAGGCTGAGAAAAATGGCTAAAGTTTACCTACATGTCCTGACAAAAATACAGCTGGTGCTCAAAAGGCTAGTTTATCATTTTGTGACATTTATGTGTTTACCTCACAGTATGCTGATAGAAAAGTTTAAACCATAAAGTGTTAAACTCTGACCTAATGAAACTAAAGTGTATCTGTATTGCTATTTGAAGGCCAAAGCAGTGTATTGACTTGCAGTATCTGGATAAAGAGCCCATTTTTTAGTAATACATAAAATTGTCTCTGCATTTGGATTTCATATGGGTCATATGCTGGTTAATAGGAACAAGTAGTTATGAGGTAGTTTTATGATGACTACCCATAAGTGCATATAAACCATGGGGTTCCACTATATAAACAGCAGTTAACGTAATATTTTAGCTGTAACAGTGAGAAATTACTTTATCACTTCTCCACCTAACTACTATCTACTGTATATGTGTAAACTCTGGCATTCCCTTCATATCGATCTGTGTCTGCTTCCTGTTTTTTTTTAAACTTCCTACACTACACACACACACACACACACACACACACACACACACACACACACACACACACACACACACACACACACTTATGGACGCATGTATGCACTCACAAAAATTCACCTGGAATGAAGCAACATGTTCCTAAACTTTCTCTTCCTGCCCATTCATCAATCCCACACTGGAAAAAAAACAACATGCTTCTGACTTGAGGCACCAACTCCAGTCTCCCAATCTGCCTCCTGGGGTGAGGCTGGGTCTATGACCAGATGCAGAGTAGGCTGACCCTGTAGTGTGACACCAAACAAACCCTTCATGTAGTCAGGGATGTTGATGGATGTTGATATAATCCCCGCTACTGACCTCGCACAGGTAGATGTACTGTACACAAAGAGACACACACCTCATTACTGGTGTTATGGAAAGCCTCTGGACCAGACTAAGGAAGTTCTAATCATAACATCATGTAGTCGACCTCTAGTGTAGTTTTAGGATCATGTAAGATAACATCATTTCAGACAGTCAGCAGACGCAGCAAGATAAGTAATAGGAGAGAGGGGTAATATTTTCCAGATCAGGGGAAATGGTTTCGCAATTATTGTCTTGTTTATAAAGCTGAATGTCACATATAAAACCTGAGAACCTGAACCGTTCTGCTTGTTCTGCACATCAAATACGGCTCCCAAAAGAATGAGAGGTTTTGTAAGAGGCATCAATTCCACCCATCTGTCTCTGATTTGGTCACAGTTTTGTCTGCAGTTCTGGTTATTGCACTGATTTGCCCTTACATTATCAGAATAAAAACACCAGTCCCACATTCTTTGTCAAAGAACTGTCAAATGAATATAAGAAAATATTGCCACAATATTTTTATCTAGTTAGCTATGGTCAGAAACCAAACAAGGAACAGCTGTTTTTTTCATCACTATTATTATGCAAGTTAGCGGTGCAAATCCTAATTACAGAAATAGAATATCTGTCCCATCGGAACATGGGTATCAAGGAAATTGTGGAAAGGGAGTGGTACTGAATCTAGCCAACATGTCTCTGGGATATTATAGGCGTTTTTAAGGAAGTTGAATAACACCCAGGGAGTGCTGTGCTGAAAGACAGAGAAAATGAGGAAGAGCAGAGACTTTGTGCAAATGTGCCTTGAGACTTTAGTCACAGAGATGAAGTACGATTCAACAATGTGTTACCTGGGGAAATGATGTGAGATGGCAAGTTTAAATGATGAGAGTGAGCCGGGGAATAGTTAAAGTGAGTGTTTAAGAAAGCAGAGAACGCTTGAAAGAGACAGACAGGGAAAGAGATGGATGAGCTGTTGTTGCTTGTCCACAGTGTCCAGAGAACTTGAGCCAGATTCAGGAAGAGGTACTGCTGCTGGAGGCTGATATGTGTGTGAAGGAAGTGGAGGGAGCGCAGGGGCAGGAATCACCCTACAGGCAGGAAAAGGCCTGTGGAGGTGATGGTGGGGGTGGAGGTGGAGGGTCTCGGCTCCTGTCTGATAGCCGTTTGGTCAAAACACACAAACACAGACTCGAACACGCAGACGTGTTCGCACAGCTTTGCAGTGCATACATTTTTGTGCACATTAGCCAGTTAGTAGGAGGGACAAAGAAAAAGAGAGCTGGTGCCAAAGCATGCATGCACCCACACTTACTGAGGAAGTCGGTTTAAACATTTTAAACAAGTGTAAGTCACTTATGGAATTTTTTACTTTTCACTGCACATCTGCTTCAGTAAGAGAAACAGAATTTGAATCTCCAAGAAGCTGAAATGAAATGCAACATTCTTTGTGCTTCCATGGGGTTTTGGTGTGCAAAAAGCATTTATTCATTGGTTTAGCTGCTTAATATAAAAACAAATGATCAGGTTTAAATGTAACTTTCAGGCAAAAATGCAAACAATATTGATTATTGGTTCTTGTAGTTTTATCATGAATGAAATGGATGGATGATCTGTTTGAGATGGAAACAGTGGCTTCCTAAAACGTTTTGAATGCCTTCTTTATGAAGAGTTATCTCGCAAAAGCACCTTTTTTTTATCACAATATTAATATTTTATAACAGTGTGAACAAAAACATGTGTTAGGCAGCAGCTGGACACAGCTGGTTCTGCATTATAGACCAGGGTTCTGCATTGACCACCACAGCATTCGGCTTGTTTTTTTAACCTTTTTATGGTTTCCATCTAACAGCCCATGAGAATGGATCCATCAAGTGATTTAACAAGTAGCCAACAGCAAAATGTGTGTATTGGTTTAAAGCCGAATTGTGTGCACCCCTAAATAATTTCACAGACTGGACACCTGCAGAGGGAGTGCAGATACAGATCTCTTTTGCAGGCCAACCTTAAAAAAAGTAGTAGTAAGTCTTTCATACTGTGTCATTATTACCACCATGTGAGACATTTCAAACACAAATACCTCGCTGAACCATTACTAAATCCTGCAGCACTCTCACTTTTCGCATAAATATTCGCACAGCATTCACAGAGGGATTAAAAAAATGCACAGTTGGATCTCATTAAAAATGTGTTGACTTTTACATGAATCTCGAGAAGTTTGCAGGACTACAGTAACCAGGCGGAGGTATAACACAGTGAGCCACAGAGGAGGTGTTTCTGTTGCTCGCGGGAGCATTTTTCTGCAGCAAGTTTATCAGTCAGCGTATTGTTGAGAGTATGTTCACACAACTATGACATCCAAAACAAACAGTAAGGTAACAGAAACTACTGATTAACACGCCATTTGGATAAATGATTTTCCTCACTGGGGAAACATTCAGGTCATTAAATATGGACTTGAATGCTTTCGAGAGTAGGTAGATCTCAAGCTTTATGTTTTATGTATACAGCATTCATTCACCTTGAAGTGAAGACTAAAATAAAATAAACACCACCCGCCATCAAAGAGAGAAACTGGAAGTTCGATACTAATAGTATCATTTTCCTCTTCAACTATATATACAGTTAGTAAGAGGTGGCAGGAGCTCAAGCCAAACAAATACAGACTCTTCCAGCTGCATGTTAGAGTTAGTGGGGTATGTAATGTTACACCAGTGAGCACATATAGTCAGGAAACTCTTATATTAGATTAAATGAGATGAAACTTAATCGACCTTTGTGTTAAAGCTGGGTCATCCCAACAGCAGACTGAAGCATATGAAGGAGAAAAAAAGAAAAAAGGGACTATTTTGTGCGTGCAGAAGCACATTTGGCACAGCATCTTGCTTAATAAAATTAGACTCCATATTGAGAGTATCGCATGTAAGTCATTACAATAAAAGACCACTTACAGAATAATGCTGGATTTAAATAAAATTGCAGCTGTTTCGTTAACAGATTTACAGATTTAAAGCAGATGTGCAGAGAGCCTCACACACTTTATCACATTTCCAGATGCAGGCCACATATGAATTCACAAACCTACAAAAATGCGAACAATGTGCTGCCATCACCTTGTAAAAGTGACACTCAGGTGGCTGCACATCACAATAGTTACAGCAGGGAGTTTTGTGAGAAGCAAGAAAAAAATGTGACAATCATTCCAGCCCGCTGAGCGCTGTGGATTGTCTTATCTTGATACTTAATGGCCATGTTGCAGGCTTGTTTATCACATAGCTCTTCCTCAAGTTGCACTGTCCATTGTTATATACACTTCGCCACGTGTTGTTATTTCCCTCCTTTTAAAAGACGTAGCACTGCCGTGACCTCAGACCCCCACTGAGAGGATAAACAGTAAACATCCTATGGTAGAAAAAGTAAGGGAAAGTCCCTCCTTGGTCTCCTCCAAAAATCTGATTACTGCTCCGTCGGTGCCGTTAATGACCTTGACCTTGTTTATGTTTACCTGCTGTAAATGTACTTAAGACATTACAATTACCATCTGACATTAAGTATGTATCTACAGTATAGGAGGTACCGCCATTATTTTTGAAAATCTGAATGTATAATCTAACAAAAAATAAAGGTAATTTTCTGTATATAAGGTCACGCATGCACTCCACCAAGTCTTACAGACAGAGCAGATCATAAACTGTGACCAAAAAAAAAAAATCCCCCATTCTGTCCATCACTTGGGCTTACATAATTGAAGTGATCAGGACTTTTTAGTGTGAATAATAAATTGTGTTCTCCTTTAGCAGTTAGCCAATCTGGGAATCTGTTGGCTATCGTATAATGATGATTTAGCCTCTGAAGGCAACGGCTAATGTTTCTGGGCCACTGGTGTAGCCAACAGAACACATATCTGGGCCAAGACTTCCTCTGCAGACTGATAAGCAACTTAATATGTGAGAATGACGAGAAAGTTTAGCATTTCTGCTAATCTATATAAACAGATAGTTGCATTATGCAAGCTAATAAAAAGCTAAATCTTTGTTAGATGATTGCCCATAGCTTCTGAGACTGCAGCCATTGCATTCCACCTCTTTTGCACTCCACATGGACTGTTGCAACCAAAGTCTGCTCAAAATCTTGGTCTCTCACCTCCAGATTCTATATTTATATGCAGATACCTGTTTATAGAGATTAGCTGGTGAAACTCGATGTAGCAGCTAAAGAGACAAATATCTTTTGCTGTGCGTTGGTGGAAAGCAAAATAGAGGAGAGTGAATATAGTAACTTTCATCAGGTGAACACAACCCAAAATGAACGTTCCTCTGTATGCTCCATGTATAATTAAGCAAAAATATGATAATATGTCAGCAGTGTTAGCAGCTTGTTTCTGCTGCCATCAGGTGGTCAAATAAATGTTTATTAATGTTTGATATGAAGACAATCACCTCTATGCATTTTGTTCTTTTCTAGGTTCAGTTCTACAGTATATACATCTACTGCAATAACCCAATGTCTCCACAATGACTGTTAAAGTTTTTATAGTTAATGTTCAGGGCTTTCTTATACTGATACTAATCCATCAGTCAGCCTACAACAGTCCCAAGCATCTATGGTGGGAAACCCCTACTTCTTTTGGCTGATGCTGACTTATCATTTTACTGTCCCAACTCATCATCGCCCTGCCATCTGCCCCAAGACATGCAGCTGAAGCATCCTGGAACATATGGAGGGAGGGAAGGAAGAAGAGTAAGGGAGGGAGATGTAAAGACGCAGAGTGCACTGCCGAGTGGCCAGGAAGTGGCCCTATTGTTTTCAGGGTCACCTCGCTTTTCCTTTCAGAGCCACCAGAGCTCTGTTCTCTCCCCTCAGGCCGTACGTCTTAAATAAACAACACTCCTTGTCGCCACAGACTATATCTTGTCTGATTTCCTCCCACATCTGAAAAGGGCTGAGAAAAGGGTTTATATTTATATGAACAAAGTGAGGCGTGGTGCCTGGCAGGCATACTAACTACACTTACACACCCACTACAAGAAGAGGCACACAAAGCAGATATCAAACAAGATTATGATCACCTACTGGAACTGCATCTACACCAACAGAACATCTATTTACAAAAAAGCTGGTTTGACTGGTTTCTGGTGACTGGTAGTTCCAAATTAAAATATGACATATTGCTTATGTTTTACCTCTTCCTGGTTTGGCACTGTTGAGTGACACCATTGCCTCTGACCAGGTCTGCTGCGCCATTGGACAGAAAAGAAGCAATAGTAGGCGGGAGGCAGCACACCTTAGTTACAAAGTTACCCATTAACTTGTCCTTCTGGGAAGCAGCTCCAACCTGCGCTCGTTCAACCTTTGCACAACATTTCTCAATTTTACAAAGCAAAGAAAAAATGTAGAGTGGACAGACAGCAGGTTAACTCACTAAAAATAGAGGAAACTACACAGACAGGTGAACAGGTAAGAAAAAACTATGTAAAGATCGTATGACTGTCTTGACTCGTCTGTTGGGTTATAGCTTATCTTACTGATAATGCAGTAATTACCAAATCATGTACAATGTGCTTCAAAATGTGCTTTGAAAATGAGTTAAAATTCTCAGATAAACTTGTAGGTTTACTTTGGGTTTTGACCAAAAAGGAGGACACACAGAAGAAGTCATTGCCAGTAAATTCTACTTAACTGACACTGATATATTTTTGAGAGCAGCAACAAAAGAAAAAAATCTGTTCTATATTTCAGTTATTTACTGCTGTAGCAGTTGGAGAAGGCAATCCTTTCTCAGCACAGTGTTTTCATTTCAATGAGCTGGTAGACAAACCATTTCCTGCACCTGTTGCATGTTGGACACTGGTTGTTTTCACCCCAAACAGTAATACACCATTAGCAGCTCACTTGTTTATTAGCTTTTCTCTTTCTAAGAAGCACACATTCAGATACATGTTATTTATTTAATAAAGGAACTACGTGCAAAAGCTATTCTTGAAATATCATGTATCATAGTTTGTGGTCATGATGCAGGTTATGTGGCTTGTTGGTTTATTATGCTGGCGTTACCAAGGTTAGATTTTACTCATTGTGTCCCTGTGGTTTCTCTGTTGACACTGCCATTATTCCAGAGCTCAACGGCAAAAACCAAACATGACATCTTAGTGCAATTTGCTTAAGCTATTCTGACCTTGCTTCAATTACGGTACAATAGGTTTGTCATTTTACAAAGGTGTAGTTTTCCTACTAAAATATTCTGAACAGGCTCCGTGAGCTTGATTTACAGTGTGCAAGTTAAATAATCCTGCTTGTGAATAATGTCTCTGTCAGCTGTTTTTTAACTCACTGCACTATCAGACCTCGTGGCATTATCCTTGACAAACAATGGCACAGCCTGACTCCTCCACGCATTTTCAAAGCAGGACAAAAATACAGATCTTGGCAGCTGGATAAGATGGAGACCTGCTGCATGTTGGTCTGTGGATTGTTGGGGTGAGGGTCAACTGAAGGACGGCTCTTTGGTTTTCTGTGAATATTTAGAGAGAGAGAGAGAGAGAGAGAGAGAGAGATGTTGGCTTTGTCAAATATGATTTGGGTTGTATGAATTATTATTTTTATTATTTTTATTCAAATCAAGCTCTTGCATAAGTTACAGTTAAGTTCAGTGGAGGAGAGGAACTTCCTTTACTTAGGTAAAAGTACAGTTTAACATATGTAGTAGTAGTAGTGATATGTTTGACTTGAGTATTATTATTATTCATTACATTATTAAATTGTTAATACTCAAGCATCAATGTGTACGTTGCATTTTATTGTTGTAGCTGGTTGAGGTTGAGCTTTGTTAGAGAGTTTTAACTACAATATGTAGTTGTGTGACTCTCAATGTAGGATTCTGTCTTTCTCCAACATATCACAAGAAATCTGAAGGGTCGTGACATGATTAATGGGGCCGGAAAGATGAAAAACAGAAGACTCTGCTACACAAATCTGTACTGAATTTTTTTTGTATTTGGTTTTTTGGTGAAATTGTGGACCCTTTGGCCCTCAAACCATCTGAGAAGTTACATAGGGAAATCAATTGTTGGTGATACTAACAACTCATTTACATTTGCAACTTGACAGGGCCTCAAGCAGACTTTAAAAGTAACTAGTAACAGAAGTTATATAAAGTTTAATACTCAAGTACAAGTACCATCAAATTGTACGTAAGCACATTATGAGAGTAAATGTACTTATGTTCCAACACTGTATTAATTAACATCTCAAGCAGTATAATCAAATTCAACCATAAAATTTCCTTACAGTTAATTTGTCTGTTCAAAGGAATGTGATCATGCTCCATGAGCAGCACATAATTTTGATCTTTAATTCAGTTTGATGACAGAAAGAACATTTGACTCCCTCTGGCCGTCATTAGTGTCTATAAACTGACACTCGACTCACAATTGGGACACTGAAACAAAGAATGACTAAGATAAACTGACCCCACTCTTTGTGAATAATATTCAAACAGATTATTGCAGACAAAAATGTAAATATACGCTCTTAGACGTGCATGTTCACATACACAACACAAGCAACAGAGCTCAAAAGCGCTACTACATCTGACACACATAGATTTCTCGCTCCCAGGCTTCTCTCCTTATAGCTCCCGGTCCTGTGCTGCCTGGTGTGTATGTTTTGTTGCGCTTTGCCTCTGTGAGGAAAGAACAGGAAGAGATAAAGGCAGCCCTGTCAGTGTGTTTACAGCCAACACTGCTGAAGAGAATAGCTGTAGAGGACGAAAAGGAAGAGGCCTAATGGCTGGCACTAAGCAGGCGGACCCCACTCACTGTGAAAAATCACCTCAAAGCCAAGAAAGAAAGAGAGAGAGAGATAAACAAATCTTAATCCAGACTGCAACAGATTGCAACAACCATATTTTAGAGAAAGGAAGAAAATGTGGATAAGATCCTAAATCCTTTACATGATTTCAAGACTGTAGAGCCATCATTTCAAAAATGTGAGTAAGTATGACTGCAGCCTAATGTAAGCTTTGTTTAGATTTAGGTTTAGAACTGTAAGAGACAAGTCAGTGAACAAAATGGCTTCTTGTCAAAACATGTGGGCATATTTTAACAGAAAGGTCAGGCTCATCCCTTCTTATTCAGATCCAGATTAAGTAGGTCAAGGTCTAATGGCTGATCAATGTGAATGAAAAGTCCACATTTTAGATTTACAAGGCTAAATTAGAATAAAAACGGGAAGTCATATTTAATATAATAAACCGACCAAAAGCTATTTAACATAACTTTAACATGGATTGATGGACCCAACACATTCTTTTAGTATGTTCTGAATTTACATAGGAACTTCTGCTTCTGTTCATTGCAAACCAGTCTAGTAAATGTCCAAACCAAAGCGAGACACACATATTTGATTTTTAAATTATAACAGTTAATACGATTTTATCAGGTCCTTTAAAACCATAGCCTTTAACATCTTAAGATAAATCCTATATGAATTAAAAATACATGTGCAGGTGCTAGAAAAGTATATTAAACATGAACTACAGTTAAGTTACGCAGTGAACTTGTCTGACCGCATCATCACAACTCTACTGTAAACACAGGGAGCCAAACTGTAGACTCATGCATGCAAATATCTGGCAAATTTGCAAGCAGCTGTACAAAAAAGGACCTCTCTCTTGCAAACACAGGTTTACATTGATGACAGGCTCTTATTTGTATTCTCAACATCATCCGCGTTTTTCATGTCAACTCACAGCAAATGAAAGTGTAGAGTACTTAAATCCAAGAAAATGTATTTATTATCTATTATTGTTATATTTAAAGGCAAAATGTCATAATATGGGAAATACACATATTTGCTTTCTTTCGGAGACTTACGTGGGAACATCAACACCCTCATATCTGAGAGCAGTGTGTCAGTAAATATAAAGTTAGTGCCATTAGTCAGTTAGCTTAGCTTAGCTTGAAGACTGGAAACAGGGGAAAAGCTAGCCTGGCTCTGTCTAAACCAAAAACAATGACCAGCACCTCTAAACTCACTAATTAGTATCTCTTGCTAATCTTGATAATTCCCCCCCCCCCCCCAAAAAAAACTAAGTGCTAAAATGTCACATCAGAAGAGACTTTGGGAAGTTATTGGTCATTTCAGGTTTTGTATGGATTAAACAAACAAGATATAATGTGTGAAGAGCTGCACAGGTGCTGGTACAGGAGTTTTGTTTTCTTTCAACAGAGCCAGGTTTGTTTCCTCCTGTTTTCAGTCTTTTTGGTAAGCTAAGCTTATTCGTTGCTTGCTCTTGCTTAGATGGGTCTTCTCATCACACACTGAATTGTGTATTAACAAAAATGTTGACGTTTTTTCTTCAAAACCCAATGTTGATCATGTTTGCTGGCATTTCCTATCTTTATTGTGCCATAAAGGAAGGGAAAGAGGGAAATTTCATCGATTTCTTTCATTGAAATTTGTTGTTCTAAACAAACAATGTCCGGTAAGCCTTATTTTGTTGTCCTGTGAGAATCATTAAGTATGTATTGTGGGAAGCTGTGACACATACATGGCCAGAAGCTTTCACACAAACATTAGTGTTTTAACCAGTTTTGTGTCAGCTAGACCTACGGAGGAAGGGTTAGTATGTGTGACTTCCTGTTTGCAACACCCTTTTTTTCCCTGTTGTGGATGATGTCCTCCTGAGCTCCTAACAGCTTGTATTCAGTTATGACTCCTAGATATAAAAGGATCAGGCAGCGTCTTCTTTTTATGATGACACCCTCACTCTTCATAAATACTAAGTGAAATATTTAGGTCATTTGATTGTTGATGTTCTGTTTCTGTGGCTCAGTTATGAAATATGCATTTACTGGAGTCCAAAAGAATTCAAAGCCACATGGGATATATGGGCATTGTAGTTTACTGATATTCTACAAAACAGAAAAAAGCTGATGAAGCATGCTATGTTTGCTTTCTACAAGATGCTTTTGTTGGACATGTGTGTAAAATGAAAAGATTCATACTGATTTATTCACTATGTCTCTTTCACACTTTCTCTAAAGCCTCAATGACTGCAGCAAGAGGACGCTGGCTCACATTTCAGGATGCTACCACCACTTTTCACTTATTGAACTGAGTCCCTTGTCACTCAATCTTGCCACCTAGTGGAGCTCTGCAGGTTTAACGCCCTCCTGGTCATAAGAAATCTTCCAGACATCTACCTCCCTCATCTGGGGAGATGCCTGCTCTGCAACACTTCCCTCAGATCCCATTTATTTTTGACCTGCTGAAGACAATACACTAACCAGCCACCAACCATCAAGATCCCCTTTCCAGCTTCAGTTTCAAGCCTCGGCTGGATCTTGCAGAAAGAGAGGCTTCCAATTAGCAGGTCAAAACTGTTCCATCTTCATATGTGTGATATACACCCATGATCCATGCCTTCATGCTAGATTTAATGGTGGCTCATAGCAAGAGGCAGGTCTCATCCAACAAGAGGCAAATTGAGCCACACAGGAGAAGTCTCACACTATAAGAGACTGCACAAACAAGAGCATAGCCAGATGGACCCAACATCAAAAGGCATACCATTTACAGCTACACCAACAGCAGCACAAAATGGTAAGAATGCAGTTATATCTGCAATGTCAAACAGAAACATTTCAATCATCCTCAGAAAAATGATCTCAAAGTTATCCAGTGTTACCAGTCTTAATGTAAATCAGATTATAGATCATTTTGGTAGAGACAGCCATTTTAATGAGTATGTTTGTGGTAGGACTGAGCTATGTTGGGGTATTCAGGTGTTTTCCACAATGACAAAGATGAAACCACCAGTTAACCACCATCATTTAAGAAGGATGTGATTCATTTTCCTCTCTTGCAGACACTTTGGCAGGCCAGAAAGGCAAATACACCTCTCACAACTGGGAGTTCCTGGTGGCCGTACTGGTCACAGCCATCTCCGTCGCCATTATCATCGCCCTTCTGGCCAAATGCCAGGTGGTTCGACGCTACCTGGCCAGCTACAGGCACACACGGCTGAGGGAGACAGACACTGTTAGCCAGTGTGACCCATCAGGTTTGTTTTTTATGCATAAAACATTCCTTAATATAACAAAACTTCATTTTCATTGTGCAGTAGATAAAAACACTGCTATATTTAACATTAAGCGAGCACAGCTTGTTTGTATTCAGCATTGAAAATTGTGTTGCTTTACTGACGATGACCTTGGGGTGAGACTATCAGGGTTAGCCAATCGGAGTCAGAGTAAGCAAGTTCATGACTTGGTCATCCTGGGAAAAAAAGGTGAAAGGGACACTGCCCTGTTTCAGGGTGAATAAATTATGTGGTGCACAGACAGACAAAGTTAGCTGCTAGCTCTTCATAAGATGATATTAATGTTGTGCTACTCCCAAGTGATGAAAAAAAAAAAATCTAAATTGATTTGATTTTCATGCTCAGTATATACTGTATATCTATCTGTGTGATAATGTTATGTAGACATAAAAGAGAGAAACAGGAAGACACAATACCATTTTTT